>QNQO01006335.1:0-66312 GCA_003290165.1 Berberis thunbergii
TGCGCATAGCTGCTGGAAGAATCTCGACAATTCTGTCATAGGGCCAACAACACCCGATGGCAAAAATCCTCGAATAGCGACCGGAAGAAGGCGTTACAGTAGTACATGATAGTCATGGCTCTTCAATCCCGACATTTTCCCATCACTCATTTTCATACAACGACCAATATTAGATGCGTACCCATCTGGAAACTTCACAGAAGAAAAAACTTAAAATTTTTTATCTTTACTGGCGGTTTAACTGCAAAATACGGATGTCCCTTTACCCATTTGTCACCGACTTTCTTAAGCCATAACCGTTTCTTTATACCCATGTTCATACAATCTTCCCTCGCTTTCACAGTGTCCTTCGATTTTCCTTCGATGCCAAGAATTGTCCCAACCACACTATCACACACATTCTTTTCAATATGCATCACATCTAGGTTGTGCCTGATCTTTAATTTCGACCAGTACGGAAGCTCGAAGAATATATTCTTCTTCGTCTAGTTCAGATGTGTAGCTGACCTGTGCAAATTAGTATCACGATTATCGGGATGTTTGCCAATCTGACCAAATTCCAAGCTATTCAACTTAGCCAAAATGTCATCCCCGACCATTCTCTAGGTCTAGTGTCGTTCTCCATTTTTCCATCAAAGTTCACCTTATTTGTTCGCCACTTGTGATCTTAGGGCAACCATCTATGGTGACCCATATAACAAACCTTTCTCGCGTGCCAATCAGACGTTACATCATCGTTGCATATCGGACATGCCTTATAGCCCTGAGTACTCCAACCTGAAATATTTCCATAAGCGGGAAAATTATGTATAGTCCACATCACTACTGCTCTCAACATAAACATTGTGTTGGTAGACTTATCAAATGTACGTACACCATTTTCCCATAAGTCTTTTAACTCATCAACCAACGGCCGCAAATAAACATCAATGTCCTTTCCGGGATGACCGGGAATTAATAAAATCATCATTGTAAATTCTTTTTCATACTCATCCAAGGGGGCAAGTTATAAGGAATAACAACGACGGGCCAGGTGCTGTGAGTAGAGCTCATATTCCCGAATGGATTAAATCCATCAGTTGCAAGCCCCAATATGACATTGCGTGGGTCTTCTGCAAAATCGGGATACATAGTATCGAATGCTTTCCAAGCCTCCATCAGCGGGATGTCTCAAAAAATCATCATCAACCCTTCCTTCATTGTGCCATCTCATATGACTCGCAGTGTGCGTCGACATGTATAGTCGCTGCAATCTGGGCTTCAGTGGAAGATAACGCAAAACCTTTTGTGGAATTTTCTTCGTTTTATTACCAGAATTAGGATGCATCCATCCCTTCAATTTCCTTATAAAATAATGCACAGTTGTATTTGCAAGCATGAATCTTTTGATACCCCAAACCAAGACCATTCAACAATTTCTGCGCGTTACAATAATCCTCAGGCAAAATGTTTTCCTTCGGAAGCATTCACTTCATAATTCCCATTAAATGAGAAAAACACTTATTCGAACATATGTTGTTTCCACTTTTGTAATGCATCAACTCCACAATGGCAGTAAGCAGGGAAGAACTCTGTGCAACCGGGCTATAATTCTTGTTGAGCTTGTTTCCAACAGTCTTTCATAGTTTTCTACTCTTCACTTTGCAGCATTGTGGGAGGTATGGTATCTCCTACCATATCATCAATGCCATCTTCGTTCATCGATGCATATGGATAAGCGTCATTTATTATACCATAATTGTCATTATCATTCATGGACATTTCATCAATGTGCGGCACAAATGGCTGGGAATTCGATGAAGTAGAACCAAATTCTCGTTGCTCCCCATGATAAATCCACCTCGTATAATTCAGAATCATCCCATACCTCGCCAAATGATATCGAACCATATTGAATGTCTGCCACAAACAATTGTTACAACATTGACACGGACACTTGATATGATTTGTCGTAACAGTGACATGTGCCTTCAAACTCAATGAAGTTCTCGATCCCATTTAAATATTCATCACAACATTTGTCCTGATTTGTATCCACTGTCTTTCCATTACGCTTGTTTTCAGTTTATAAACAAAAACATGAGAATTAAAGATAGTTAACGACACTAATGCGATTAGGTTTCAATGTGGAAAATTTTCAGCAGCATCTCAATTACAATTCTTCAAGTGAACGATGTAGATATTATTAATTAATAAATATCTAGTATGCACTCGAAAAACAATGTGATACACTCCCAAAAATCCACATGATAGCAACCTAATTTTCATGAAAATTTCAAAAAATAAAAAAATTAGCAATTTCCTCACCGTTTTCCAAGTGAAAGAGAGAGAAGATTGGAGGTGTGGCCGGCGCGGGCGACACAAAGAGAAAACAAAGCCTAATTAAGTGCTGGAAGCTTGGAGTATATAGGTAAGAGAAATCAATCTAGCAGAGAAAAAAATAAAATGAGAGGAGAAAATAGTGAAAAACGCCAGACCTGAGCTTGTGCGCACGAATGACGAACTCTTTGTTGGGAAGACTTTATGCGACGAAGCTTTCCACTTCATCGTGATAGATATCTTCAGGCGACGAACAAAATTTGTCGCCCTAGGATGCTTTAGGCGATGAACCGGCTCTCTTTAAGCGACGAATCTTTGTTGTGAGTACTTGATGCGACGAAGGGTTCCTATTCGTCGCGTACGCTATCTTTAGGCGACGACGACATTTGTTCGCCCTAGGATGTAAGACTTTAGGCGACGAAGCTTTCAAATCGTCGCGTAAGCGATCTTTCAGGCGACGAAACAGTTTGTCGCCCTAGGATGTTTTAGGCGATGAACCGACCCTCTTTAAGCGAGGAATCTTTGTTGTGACGTACTTGCTGCGATGAACCGTTCCACTTCGTCACGAAATATAGCTTCAGGCGACAACAAAGTTTGTCGCCTAGAATGTAAGACTTTAGGCAACGAAGCTTTCCAATTAGTCGCTGAAGATAGATTCAGGCGACGACAAGGTTTGGTCGCACTAGGATGTTTTAGGCGATGAACCCGACTCTCTTTAAGTGAACGAATCTTTGTTGTGAATACTTGATGCTATGAAGGGTTCTATTCGTCCGCGTACACTATCTTTAGGTGACAACGACGTTTGTCGCCCTAGGATGTATCTTTGTGGGAAGACTTTAGGCGACGCAGCTTTCCAATCCGTCGTGTATGCTTATCTTCAGGCGACGACAAAGTTTGTCGCCTTAGGAGGTATTTTTGTTGTGAATACTTTAGGCGATGAAAAGTTGTCGCCGTAGGGTGTTGTTCAAAAGTGGCAAATTTTAGGCGACAAAGGCTTTTGGTGCGTCGCGTAAGCTATATTTAGGCGACGAATAGTGTGTCGCAAGAGGATATTAAAGTTGGTCGTTTAAAAGTGGTCGACGCGTATCCCTTAAGTATTTAGGGGTGACGAAATATTGGTTTTAAGCAACGACACGTTGTCGCATATTACGTATGCGACGAAGGCTTTACTTGCGTCGCGATAGAGGTTATGACGCGACGAAAACCGGCTCGTCGCGTTAAGTAGTTAGCTATTTTTTGTACTTGCGTGACAATATTAAATATGTCGTCGCGCCATGATAATTTTTGAGTGACAAAAACTTCCCTCGTGGTGCTACGAGTCGTCGCAAAAGGGAATTTTTTTAGTAGTGAGTTGCAAAGAGGGACCAAAAGAAAAAAAAATTCTCTCCGCATAATGCGCAAAGAGGGCCAAACATCTTCCATAGCAGCCCAACCTATGCGGTCAAAAAAAATCCTTCCCTACCCATTGCTCGCCAAAAAAAACTGACGTTGCCACTACCAATTTTCCAATTAGTATGTTGAGCCAAGATATGTCGGAATTCTAGGAGTTCAGTAATGAAAGGAGACATACCCCTTCTACTCATCTGATATCTAATAGGAATGCCTTGCCTGCAAGATTTTCTGTGCATATAGACCGCCCAAAGGGAATTTGTGGGTCAACAGATTCCATAAGGCTTTAATGTGGAAAGCTTTAATAACATTGGCTATCTGTATCACCCCATGACCGCCTTCATCCATAGGCATACTTAGACGATCCCAAGCCACCCATTTCTTTTTTGTCTCCCTTCATGGTCTCCCTAAAAGAACTCTGAAATAACACATTGTAAAAATTTTCACTCACTTTGACTGGCAAACAGGTCGTAGCCATAGTGTAAATAGGCATAGAACAAAGACATGTCTGATCAAAACTAACTTTCCCTCAGCAGACAGTAGTGGAGCTTTCCAACATTGCATTTAGTCTGAACTCTCGAAATCAGCTCATCACATAAATTTGATTTTGCACTTCCCTTGATAGACGGAACTCCCAAGTATTTAAAAGGGGACAATTGAAGATGAAAGCCGATCCACTGCTTTAAAAAAATAATTCGTTCACAAGGCGCATTAGCATCTATCATGAACGAGCTCTTCCCTATGTTGATCTTTTTCACCCGAAACTTGACAATATCTTTTCAAAAAAGTTCAAACAACCTAAAATAGATTTATTTCTTACCATTTAGGAAAATTTAGTGAATCTTCGGCATATAAAAGATGCATGATAAGGGAGCATACTCTGGGGGTGTAGTAAAACCCACCTCATTTCTATTAAAAGCTCTCTTGAGTCCCTTGCTTAATACTTTCGCCGCTATCACAAACAATAGGGGGGACAATGGATCACCTTGGCACAAACCTTGTGAGGCATAAAAGTAACCATCATACCTTCCTTGCATGAGGACAGAAAAACTGCACCCAATCATATAGTTAGAAATAAGGTATCCCCATTCAATCCTTTCATAAGCCTCTTCCATATCTAACCTTAAAAATAATGTTATGCCCAACATATTTCTTGCCAATGGATCTCATCATTTCCTGCGCCAGACCAATATTCTCCGTAGTCAACCTACCTTCACAAAAGCACATTGGTTCATGGGGAAATGATTTCTAGAAGAATGAGAGAATTTGCTACATAATATCTTGCTAAAAATTTTATACACCACATTACATAAGCTGATAGGGCGAAATTTCGAAAAAAGAGTTCGATACTTCTACCTTCAAAATAAGAGAAATCAGATTAGCTTTAAATGCCCCTGGGAGAGATTGACACAAGAAAAATTCCTTAACAGCTTCCCAAATATCAAACACCCGGCCAACAATTTGCCAGCAAACATGAAAGAAACCTGACGTAGAACAATCTGGGCCTGGCGCACTTTCACTGGTATACTAAAAAGTGTTTCCTTGACCTCTTCCATGCTCGGTTCTACCATCAACAAGTCAGTATATCATCCTGCTTAATCATACAGGGAATGCAATCTAAAAGCTTGCCATCATCGAGAGCCTTCCGAAGAAAGAAGACCGTTTAAAATATTTGTTCGCTTCCTTCTGACTCACTGAAGGATTAGTGATTAATTACCATCCCTATTAGAAATTTTAGTCATCTTTCGCCTCTTTTGCTTAGCTTTAACAGAGGCAAAGAACAATTGTGCAGGCATCCCCTTTCTTAATTTTCCGTTCCCCTGACTATTGCTACCAATAAATTTCCTCCCTGACAAGAACTAGCTTGTATTCACTACAAGATATCTATCTTTAACCAACAAAATTATTGCTACGAAAATTTATTTCCTTGTTAATATTGTAGCATTGTCAATGAATAAAAAATTGCCTTGAAAAAGCCATAAACTTGTTACTGTTTCCAACAAAATATATTTTGTAGGAAACATTCCTTGTTAAATTGGTGGCGGGAAACATTTCCTCCAAACCCAATTTCTTGCTAAATTTATTTAACAATGAAATTATTTTTATGGCCACAAAATATTTGTTCCTTGGTAATTTGGCATCATCTGGAATGAAATATTTTGTTGCTAAAGAAGACTAATTTTAACAACAAATCATTTTCCTTGTTAACAAATATTAAATCTTATTCATCCCTCTTTAGTAAGGAAATATGTTTTCCTAGACAATAATCACATTATTAGTAATGATTTGGTTCGTTGATAATGATTGATAATTTTTTTCCATTAGGTTTTTCTTGTTAAAGCTCGTTTATTAATTTATAGCAACAAAGTAATATTTTATTGAGAATTGTCACACTATTGGCAACGTTTTTTATTTTGTTGGAAACAATATCTTTTTTAATGAATCTTTGTAGCTATGAAATAAAATTTTGTTGGTAATTATAATATTGTTCGTAACAAATTGTTTTCTAGGTAAAAACTAATAATTATTTTCATGAAAATTTGTTTCTCATTAAAGTTCACTAACTATTTTATAGCGACAAGTCATTATTTTGTTGGAAATTGGTATACTCACTACAAAAAAATGTTTTATTTACTAACAAATTTTATTTTCCTTGTTAATATGTTATTATTTCTAACAAAAATAAATTTCATTGAAAAAACCATAGAGTTGTCACTTTTTGTAACAAACTCTATTTTGTTGGCAACTTTTCTTTGTAAAGAGGTGGCGAAAAATATTTATTCCAAAACCAATTTCCCACTAACATTATTTAGCAACAAAATATTTCTATTTCAATGAAATTTTAGTTTGTTAGTTATAATGACATCATTTACAATAAATTATTTCATTGCTAATAATATTAATATTATTGACAAACATTTTCGTAGTAAATGCACTATAACACTTGTTCGCGTCTTTTCAACAATGAAATTAAATTTTCTCTAGTTAATTACCACGTTATTGCAACGATTTATTTGGTTACTTATAATGAATTTTTTTTCATGAAATTTTTTATATATTTAAAGCTCCTAGATTCTTTATAGTGGAAAAATATCAATTCGTTGAAATTTTTTATTAGTAGCATTGATATCATTTCATTTGAAAAATCAAATAAAATTTATTTAACAATACAACATTATTTTACTATTAATTATAATATTAATGGTAACAATTTATTTCGTTGCTAAATATTGATAGAATTTCCATGAACTTTTTTTTTTTATTAAGGCTCATTTTCTTATTTACAACAATTTAATTTTATTTCATTGGGGATATAACCAATTTCAATAACATATAGCATTGAAATGCTATTACTATTTTGTTGCTAATTATAATGGTGTTATTGTGAAATTTTTTTCATTGCTAAAAGTGGTAGATATTTAACATAATCTTATAATCATGAAAATATTTAGTTCTAATTTATAGTGACGAAATATTATATATTGGTCTCTATTATATACGTAGCAATGATTTTGCAAAAAATGAGTAATTTGATTTAATAAGCTATAAAGTTGTTTCACACAACACAATTATTCAAATAGCTCAATTGGTAAATATTGTAACAGATTTTACTATAGGCCAGGAGTTGGTTCCCGTTGAGCCTAAAAATAAATATATTATATATGGAATTCTATAGTGGGGTCTTATCTGGGTGGTGTCCTTAGAGTTTGGGACATAGATTAGGTCGTCTCTTAGACAACTTTAATATATCATTTTTTTGTTGAAAATAATTCCTTATTAATTGATAACGATACCGATGACAACTTTCATTGTTATTCATGCATTTTACCAACGAAAAAGTTCTATGATAAAGGTTGTCACCTTTGCCAACGATATTTTTCCTTGATGATTTTAAGATTTTTCGAGAAAAATTTTGTAGGTAAATAAAATAGTTCTTGCAACAAACAATTTGTTGGTAACGATATTTGATTTTTACCCACGAATTTCCTTGGTAGTTGTCAATATTACCAACAAAATATTTTCTTGACTTAGCATCCGTTTTACCAACAAAAACTGTAATTCCTTGGCAAATACCTTTAGCTACGGGGATGCCTCCAGAAACCCACTAACGAGAATTTTTTCATTGTTAAAAGTAGTTTTCAACAAAAATTTTAGTTTTGTCAAGGACATTTTTTCTTGAAAAAATGCCTTTATGTTGTAGTGATTCAACGTGACACCTGTTCAGATTGACATTCATATCCCACCCATTCAACAAAAAGGCTCCCACTGTTTAATCCCATCTTCCAAGCTTCTTAGTTTGCTAAAAATATTACCAAACACATCCCTATTCCAGCCTTTATGAGCTCTCCGCAAAAAATTTTAATTTAAAAGCCACTCAATCCATGGCTCTGGCAAGATAACACTCTATCCGCCAAATATTCTCAACCAATTCTAGAAAAGTATCATGAGTAGTCCACAATTTCTAAAATCTAAAAGGAGTCATACCTACCTGCGGTACCGTTGGCAAAGACACCAATATAAGAGCATGATTTGAATAGGTTCTATCCAGATGTCCCACCCGTGTATAAGGCATCAAAACTAACCATTCTGCATTAGCAAGAAATCTATCAAGTCCTTCCCACCTCCGGTTGTCACCTTGCTGATTATTGCACCAAGTGAATTTGGGGCCATTATATCCAACATCTGAGAGACCACAAGATGAAATACAACTTGTGAATTCTGAAATTGCTGCATTGTCTGGCATCCTCCTACCCAGCTTTTCATTACTATCCATGATAACATTAAAATCACCTCCTATAATCCAAGAAGCAGAAACCCCCATTTCGAATTGTTCCATATCATCTCACACCAGAATAGAACATTTAGCGTAAACAAAAGAAATGACAAAAAAATTGGTTACATAAATTAAATGCACCTGACAGTGAACAACTTGATCCGAAGCACCCAAAATAACCACGTCCAAATTGTTTGACCAGAAAAGCCAAAGTTTACCACCGACTGCTTCATTAGAATAAAAAATTGGTAGTTGAACCTTACCTCTAACTTCCAAGTACCTACTAGCCACAACCATAGGCTCTGCTACCACCAATAATTTAATATTATGATCTTGAACTAATTTTTTCAATCTACAATGGGCTGCCCTATTCCCAGCACACACCGCGCGTTCCAAAACATTATGTTGTCAATCATTGATAACTGGATGGGCAATGGTGTTTCTGGTAACACGTCTCTCCGCAAAATGGACATTGTTTTTCCTATTCTGCTTACCCTTCCTGGCCTGCGCAATATCAGAAACATGCCCCAATTCCAAAACATGCTTGTTAGATCCTTCATCACTCTTCTCCTAGTCTTATAGAAACCCTCTCATTTTCAAAGCAATTGCTTCAAAACCTCGATTCAGAGCCTCCATCCTGCCTTCCTGCTTGTCTGCCAGCATGATCACAGTTTCCTTCTTTTGGCAAGACCCATTCTTTGCACTACCATTGACCGCCCCATTATCCTCTGAGATAGCCACATCTGAGCATTTTGTGCTGCCATTACTTTCTACAAAAGGAACTGGGATCGCGGCGATGCGCTGCTCTACCTAGGAACACCCTGAGCTTGTCATCGAATCATGTTTGTCTTCCACCGCCATTCTAACCTCGCTGCTTGTGTACCCTACCCCTTTTAAATCTACTTTCAGTTCCAAACCAGAAGACGCCACTGCCACCATGGATGGGGATTTCTCTCGACTCATAGACTCATTGCCCTTCCCCAAGACTGCCTTATCAAGTTTCTCAAACACCGCCTGCATGGCTTCCTCCTTGTCTACAAATACGTGGTTAGCAACTGCTTCTTCCTCGAGGCCAGTCGGGGCGTTAAATTTGTTTGGGCTCAAAGAGTTATTAAAAACCATCTTTGTTACCATGGTCACCTGTTGGTCTTGACTAGATTTCATACTAACAATAATTTCATGTTCCACCTTTTTTTTAGTAGATCCTACATCCTCCTTATGAGTATCCTGGTTTTATACTAAAACATCATCAACCACCACAAGATCCTTTTCCGTAGGGGTGTCAACTAGGACTGAAAATTTGTTAACCAAGTTTTACTAATTTGAGTCTACGCCAGCGGGTTTAGAAATTTGTTCTTCATCTTTAGCACTATGAATCTCATGTCCTTGAATTTTTTTGCGCCACTCGTGCCATTGCCTTCACTAGCCTCTTTTCGCTTCTTGATAACAAGGACATAAGCTTGTTTCTCCGGATGTTGAATCTGTTTGGCCTTGCTTTGAATTTTTCCTACTTCGTGTTTTCCCCCTTCTTGTTTTAATTTCCCTTCTTCAACCCAAGAGTTTTCTACACACAACCTTTTCATGCCCTATTAGAGCGCAATGCTCACAATACTTGAATATTGGATACTCTTGTTTTTGCCAATATCCACCATACTTTTGACTTTCTGACCATATCTTATTCGGTAAAGGTTTTGTGACTTCCATCTCAACACACATGCGTGCTACTTTTGGGCGAGCAAAATATCATGTGTCGTCATCAACCCTTAGAAAATTGCCGAAAGAGTTCCCAATGGCCTTCATGATGTCTGGCAAGAAAAAAGCAAGCGGGAGGTTTGGGAGTTCCACCCACGGCGAAGCCAGTTCAAGATCAGCTCGTAGGCTGAAACCTGGATGCTAGCGGAACATCTTGTATCTAACGCCCCGAATAGTGTTGGAATCCTTCAAGAAAATCTTTTTTTTACTTCAACCTCTTATTGCAAATAAACTAGGACATGTCTTTGATCTTGACGACCCATGATGAACTCCCCCGAAATACCCCGGGATCTATGGATTGAATCCTTAATCGCGTCAAGAGATGGTAAAAAACTTGAGAACTTCATCACCACTACGTGGTTAGAAACATGTGCTTCTCCCCTAGAAACATCCGAGTCCGACAAAGTTAAAGCGGGGTTCCGATAACTTGTCGAATCCATAGGTTTTTCCTCAATGGGTTTGGTATTTGCCAGCCCAAGCACTTGTGCAAAAGAACGCTTGGATTGCTCCCCTTCTTCGTGGCTAGCCAAGGGAGGATCTCTTTTGGCCGCCAGTGTGGCTGCCATTAACCCTAGTTGTCGTCCTCCCCAAAGACGAATATGATTTATTCCCACCTTACATGAATGGTTGAGATTAGCTTAAAGAAAATCCGAAAATAGAAATCCCCATACTACCCCTAAGAAAACAAAATCACCTCAGCAGAGTGCTCTGCCCTAATTTGTCTTGTTGATTTTCCCAAATACTAATAGGCTAATTACTTCCATTTCATAGTCAATCATTTCCTAATATTCCTCATTGTTAAATCATTTTCCTATATATACGTTGGTTGTTGTTCCGGTCAAGCACTCTCTTTTCTCGTTGTATTGAGGTGACCCTGTTGTTTTTCTTGTCAAACTACTTGTCTTCTCTACCCCAAAAGAGCAGCTGAAATCAACCCATGGCAAGCAACATACCCCTATTTTCTATTCTTCGATATCCGTTAAGGATAACCATTGTGTTATGATAGGTATACGGACCTCAATAAATCGCTTTGATCCTCATTCTTTGACCCAATTCTGTACTGGTGAGCTGGGGCAATACATTGCCTTGAGATGTCGTTTGTTCCGCAAGGAATCCAATATATATCAATCTGAAATATTTTATTAAAGTAAAAAATGAATCCAAGTTTACAAAAACATTGCGAGTCCTGAAGCTAGCAACAATAGATAGAGCTAGTTGATTACCAGGTCTATTTACATAAACAAAAGAAACTAAATCAAATGGAATAGAGATTATGAAATATAGTTGCCTATCCAAAAACACCATTTGTTTCGGTAGCAAACTCCCTCCATCCTTTGTCAAGGGCCTAACATATAGCCTTCTGTGTTGCCAACAGTTCTGCATGAAAGCTACAACTAACCTTGATTCCTAAAACATCTCTCAAGAGTCTCAAAAGTTGATAACCGTTCTTGCTACTAGGGGTGGGTAGCCCATCCCGCAATCCTGATCTCGTCCCGTCTCGATTTTTTTAGGTCTTATTGGGATTGATCAATCCCATCTTGATCCCATCCTTGTCTAGAGTGGGATGGGAAAGGATGAAGATTTTCAATCCCGTCCCAGATTGATTTTTAAATATTTAATGTTAATAATTGTAATATTTTATTATGAACGCTCTTGTAGTTAGGGGTGGGTGGTATTTTTTTTCTTTGTAATGTGCAACTTTCTAATGTGTACATCTTTTAGATGTCTAAAACATACATACATTCTACGAAAATTTTAGAATTTAATTCTATACTACGAATCCAAACAAAATATAGTTAATTATTCATCATAGTCTGGTCCTGAATTCGTAAAATTGATATTTAATTAAATACTTACATCATATTTGTTTAATTTGTATTTCTCACTTGGCATCACACTACAAGAAAATTGTGTTTTAGCGACAGTCACCAAAGACATACAAGGACGGTTATAATCGCCGCTACATAATACAGCAACGGTTAAGAAACCGCCGCTAATAAAGGCGTCACTAGAGTGTTCAGCGACGGTTTTCAGCAACCACTGGCATAACCGTCGCTAACAAACATATAGCGACGATTGTCCACAACCGCTGGCAAAACCGTCGCTATATGCTATTTAGCGACGGTTATAGCCGTCGACAAAACCTGCTTAACCATATTTTTTTTCTGATTTTTAGCAGCAGTTTCCATGGGCACATTGCAACGGTTGTAACCGCCGCCAAAAAGGACAAACACATTGTAGCGGTTGCTCCCGCCGCTAATTCATTTTGATATTCAATTTTTATTACCAAAAAAAATCACATTTTTCAACTTTCAGTACTCTCTTTTCATAGGGTGTAATCTATCCAACACGTGCACAACTTCTAGGCTTAAATAAAAAAGCAAATATAAATGACACTATATTCAGTTGATACCATCATCATACATGAAGAAATACCTTAATTTCATTTCAAAATCAATATTATATGATCTAGGGGGAAACTACAAATTAAATTATTACATATTGTCAATGCTCACATCTAACAACGAAAACCGAAGTTGTAGAATGACTAAATAGTTAGATTTAAATAAACTAAAGTACGAAATGCTCCACAAGCTTTGGTGCTCATCACTGATCATGTTCTTCCTACATTGGGGAATCACAAAAATATGAGAACATTTCACCACAAAACCAAAACAAAAGAATCCAAGAACAATGAATTAAAAATAAGATCATATTTCAATTCTCTATACCCCATATGGTCATATTATCATTTGGTTAAACATTGTCTACGAGCTATAACATTCACAATTGAACTGGCAATTATTGATAAAATCCACAACTAGAACCGTTGATAACGAAAAAGGTGAATATGGCTGCATTGGAAAGGAGATCCGAATTCATTACAAACTTATGAACAAAATTGTAGTGAATTTATTGATGATATACTTACCAAGTTAAAATAGGTTCCAAGGCCATCTCCATGAGAGTAAGAAAAGAGTAAAGTATCCAAGGGCCAGTTTTCCTATCAAGTATCTGCAACAATAAAAAACAAGATGCTTTATTTAACGAGCGTTCCCATAAAGGGGAGAATATTAATATTAACCTGAGAACAGGACTGTGAATAGGACTTATACTCAAATCTGCAGCTTTCACCTCCCAAACCTGAGAGAGTAAATTAGTATTAACGACATTGCATCGCTACAACTGAAAACTGTTTGAAGATTTTTCACAAATTTACACATGATAAGATATGTAGCGAACAATTACAAAGCTACTACACTGGAGCAAAATTATTAATTTTTAGAAAATGGGATTGAAAAAAGCACCTCACTTAGTTCAAACCAAACATCTGGACTAATATTTTTTGCATAACGATAATATGACTACAATTGACATAAGAATCAGGATCAAGTTCAAAACATATGGACAACACAAGATAATCAAATCAATATAGATTTTCCATACCTTCGGTGCAGGGATAACTTTAGGACATAAACTATTA
Organism: Berberis thunbergii; assembly: GCA_003290165.1. Taxonomy (NCBI): domain Eukaryota; kingdom Viridiplantae; phylum Streptophyta; class Magnoliopsida; order Ranunculales; family Berberidaceae; genus Berberis; species Berberis thunbergii. Next base: position 13,719 of record QNQO01006335.1, read on the forward strand.
GAGTGCTCTTCAAGCATGGCTTCAAAAAACCCAGTGCCTAATTCGACAGATGAAATTCTTACGTTAAACAAGGTACAAATTTGTATTAGAAATTTGATATCTAGCAATGTACTCAGAAATCATTACACAAATGCAAATGAACCACTTACCGATTTTGCATGTACTTTGGTATTCATCTTGATTCTCATCATAGCAGGCCAGGAGAAATGCCCAATAAACACCTAAATCAGAAAATACAAAATTAGTTCCTTGGTAGTTTAAACTAGACCCATTCAACAGAAACAATTTGTACAAGGCCCAATTAGTTCCTCGGTAGTTTGGTATCTCCTCAAAGCAGTTGAACAGTCAAATAAGATAGAGAGATGAGTGAATCACTGAATCAATAAACAGAGGAATCAAAGCAAAGCAAGCAAGCAAAAAGAAAGATAGAGAAGAGAGAAAACATGCTTCTTCAGCCTTTCTTGAAGCCAAAATGAAGTCGTGAAGAACGATTCTTCAAAAAGTGTAGAAACCCTAGAACAAAGAGAGTGTGAGAGAGAAAGGGGAGAATTTTCTCAACATTCAAACTCAAATTGATGAACAATACCAACAACAACAAGAATCGAAATGAAAGAGAAGGTGTCGACATTCTTAGAGATGGAGGAGAAACTCGTCACATCTAACAAACCCTAATTGCATCTCACACACCGAAGGAAATCGACCAAGAAACACCAAAACCTAAAACTCGAAGAACACAGAATCTCTGTAAAATGAGGAGAAACAAGAATCCCTGCCTTCAAATTGAGCATAAACGAGAAGAAACAATCAATCAATTTGATGGTTTGTTGTTCAAAATCACTAAAAATCGGTCGAGTATCTCTTCTTTTGTGTTGTTTTTCCCTTTTTTGTTGATTTATTTTATTAATAAAGTAAAGAGATAGATAGAGGAAGGAAGGAAGGAAGGAAGAAAAGATGGAAGCAAACATTGGTGGGAGGTGGTGATAGTGGTGGTGGTGAGTGGTGGACGAGCTAGGAGGGAAGGGGAGGATGGAGAGTGGAGATCGAGAAAACAAGGGATAGGGTTTTAAGGGACAGTTGGGTAAAAAAATTGATTTTTATTTATAACGACAGTTAAACCCGTCGCCATTAACTATAATCGTCGTTAAACAATATTATTCTATGACGGTTGAACAACCGTCGTTGAATGAAGTATTTGGCGACGGTTCTTTCAAAATGTCGCTAAATAACCGCCACTAACTTGCCTATTTCTTGTAGTGTCAACAAGAAGAATTTGTCATTGTTTGAACACACATGGGTCTATCACTTTCCTTCCATATTAATTTTGAGTAGTATTTTGTACTTTTCTCTACTTACAAATTAAAACATGTTAATTTTGTCTCGTCCCAAACCCGTTTGGGATGGGAGAGGTCAGACGAGATCTATCATGTTTCAATCTCGAAGGAAAACGACATTACTAAAATAATCCTCTTTAGCGATGACTCGGAGAGCGACAAGGCAAGTTTCGTCGCTCAAAATTAACTTGGTACTACAACAAATTTACTATTGGCGTGTTTTTACAAACAAATAGTTAACTATTTAACGCGACGCACTGTTTCGTCACTTAAAAAACCTCTTAAGCGACGAACTTGAAGCCTTTGTCGCATAAATAATGTGCGACAAAGTGTCGTCGCTTAAAACAAAATATTTTGTCACCCTAAAATACCTAGGGCTACGTGTCAGCTACTTTGAACAACCAACTTGAACATCCTTGGGTGACCAACTTACTCGTCACCTAAATATATCTTACACGGCGAAATTGAAGTTGTCATTGCATAAATTCTTAACGACAAAGTGTCGTCGCTTAAAGAGAGCAGTTTCGTCGCCCTAAAACATCATAGGGCTATGTGTATGCTACATTGAGAGTCCAACTTAGACATCCTAGGGCGACAAACTATTTCGTCGCACAAGCTCTGACCTGTTCAAATTTTCTACGAACTAGACAATCAATTCTGCGTTTTTCACTATTTTCTCCTCTCGTTTTATTTTTTTCTCAGCTCGATTGATTTCTCTCACTATATACTCCAAGCCTGTAGCAATTAGTTAGGCTTCGTCTTTCTCTCTCTGCGTTGCCGACCATCACCTCCAATCGTCTCTCTTTCACTAGAGAACGGTGAGGAAATTGCTACAAATTATTTTTTTTATTTTTTGAAATTTCATGAAATTAGGTTCCGATCGTGGGGATTTTTGGGAGAGTCTCACACTATTTTTCGAGTGCATATTAGATATTTATTAATTAATAATCTCTACGATGTCCACTTGAAGAATTTTAATTGAGATTCTACCAAAAAAATTTCACATCAAAACCTAATTGCATTAGCGTCGTTAACTCACTTGAATTCTCATGTTTTGTTTATAAATTGAAAACAGATGCTATGGAAAGATAGTGGATACAAAATTAGGATAAATGCTGTGATGAATATTTAAATGCGATCAAAAGCTTCGTTGAGTTTGCAAGGACACATGTCACTGGTACGAAGAATCATATCAATTGTTTATGCCAATGTTGTAACAATTGTTTGTGGTAGACATTCAATACGGTTTGATATCATTTAGCGAGGTATGGGATGAATCAGAATTATTCAAGGTGGATTTATCATGGGGAACAACGAGAATTTGGTTCGAATTCATCGCGTTCCCAGCCACTTGTGCAACACATTGATGAAACATCCATGAATGATAATGACCAAGTTATGGGTATAATAAATGATGCTTATCCATATGCATCGATGAATGAAGATGTCATTGATGATATGGTAGGAGATACCGTACCTCCCAACATGTTGCAAAGTGAAGAGTTAGAAAACTATGAAAGACTGTTGAAACAAGACCAACAAGCATTATGCCCCGGTGATTACGCCCAAACAATACACGCGGTCAATTGCAGTAAAGAATGGGGTGTCGATCCCACGAGGAAAAAACGATCTACAAAATAAGGTTAAGGAAAACAAACTATGTGAAACTAAAGTTAATAAATTCTAACAAATTTAAAATACGAAATTGAATTTAATTTAATGAAAATTAAGTTTAGAAAAATCATAAGGTTCCAAGAATCCCTCCTAGACTTCACGCGCCAACTAGTATTGATTCGCTATGATGACTCAACTACGTGTTTCACATCCCAAACGACGTAATCGGAAAAATAATCTTTTAATCATTAATATACCCTAATGTAAATGAATTTTAGATTTCACTTATTCTAAGAAAACACAAAGGTTTGTCATATGTGATATCTTAAACTTACGATATATCCGGAGACAATACCGTAATAAATGACGGTCACATATAACTAACCTACCGGAATCAATTAATTCTTAAACATTCCACACATTAGAAAAGCATGACTAAGCTTATATGGAGAAGAAAAGATAATCACCGGAATAAAAATAATCTACAAAGAAATCTATGATATCCTTCTCACTGAAATAACATAAATTTCTATATTAAATAAAAGTGATAATCATTAAACATCATTATTCATCGTGAAAACTTAAAGCGAATCAAATGCTAATTTAGTGCGTTACATCTAAGAGTTCACCTCTTCACCTTGCGAGGGGTTTAGTGACTCATGGTGGTGGTGGTCACAGCATCACTTGAGGAGGAATCCATCACTTCCTGTATGCGCACGAATCCCGAGGAAAAGAGCTAAATAGGCTCTATGGTGGCTCTTACAGATTCTCGGGGTGTCAATAGCCCAAACAGTTTTTCAAAACAAAAACCGTTTTTCTTTCCCGCGCGAAATCGCGCCTGCAGCTACTTCGTCTTCTCCAGCGCGACGCGACCAGCTCCGCCGCTGTTCTCCACTCCTCGCGAGCTTTCTCTCCTCCCGATCGGCTCCTATACCTGAAAGAACAAAGAGAGAGGGTGAGGGAACAGAGATAACAACAAAAACCGCGAAAGGGGACGAGAAACAGGGAGGTGCTCTCCCTGTTTCGCGGTGGTGGTGGCTGTTGCTTGGTCTGTTTCGGCGGTGGTCGAGAGAGAAAGAGAGAAAAGTGGCGGAGGGAGAGACCGTGGAGAAGAGAGAAAGCGGAAGGAGGGCGTGGAACAGGGAGCGAAACAGGGAGGTGCCCTGTTTCGCGGCGGTGTTGTGCAAGCGGTGGTGGCGATGGTGTTCGAGTGATGGTGGCGGTGAGAGTGATGGAGGGAGATGGTTGTGGCGGCTGTGTTCTGGACAGAGAGGACTGTGGCGAGGTGAAGTTGGCGAGGTCGATGTTTGTATTGTGAAACAGGGTGGTTAATGACGGTGGCGAGGACGGTGGCTGGTTAGTGGCGCGAGACACAGGGCTCTGCCTTGGTGGAGGTGGAGATGGTGGCTGGAAACGAGAGGAAGACCAGAAAATGTGGAAGAGAGAGCCGTTCAAAGAGAAGGCAATAGAGAAACCTAAATAGGGTTTCCCTATTTCCTTGTTAGGCTGGGTTTAGGATTCTAGCTTTCTGAGCTTGGGCTTGGGCTTGGTTAAAGTAAGTGGACCATGCTTAATCGGGTTAGGCTTAGATGTGTGAACCACTCTTTTGTACCACCGCTAGAATCGACAAATTAATCATTTTCTCAAATTTGTCGCCTTAATGCGATTTTATCGTTCACGGCACGCAGATTCCTACAAAACATAAAAATTGAAATAATGAGAATAAAATATATTAATTGAAGCACTAACATATATAAATTAAGGGTTATAATTTGTAATAATTACGTGTATATCAAATACCCCCAAACTTATATTTTGCTAGTCCTCGAGCAAAACAAAATAAAGAATAAAATCCTAACTCACTTTCGTAGGAATCACGGTTGTACTTACCTTAACGTGCAACAAGGCTTTAAACCTCTAGATTACCTCTAGAAGACGAGTTATAGTCTCGTGAGGGTTTCCAAAAATGCCACCCCCAAACATTACTGAGTCAATAAAACAAAATCTATTTTCTAAAAACATAATGCAAAAACGTGAGCATTCTTCTTTATTTTCTTTAGGGTAATTTTCTAATTGCTTAGCATTCGAGAAAAACAACAAACTAAAACTGTCACAAAAGTATATCAATAGAGTACAATAATTTACTAGTAGCTAAAGGTTAAATGAATTTCATAACCATTCTCAACTCGAAGTGTGTGTGTGAGGAGCCTTATCAACATAACTCTTCATCTCATAGTAAAGATGTGACAAGAAAACCTTTAGAAAAGACGTTTCGACTACAATTCTCTCATGTCGCTCAGAAATGAAACGCTCAGAGATTAGGCGCCCAGTTTATATGTGAGGAAAAGAATATATTATGGAAAATGCAAACGTCTCACATATAATTATCATGAAAAAAGGAATTTTCAAAGAGTGAAATGAATATGATCTCATGGACCGGAATATTGATTACTTTTGAAAATGTTGAATCAAACACCATAGTTCTTGCCTATTCAATCTCCACATCTATTAAGCTAACTTTCACTTAAGATCAATCAGGTCTTTACTAGGTTGTATTGGGGCATGGATTATGGCAAACAATAATGGACAAAAAGGATACAAAGATTTTCTGAGAATGGATACACCCTTGAATAAAACATAGGGCATTGAAGAGCAAATCAATGTTGTACACCATTAACTTTTTCTTCATTATTTCTTCTTCAATCGCATTTTTTTTTTTTTTTTTAAATGCTTTTCCCCATTGATACAATCCAACACTTTTACTTTGAGGGCGCATGAAATATCTTCTTTTTTTTTATTTGCCCATTCCATAAATATATCTCACCGGATACATTCTCAGAAAATTGGGTAAGGATAAAATAATAGAGGTATTACTCCTTGATTGGAGTGGGTATTGGGAATGGGGATCACAAAGAAAAGGCTATCTAAAGGCTCAAAGGGTTGCAAATGGATATTTATTATTGGGTAGGCTAAAAGGCTAAAAATGGTTTAAAGAAAGAAATGCCTATATCACTTCATAAGTTCTAGTTAGTACTAGGACATCTCAACTAAATAAAGCAAGAAGTTCTAGTGTAAACATTCAATTTTTATGTCATTCTTAAAGCAATCAATAAGAAAATCAAGAATAATGAGATCATCAACGAAATAATGCGGACTCAAGAAAAATCAGAGTGTAATTAATAACCCTTAAGAAATAAAGAATGGCTCAAAACTCACAAGGGTTAAGTCTCCACTATTATTCTAAAGTTTTCTAGTTCAATACCTCACTAATCAACTTCAAATCATGTTGACTTGGCTTATAGTGCATGAATAGTCGAGTTGAAAAGTCTCACGAAATACATCTAACATAAGGATAATATCAAATACCATGTTTTCAACTAATATAACTATGTGACACGTGCTAGTATGTGTTTTCTCAAAATTAAAGGCAACAAAAAAAAAAGTATTCTCTATAAAAAAAAACTCAAAACCCTTTTTTTTTTTTTTATTCACCAAGAGTTCGGATTTCAAATGCATTTTCAAGAAGATTTTACACAATTACCATAATCATCTAAGTGTTCAATGGAGATTGAGTAGAACACAAAATGACTCGATTTAATTGTAAAATACGTTTTAAACTTAAAGATTTTTGAAAATTGCATAAAAAAATCTAATAAACCACACCCCCAAACCTAAATCAAACATTGTCCTCAATGTATAAAATAATAATCATGACAAATCAAGGCAAAAAAAAAGAGGAGGGTTAGAGTGATATTACCATGGTGAAGCTTTTTACCAATTTCGATGAAATCTTCCACCAATGAACACTCAGAAACATAAGAATCATGGAGTTTTCATTATAAATTGATAAAATGCAGACTCGACATTAACAAAGAAAACAAAAAAAAAAACAAGTTGTAAGTCAAAACTGTTATGGAGCTAACGAGTATGAGTGAAACACAACTAAATAGGGTACTCGAAAATCAATCCAAACTAACAGCAAAGACACACAACTAAGGCTAGGCTGCCTCCTAGGAGCGCTTGGTTTAACGTCGTCAGCCCGACATATATTCTCCCTCATGAAAGATATACTATGAAGTGACGAGGAAGAACATATGGAACACGCACCTCCAAACCTAGTCTATGATATAAATGAGTCAAAAGGGTGAAGGAATCGTATACCAACAACCTGAAAAGTTGAGGATCAGTCTATTCAAAGATAGCAACCACCTGATGTTTCTTCTTGATAGTGCATAGATCCTTGATGACCCTCGCATAAGTTGGTACCTGTTTAAACACATGTGACAAAGGTAAGTTAATTTTAACCTGGTTCAAGTGTTCTAGAATATCACCATACATTTTTTATTTCTTTCCAGTAGGTCGTAGAGCTTGAGGAAAAGGAACTGAAACTGGAATGGTCTTGTTGGGCTCATCCTCAGGGATGCTCTCCTTTGCACTTGGGGAGGTGCCGATAGTCGTGGACGAGCTTGACGCATCTAAGATCTTACCACTCTGAGTGGCGATGGCATTAACCTCTTTGACATTCTGAGAGTCTGAAGTAGAGGTTTGTGCCATAAATTGGCCCTTCAGATTTGCTTGAGGTTGTGATGGAAATTGGCCCCAAGCTTGTACTGTTAATGAACTTGTCAGCTTGGTTATTTGGCTTTTTATCTCCTTGTTCTCCTCTGCCAACTGTGTCAATGCAACCTCAAATTTTTGATTAGTTTTACCTTGTGCCTCTATAAATGCATGCAATGTGTCTGATAAGGAACTTCTGTTAGATTGTGCATTGTATGGTGGTGCAGGGTATGATCTAGGTGGTTGTGCCTGTGAGTGTGTAGGTTGGTCGGCCTCGGACCTCCAACTAAAGTTAGGGTGATCTCTCCAGCCAGAATTGTAAGTGTTAGAGAATGGTGAATAAGGCTTCTTGTACATTCCTAAGGCGTTACATTGTTCCTCATAAACCCCTCTCATCTCAGTCAAGGTCGGGCAATCCTGTATTAAGTGTTCAACTCCCCCGCATATAAAACAGGCGTCCTGTAGCTCAATTCTGGCAACAGTATGTGTGGGCTTACCATCCTTGGTCTTAAGTGCTTCTAACTCCCTAGTTACTCTATCAAGTTGGGCTCTAAGGCTATCATCTTCCCTAAGTTGGTAAACTCCCGCTGGGTGTGTTCTATCTGTGCTCTCAGTAGCATTTGGACCAGTTTAAGTGTGGGCCTTTTCAGCTAAGTCATTCAGGTACTCAATGGCCTCGTCATGGTCTTTTTGCAAAAACTCTCCATTACACATCATCTCAACGAACTGACGTTCTCTACTGGTGAGCCCCTCATAAAAATAACTGACTAAGCGCCAACTCTCATACTCATGGTGTGGGCATGTATTCAAGAGATCCTTAAACCTTTCCCATACTTGATATAATGTCTCGCTATTCTTTTGGGTGAAGGTAGAAATCTGTCTCTTTAGACCGTTGGTTTTGTGGTGAGGAAAGTATTTATTAAAAATGCTTGGGTCATCTCCTCCCACGAACCTATAGACCTTGGTCGCAAAGAGCCACCACAGAGCCTATTGAAAAACTGTTTGGGCTATTGACACCCCGAGAATCTGTAAGAGCCACCACAGAGCCTATTTAACTCTTTTCCTCGGGATTCGTGCTCGTACAGGAAGTGATGGATTCCTCCTCCAGTGATGCTGTGACCACCACCACCATGAGTCACTAAACCCCTCGCAAGGTGAAGAGGTGAACTCCTAGATGTAACGCACTAAATTAGCATTTGATTCGCTTTAAGTTTTCACGATGGATAATGATGTTTAATGATTATCACTTTATTTAATATAGAAATTTATGTTATTTCAGTGAGAAGGATATCATAGATTTCTTTGTAGATTATTTTTATTCCGGTGATTATCTTTTCTTCTCCATATAAGCTTAGTCACGCTTTTCTTATGTGTGGAATGTTTAAGAATTAATTGATTCCGGTAGGTTAGTTATATGTGACCGTCATTTATTACGGTATTGTCTCCGGATATATCGTAAGTTTAAGATATCACATATGACAAACATTTGTGTTTTCTTAGAATAAGTGAAATCTAAAATTCATTTACATTAGGGTATATTAATGATTAAAAGATTATTTTTCCGATTACGTCGTTTGGGATGTGAAACACGTAATTGAGTCATCATAGCGAATCAATACTAGTTGGCGCGTGAAGTCTAGGAGGGATTCTTGGAACCTTGTGATTTTTCTAAACTTAATTTTCATTAAATTAAATTCAATTTCGTATTTTAAATTTGTTAGAATTTATTAACTTTAGTTTCGCATAGTTTGTTTCCCTTAACCTTATTTTGTAGATCGTTTTTTCCTCGTGGGATCGACACCCCATTCTTTACTGCAATTGACCGCGTGTATTGTTTGGGCGTAATCAAATTTTGGCGTCGTTGCCGGGGAACAAGCGTCATTCTACAAGGAAGGTTTCGGGTATTATCTTTCTTGCTCATTTTTCATTTTATTTTATTTTATTCTATTTTTTTAGGTTTTAGGTCCAGTTTAATTTCTATCTTTATCTTTTTTTTATTTTTTTTATTTCTAAATTAAAAAAATTATTAAATAAAAAAAAAACATTAGGAGCGTGAGTTGGAATTAAGACCACTTAGGGAGACTAATCAGGGTCCCAAATTTAGTTAACCCACAAATTCACATTGAGACCGAATTAAGTCATACTTCTAACACCATGAGTAATCACGAAGATGATCATGTTCGGTCGCTACAGGACTATTTCCACCCCACGCGCACTGCTACTCCATCATGTATCATGTTTGCACCAAGTACACCAAAGCTAGATTTTAAGCCGGGTATGATACAATTATTACCTACTTTTCATGGCCTAGAGAGTGAAAATCCCTATGTTCACATTAGGGAATTCGAGGAAGTTGTGGCCACCTTTCACAACAAAGTTGAGGCTGTAGACTCGGTTAGACTAAGGTTCTTTCCTTTTTCCCTTAAGGAAAAAGCGAAGAGTTGGCTATACTCTTTGCGACCAAGGTCTATAGGTTCGTGGGAGGAGAAACAGAGGCTATCCTGTGCGTGAGGTGGCTTAGGTGGTGCTCGGTGGTGGCAAAACAGGGAAACAGGGCGGCGAAACAGGGAGTCCCTGTTTCGCGACAATGCTGTGATCGAGGTGGTGGTGGTTTGGACGGGTGATGGTGGCTGAGAGAGATGGAGGGAGATGGTTGTGGCGGCTGTGTTCTAGACAGAGAGGACTGTGGCGAGGTGAAGTTGGCGAGGTCGATGTTTGTATTGTGAAACAGGGTGGTTAATGACGGTGGCGAGGATGATGGCTGGTTAGTGGCGCGAGACACAGGGCTCTGCCTTGGTGGAGGTGGAGATGGTGGCTGGAAACGAGAAGAAGACCAGAAAACGTGGAAGAGAGAGTCGTTCAAAGAGAAGGCAATAGAGAAACCTAAATAGGGTTTCCCTATTTCCTTGTTAGGCTGGGTTTAGGATTCTAGCTTTCTGGGCTTGGGCTTGGGCTTGGTTAAAGTAAGTGGACCATGCTTATTCGGGTTAGGCTTACATGTGTGAACCACTCTTTTGTACCACCACTAGAATCGACAAATTAATCATTTTCTCAAATTTGTCGCCTTAATGCGATTTTATCGTTCATGCGCGCAGATTCCTACAAAAACATACAAATTGAAATAATTAGAATAAAATATATTAATTGAAGCACTAACATATATAAATTAAGGGTTATAATTTGTAATAATTACGTGTATATCACCCGGTTGCACAAAGTTCTCCCTACTTACTGCCATTGTGGAGTTGATGCATTGCAAAGTGAAACATCATATGTTGAATAAGTGTTTTTTTCATTTAATGGGGATTATCAAGTGGATGCTTGCGAAAGAAAACATTTTGCCTGAGGATTACCGTAAGCGCGGAAAGTGTTGAACAGTCTCGGTTTAGGGTATCAAAAGATCCATGCTTGCAAATACAATTGTGCATTATTTTATAAGGAAACTGAATGGATGGATGCATGCCTTGTGTGCAATGAGCCAAGATATAAGCCTAATTTTGGTAATAAAACGAAGAAAATTCCACATAAGGTTTTGCAATATCTTCCACTAAAGCCCAGATTGTAGTGATTGTACATGTCAACACACATTGCAAGTCACATGAGATGGCAAAAGGTTGATGATGATTTTTTGAGACATCCTGCAGATGGAGAGGCATGGAAAGCATTCAAGAATATCTATCCTGATTTTGTATAAGACTTGCAAAATATCAAATTGGGGCTTGCAACTGATGGATTTAATCCGTTCGGGAATTTGAGCTCTACTCACAGCACCTGGCTCGTCATTGTTGTTCCTTATAACTTGCCTCCTTGGATGAGTATGAAAAAAGAATTTACAATGATGACTCTATTAATTCCCGGTCATCCCGAAAAGGACATTGATGTTTATTTCCGGCTGTTAGTTGATGAGTTAAAAGACTTATGGGAAAATGGTGTATATACCTTTGATAAGCCTACCAACACAATGTTTATGTTGAGAACAGCAGTGATGTGGACTATACATGATTTTCCCGCTTATGGGAATATTTCAGGTAGGAGTATTCAGGGCTATAAGGCATGTCTGGTATGCAACGATGAGGTAACGTTTGACTGGCACGCAGGGAAGGTTTGTTATATGGGTCACCGTAGATGGTTGCCACAGGATCACGAGTGGCAAACAAATAAGGTGAACTTTGATGAAAATCGAAAAACTGCACTAGACCTAAATAATGGTCGGGGATGATATTTTGGCCAAGTTGAATAGCTTGGAATTCGGTCAAATTGGCAAACATCCCGATAATCCTGATACTAATTTGCAAAGGTCGGCTACACATTTGGACTGGACGAATAAGTATATTCTTCGAGCTTCCGTACTGGTCAAAATTAAAGATTAGGCACAACCTAGATGTGATGCATATTGAAACGGATGTGTGTGATAGTGTGGTTGGGACAATTCTTGGCATCGAAGGAAAATCAATGGACACTGTGAAGGCGAGGCAAGATTGTATGAACAGGGGCATAAAGAAACGATTATGGCATAAGAAGGTCCATGACAAATGGGTAAAAGGACATCCCTATTTTGCAGTTCAACCACCAGTAAAGATAATAAATTTTAAGTTTTTTTCTTCTGCAAAGTTTCCAGATGAGTATGCATCTAAAATTGCCCATTGTATGAAAATGAGTAATGGGAAAATGTCGGGATTGAAATGCCATGACCGTCATGTACTACGACAATGTATTATTTCGATCGCTATTCAAGGATTTTTGTCATCGGGTGTTGTTGGCCCTATTACGAAATTGTCGATATTCTTCCAGTAGCTATGCGCAAAGTCTCTTCGCAAATTAGATATAGAGAGGTTGCAAGACAATATTGTGGACATCTTATGCAAATTCGAACAAATATTTTCAACAATATTTTTCACTTGCATGATTCACTTGATGATACATTTACCGAGCGAGGCAAAGCTTGGTTGGTCGGTCAATTATCGGTGGATGTACCCAATAGAAAAGTAACTCATATGCCTATTTTTCTAACTATTCTTCATTTATTATAACAATGATTCTGACACCCTTTATATTTTGCAAAATACTAGGCACATACGAAAGGTACGTACGAAACAAGGCAAGACTCGAATGATCCATAGTGGAGGCATTTATTGCAAATGAATCACTTAATTATTTTGCAATGTATCTCCATAATGTTGAGGCGTCCTTCAATCGGTCTCAATGAAATAATGATGGTGAGCGACCAACAAATGATTAGTTTAGCAATAACGACATGGAAGTTGCGCATTGGTTCATACTCAACAATTGTGACGAGGTTTTGTCATTTTTGGGGGAGCATGAAGAACTACTTATGCGTAAGTATCCTGGACATTTATGGCCCGAGAAGCACCGTCAATTGTTTCCTTAATGGTTTCGTAAATACGTAGGTTGATAACTATAAGAAATTTTGATAAATATTGCATTATTTTTTTTATAATTTGTATTCAACATATTTTGAATATATGTTTTTAATATTTTAATAGATGTTTTTAATACATATATTTTGAATATATTTTTTAATATTTTAATAGATGTTACAACTGAAGGAAGTAAATTCGCCTCTTTACAACGATGAATTATAAAAATTGGCGAGAGGTTCTATTCGAGCTGAAACATTTTCGGATTGTTATGTGAATGGTGTTTAGTTCCTAGTTATCAAGCGAGATGACAATTTGAGCACTCAAAATAATGGCGTATCAGTACCTAGGGACGGCGACACCACCGATGTTGATTTTTACGGTAAATTGACATGTAATTCAATTATTGTACAAAGACCGTTGTTAGGTGATTTTATTCAAGTGTCGTTAGTTTGACACAAACCCACATAGAGCCGGGAGTATTAAATGTGAATATGGTCTAGTAAGTGTGAACAGGAATACACTTTGGTACGAGCATCATTCTTTTATTTTGGCAATTATGACAAAACAAATTTTTTATCTAGATGATCCTAAAGTCAATGGTGGATGGAAAGTAGCCCAGACGATCCAACACAGAAGTATATGGGACATTCCTGAAAAGGCTTCTGATGACCACAGTTATGACGACACTACTGATCAAGAGAATTCATCTTCAAGCATTCCCATTATCCAACAACCATTTAAGTTATTTGTCAAACTTCCTCCGTTTGATGACGATTATGATGTTAAGGTATCACCTGCAAAAGATGGAGTTTATGATGGAGAATCTGAGGCAACCATGTCAAATGAACTTGAAGAAGTCGAAAGTGATTACTCTACTGATTCAGATTAAGTACATTTGAAGGAATATAATTTGTTAGGTCGTTTACAAGATGTTAATAATATTCTATATTTTGTAAGTTCATTTAATTAAATTTGTTAATATACTATGAATTTTTTTACCATAAATTTGTTAAATGGATGTCGAAGTTCAAATAATTAATTAAATAATGATATAAATTTTCTCCCTAAAATAAACAAATTTGATGTTTGTGCGATGAAATTAAATATTTCATCCACTACAACAAAACAGGTCATTAATAGCATATGACCATAGCGTTTTTCCCTAAAGTGCTATAAAAAGTCAAAACCTAAATTTGTTCAATGGGGCCAAAATGCTATGCAAACTTTGTATGCTATAAAAAGTTGTAAAAATGCTATGAATGGCCAAATTGATTTGTGCGTTGTAAAATGCTATGAAAGATATGTAGGCGGGACTTCAATTCGCAGGCGGCAAGAATCCCGCTAGAATCGAAAAAAAAGCAAAAGAAAGAAGAAGTAAGGAAGGAAGAAGAATCCCGCTCTCCTTCTCGATCTGTCTCCCTCTCTGACAGCACTCATCTCCCTCTCCCTCTGCATTCTGCTCTCCCTCTCCGATCGCTCTCTCTCTCCATCTCCATTCTGTTGTCCCTCTCCGATCGCTCTCCCTCTCCGTTCTGTTTCTCCCTCTCCAACGTGCTTCTAGCCGTACGTGCTCTCGCTCTCCGTTTCAGGTCGGTATCCGATTCTCAACACACTCACTTTCTCCTGCTTTGCTTTCACCGCAAACCCTAACGATTTTTAATTTGTATCTATTTTTGTATCAGTTTATAAAGTAATTTGTATCGTTTTTTGTATCAGTGTATGAAGTAATTGTGGAAGGCTTTGAAGGATCAGTTTTTGTATCAGTTTTGGTTGATTGAATGATCAATTTTTCAGATAGGTAATTCTGGAATTGAAATTTTTTTTCTCTTTCCTCTTTGATTTACTTATTAGAGTATTAGGATTACTCATTTGGCTAATTTACTAGCATTATCTTCCAATTAGTAACCACAATTTAAGACATTATTTTGATATGTATCGTTGAATCCAAGTGCTTTGGATCTTCCGCAGGCTTGCAGCGCTCATAGTTTGATTTGTGTGCCTCTCTATGATACCCTAGGTAAATATGTTATGTCTTGCAGTTATTGTTCATTTATATGCTTATGCAACCAAATTTTTTTTTCTTCTTGGATTCATAAATGTTTATGGATGGACTCATGGACCACTTCAATAAGATATATTCATTCATTAAAGCATCCAGTTGTCTGTACATCTCATTCTATGGGTTATTTCAACTGTTGAGACAATGAACATGAAAAATTGATGATACATCTTCAGTGTAGTCATAATTTTGAAATATTGCAGTGAATTACACTATATCACAATTAGAAGAAGAGATCGATATACAACTAGAACCACAATTCCATAATCCCACTTCTCATTTGTTTGGTTTTTTTACAAAACGAAACATATTTGAAGTGTTGCAATGCATCCCTATCTCAATATGCAGTAAAAAACATTTTACTTAATTTCCTTATTAGTTGTAATACATTTGAACAAAGAGGGTCACGTGTCAGATGCGTTGCAATTTTTCTTAAGTACTGCAATTTGTTTTATTTTAGTTTTAGTAGGTTAATTTAGATAGTTTTAGTAAGAATTGTGTCTTACTTTTAAATGTTTACAAAACTGATAGACCCCTATCAGGTTCACATATACAAGGAAGAAGTATAAGTAAATGCAAAGATGCAAAGCTGTCTGTGAGCAAAGGCTGGGTTAGTATTGTTGTTAGAGTTGCTCTGTCAGGTTGTTAGCTCTGTTAGAATGGGTGTAAGTTGCTCTGTCAGGTTGTTAGCTCTGTTAGATGGGTGTTAGTTGCTCTGTTAGCATTGTTGTCAGTATTGTTAGTGTATGTTAGGTACTTGTATAAATAGGAGAACAGGGAGAGAAACAAGTATTCATTCATTTGTAAACAGATTGTACATTGAGCAATTTCTCTATAGGAGATTGGGCATCTCGAATAGCCCTGTTGTAATTCAATATATCTCATTTCAATTGCTTCTACAAATTTAGTGTTACAGTTGCAAATTTAACATCCTTTATCTGCTTTCTTTGCCAGCATTGCTAAAATCTGCCAAGACTACTCTATCTATTGTTGAGGAATCTGTCAGTGAACTAAATAGGATTGCTTCCATCCTGCAGAAATAGCATCAAAATAGCTTCAGTAAGTCAGTTCATAACAAAAACTCGTTTCTTTTACATGTATTTCAGTCAATTAGGCCTCGATGCACCGCATAAATCTTAAAATGTTGCTCATAAATGTTTAAAGCGACAACAAAAGCACAAAATCTATTTATGTCAACAAGTTTTATTCATTGCAATATGAATTTAGTCCCCTTGATTTTGGATGTTTTATCTTCTTTTTCAGTCAGTAAGTTACTTGGTCATATATGTGTGCTGACTTTATAATTTCTCCACTTTTCAGTATATTGGACAAGCTTACCCTAGAGAAATTTGATCTTCTGAAGGGCCAATTGATTGAGTTGAAATCTTTTCACCTGCAATCTGAAAATCTGTGCCCTGAAAATTTGAGTGAGTTGAAATCTTTTCACCTCCAGCTGTTGAGTTTGTATTCATTTTCACATGGTGAAACCTGTTCTTTATATTCGTTACAGCCTTCAGGTCACGTGATGAGCTCTTCAATAGAACTCGGGATGGTTCAGATCTTGCCAGAAGTTATTCAACATATATATCTCAGCACTTATCATTATTAGGATCTGGTTCAGGTCACATTGGAGCATTAATTATAGAACCAGGCAGGACAACTGTGCTTACTTTTAATTCTGCCTGTCCAAGTTTACATGTTTGAAGTTATACCCTTGGTTGTCTGCCTGACATAGCTTGTCACGCGAAGTTGATGACTGGTGGGGTTATACCCTTGGCTACCACTTTGGCGACAGATGTTATTTTTGATGCATTCAAAGGGGGTTCCAAGGTATTTGTGCATATATTGTAGATATCACGGTGTTTTAACCTGATTTTAGGATAAGATATTGTGGTATATTCAATTTACACAAATGTGCTTTGCCCCTGATTGCCTCAAGTATATAATATGCTCACTTGATATTTTTCAGCTCATGGCACTTCTGCATGGACACTCTTACTCTGCCCATGCCATGGGATGCACTACTGCTGCAAAAGCCATTCAATCATTTATAGATCCTGTGACAAATATCAATATTTCTACTGATCCAAATACTTTCCATCAAATGTTGTAGCACCATCTTTGGAGCAAAATCAGAGAGGCTCACCTTTTGTTGAGCAGCATGCTGTGCCTGCCGAAGATGATGGAATTTCATCAATTCAGGTACAAATTTTGTTTGTTGAGATTCCTATGTGACAAATGTTCCTTTTAAAGTTTCTCTTTTACAGTCTGATCAGGTGGATGAAAACAATACTAGGGTAGATTGTCTCGAAAATAGGGACTCCTATTAGTCAAGCTTCTCCTCACACTTGTTTGTCTCTACAGTAATTTCTTGAGCTGTTTGATAGTTTTATGTAGTTTTTGAGCAAAATGTTCTGCTGGAATTATGTGCGCTTTCTTTCTCCATGCTTCCTCTTTTAATATTAATTTTTATCTTTGATTAGCACTTACATTGGAACTCTCCCAGCTCATCTGGATCATCCTTGAAAGATTGCATTTTACTTGCTGCCTGTGAAGCACATGAAAATCTTCCACAGAGTGCCGAGTTTCATGCAGATGTGTATACATCCTGTCTCACTACACCAATCAAGATGGCATTGAGATGGTAATTCCTATTTATTGTCTCCACTTCATGTTATTGTATCATTAAGAAGCTTATGGAAGTCTTTACACAGTTTGGCAAAATCCAAAGCGCCGGTTCAGTTAGGATTGACAGTAGCTCATGACATAGCTGCATCCACTGCTACATACGTTCAATCTCGCGAAAAGGGTATACTCTCTTTAGCCAAGAAGTCTAAGGCAGGAAATGTGATTTCTGAGGAATCAGATGAGAGCAGCGGCAACAAGGCTGGAGTTGGTGGGCAATCTCCATCTAGAGTGTACAATTCTGAAGTGGCAGCTTACGTTACAGGTTCGACCATGACTGCTGTTGTGGCTGCCAAGGAAGCTGAAAAACAAGAGGCAGCAAGGGCCCTGCAGTCCCTTCATTCATCTCCATGTGAATGGTTCATTGGCTGTTGAAATCTGTCTCACTCAGCTTCCCTCATTGGTTGAGGAGTCTAATTCAGAATTTAAGGTGTTTTTCACATTAACACTTTTTTTCCCCAGGAAGTTATGTACTGGTGTTCTACTGCTGGCATCTTTTGTATTTGACTTATTTGCTTTGTGTTTCAATCCAGCCCATTTTTCATGGAACATCTGACAGCTTTTGAGGTTTGGCTTGACCATGGATCTGAAAATAAAAAGCCACCAGAGCAGCTGCCTATTGTTCTTCATCAGGTGAGAACTTGATGCAGTGTTCTCAATCAATCAATGCAAAGCAGAATCCTCCAGTCACAAGTGTCAGTGCTTCTAAGGTTCATATGTGGAGGCCCTTGATTCATGGCTCTATGATGGAATTCTTGATGATCCGTATGAGGAGGTAATTGAATTCTAAGGTTGTATTTCTGAATTTGAAGCAGTTTCCTACTTTTCTACTATGTGGAATAATTGTCATGTCTGTTGCATGCTTATGACATGCTTATATTTCATACTTTAACACCATTGCTTTTATAAAACTTGTTGGTTGCTTCTTCAGATTTTTGTTCATGTTCATGTTCCCTAAGTTTTAATTTTAAACAATTTGCCTCAGTTTTGTACAACAAATGAAGTTGACAACCATTTATTTGATTATGCAGCATGACAGAGCCACAACCAGAATATTCAGCCTATCGTGAAGCCAGCTTTGGTCATGCCCAGAAACTGCTCAAAACAGAGGCCACACCCTATTCCTGGAACAAACACCTGCTGCTACTGCTCATCAGACACCACAATCAAGGTCCATATCCCAACCTTTGAACTAAAACATGTGTCCCATAATGCCACATGATGGGTACACCCTAATTTCAGAGGCTGCAACTGTTGTTGCCACTACAACCATGTGCCATTGAATATCGAAGCTTTGCCCAACAAGCTTATTGAGCTAGTTGCTAAGGTTTGGGTTTAGTTGATTGTTGTTCGTTTTCATTTTTCTTTAATCATTATTGCATTCTGGAAGTTTGACTGTGTTGTAAGCTGTTTACAGGGTCCATATATATTCATACAAATGCTAAGGTCCATACTCATGTAAATGCTAAGGTCCATAATCAGTCCCCGCCAGGCTCTCAAGATCAATGGGAAGGTATATACACATTCCATTTCTTTTTCACTTTTGCGGTTATTATTTAGTTGATAATCACTGACACTTTTTTTTAATTGACACAGTCACTGACACCCATAATTGGTATGATAGGCTGGTGGTCAAATTTGATTCATATTGGTATATGTATGTCATATTTGATTCAAGTTTAGCACTAACTATAGATATGTAATTGCTACATGCATGTTGTTCTGGTTCTCATTTTCCTCCCTTGTCTTTGCACACAGTTAAGCAACTTCCCTTCTATCTATTTAAACATTTATGCCATTTGACATGTTTTTGAAGAGTTTACATATTTGCATTGTAATAGAAATCTTTCCACCTCAATGTTTACCAATATAAATGATCATATCTTTCCACCATTTGACTAAACTGCATGGTGCATGCTAAGTTGTATTACATTCTGGTACTTTTTTCTCTGGTAAATAGAGTAACCGGAATGTATTGCAACTTCAGATTCTTGTCACTTCTTCCAAGGGTATAAATAAGTCATTAGGGTTCCATTGAAGACGGTCTATCTACAATTTTGTCTAAAGATTGAGAATTTATGGGTTTTTGGGGTTGAGATTAATTGAATCCTTTGATTACTGTGTAATGTCTCATAAATGGGCCTACCGGTGAGCTTGTTACTACTAGATTTGTTATTGCTCATTTCTTTGCAATATTTAGATTGATAATCCCATGCCATATGTTAGTAGATAGAAGCCCTACAATTAGAAACTTGAACAAACTTTTATGGGGAAGAGTATGCAATTTTTTCTGAGTATTTTCATGTGCAAATTTGTGAGGAAAAAGATAAACTGTTGATAAATGTAATTGCTAAGTTTCCTAACTAAGCTATATTTTATTCTATTAGATTATATTTAACTAATAAAAAGATATGATAATTAGGGGTGGGCAAAAACCGATTTAAATTCGATTAACCGACCAAACCAATTTTCAAATTCGGTTCGATAACCGAACCAAAATATGAGTAGAAAGAAAATAATTTAAACCGAACCGAACCGATTATAAACGGTTTGAAATCGGTTTATGGTTTTGAACTGACCGATTTATAACCGAACCGACCGATTAATTAGATATATATAAATAACTCAATAACAAGTAGGTGTCAATACTTGATTAGTGCAACAAATGCATTGCAATACACCCTGTTGCACTAAATCACCATCTTCTCTCAAAGTTTTCAATTTTGGGCTAAAAATTGGGTCTATAAAAAAATTGGGCCTGTAAAAAAATTGGACATGTTTTATTGAAAGTCTTTCAAATGCTTGAGCCTGAAATTTTGGCCCAACCGAACTGAACCGATCCAAAATTCGGTTCAACTGAATTCATCGGTTTACAAATACAAAATTTGGTTTCGGTTTGGGTTTTGGGCAAACTGAATGAAATCGGTTCGAAATCAGTTTGGGACTCAAAACCGAACCGACATTGCCCACCCCTAATGATAATAATTTAGGACAGATTTACTAACCATAACCATAAATAGGCGATGTGTCGATTTTATGTTGTGAGGAGCATGGAAGCTGATCTCTGCTCATGGAGCAGGCAATCTGGACTTGTTATTAGAATGGTGTCGGGTTCACTAGTCACAGCTGGCAATCATGCTTTCTATCTATGGCTGTTATATTTTTATTGAGAATGGGACTGGTCATTTGCCAGTGATTTATGCTTACAACTGCTTTTGTTTTGTTGTAGGCTGGAACATGGGAGGAGAAGAACCTTAATTCATGGGGAAGTAGTAGGATAAAGGTTTGTCAGATAGAATATTCTTCATGCTTGTCAGTCATGTCTCATCTTACATATTTATGTGTTATGGAAATCGGTGGTCATATTTCATAGAAATTAACAACAAAGTTTAATGTATCTTTTAAGATATCTGTCAATTTGAGAAATAAAGAACTTCATTGACTGGATTGTAGTATATCTGAATTTCCCATGCACTCGCCTTCTACAGGAACTCCTGGCTTGTATTGGCTCATTGGACTTTTCTACCGGCAAAGCAGAAATAACAGAAGTTGGCGATGTAAGTTCTCGTTCTTCTCTTTTTTTTGGAGGGTGTTGGAATGTAATGTTATTTATGTCGTTATTGCTGGATGTCATTCTTGTTGTTTAGAACTGGCTTAGCAGTGGTAGCGTGCAATTTTGGGAGGTATGTTTTTGGGAAGGTATATTATTCATTTGTGGTATGTTTTCTCATTGTTTAGACATATTTATTTATTCATTCATTTAGTGATTACTATTGTTATTATTACTATTCATTTAGGTATGAGGCTTCCTGCTTATGATGGGAGGAGCAGCATTTATACTTCTGGATTGTTTCCCTTTACTTCAAAGGAATTAAGTGTAATTCTAGTTGATGAAGATGACGTGATTGGCATTGCAAGGTTCGTTGCTAACTCGTGTTTGGCTCAGATTTTATTTCCTCTTCGGTTTTGTTTGTGTGGTTTTCATGAATTTGTAATTTTTAATATTATTGAAATAACTATAAATGGGAACTTTTGAGGTTGTTAAAAGGTTCAATTAGGATGCATGAAGATTCTATCATATACTCAAACCAAAAAGCGGGAGTTTAAAGTAGCGATCAAGTTAGTAGCTCGTGCTGACATGCAACATTTGCGTCAGCTTCTTGTTGGAAAGGTAGCTGATGCTCCTAAAAACACAATTCAAATTCTTGATGTTGTCTTGAGAGAACTGTCCTCCCAAAGGTACATTTTCTTAATTTGTCCACATAATATACTGTTTGGAGTAGCTCAGTTGTAGAAAAATGTTTATTCTCAATGTACAATTTGATTTATTGCAGTTTTAGAGCTGTTTTGGTAGTTCTGATGTCAAAATGATGTTCTATCTGGAATTAATCACATTAGATGCATGTGGATGATGGCTTTTATGTTGTAATGATAACAAGAGGACTGATATGAATCGCAACACATTCATGATTTGGTCAAGGTAACATCAAGAAAACCCTTTTGTCAAGAAGTCCATCTGGATGATGGCTTTTATGTTGTAATGTACTTCCCTTAGGAAACTCAACTTTAGGGTTGACACTAAATGTAGGCCTTCACATGGGTCTATGGTGGCCTAATACTTGGGGTGACCTCGTATAATTTTCGAGGGAGTCGGCTCTAGTTTCATGCTCAACCTTCCTAGGGATATGTAAAGGGTGATTTTGTCGAATGTGCCTCTTAGAGCGTCCTTGTCATCCTTTTCATGGACAATCCACCCATGTTTTGCCAATGCTCTCTTCCATGAGAACATGTCTAACCCACTCAGCCTATGATAAAAAAGATCAACTTTGACAATCAAATTTATGTTCATAGGGAAAAAAGAGGTTTGGGTAGGCTCAAACGTCTATGTCCTAGTGATTATTCTAATAGAGTAATTCTGATCTGAGTTGATTGATTAAGCAGGTTAGGGTAGACTCCCCTTGGCTTTTTGGTAGGGGATTTCAATTTCATAACATGAAGAAGAAAAGGAAGGGGTGTGTACTAGGAGAAGCTCTAGTATGGTTGTTGCTGCTGCTGCCGTTACTGTTGCTGTTGTTGTTGTCGATAGCCCCTGTTGGTGTTGGTGTTGCTGTTGCTGTTGATGTTGATGTTTCTGCTGTTGTTGCAGCTATAGATTAATAAGAGTTTGTACATTATGTACATTCATCATCACAAAAATTACGTCGTTGCTTTCGTTCCCTTTTTTCCCTTGAAACATTATGTACATTCATCATCACAAAAATGTTTAGATCATTCAACATTTCTTTTAGCAAAAGGAAGTGAAAATAATACATTTTATTTTCTTTTGCTTGATCACCAACATGGTGTTTCTTGTCTTTGTCACAATGAATTTCGAGTGCCCAAGCTAATGCATACATGATAAGATGCAATAAAAAGTCAGTTGATAGCAAAAAAAAAAATTCTATGTATACTTACCATAGCGTTTTTAAAACGCTATAAATAGTCTACCTACCAAAGCGTTTTTAAAACGCTATGATAGCCCCTGTTTCTATTATAGCGTCGGCTATCATAGCGTTTATGAAACTGCTATGGTAGGATACCATAGCGGTTTTTAAACGCTATTGATCAGAATTTTTCTTGTAGTGATCGCGCAAAACATTGTCACCCTTGATCTAAAAGTTGTGTGCGTGCTTCTGGCGGCAAAAAAATTGGCCTAAAATTTTAAAAACTAGTGCAATGACTTCATTGATATATGGTAACGAAGGGGTTCGTCACGCAAAACCTACCCTTTTAATTAGGTTTCAGCTTGCGGTATTCCATTGCTAGCCCAACAAATACATCACAGTATGGTCATTTCAATCTCTCAAGTTCTCTGAGGAAAACAAGATCTCTCTCTGCTGTAAGTTCTTTTCAACCTCAAATGTAAATTTTTTTCATAGATAGATCTGTTCATCTTGATTTTGTATCTGTTGGAGAATCTCATTAAAGCAAACCACTATAGTTGTAGTTTCTTATTGTTTATGTTGTTGTATTGGCTTATTGGGTGCTTTGTTGAAATATATATGGGTGACAAGGATAACAAATATATAGATCCAAGAGATGATCATTGATTTGCCTTTTACTTCATGATTTATTTAGGTTCAGTTGTTTTTGCTCATCTTGAAGATCTCTCTTTTGAAATTTACACCATTTCCTTAATAGTCAATTTTTTAGTGCCAAATGATTTATTGCGTTCAATGTTAATTGGGAACTTGTTGGGAAGTTGAAGCATTGAGACAAGTTCTTGAAGACATCTCTCTCTCTTGTTGTTGTTTTGTTGGATTTGCAATTATGTATCATCTCAATCAAAGTTTTTGTTTCTGATTGTCTTAGGGATTAAGCATGTTCTATGGGCCAGTGGCTTTTATAATGATGCTAAGTAGTTTCTGTTATCTTTGTTTTGTTTGATGATCAATCAAGAGTTGATTTTTTATTCTCATCTGATGCATATATGTTGTTCTCTTGTTTGCAGTTCTCAACTTAAAATTTAGAATACTCCTAAGGTAGCTATTGAGAAAAGAGTTTCATGTTTGTTTGTTTTGTTTAATTTTATAATGTCTGATACTTATTCCGTTTCTTTTAACAGTAAAAAATTTGACTGTGTTGCAATAAAATGAAATTTATGTGCAATGGTTTCTCTTTTTAGACCTTGTGAGATTCTTGTTGATTTGGTTTATAAACTGTGTCATGTTTTTTTATTTCCTTTTTTGTTAAGTCTCCCTGACAATTAAAGAAAGTGAGCAACAGTGGCTTACCTATCTCTGCAGAGGGTAGAACATCACCCAAAACTTTTTAGTTGATAACTGTAGTTTGATTAAGTTTTGATCTCTTTTAAGTATTTCTTTTGCATCAATGCTTTTGTTGCAGGAAATCAGCATTGTGATTTCAATCACTGCCAAGGAACATCACGAGCCCAGGAAATCTGCAGCTCTTGAAAGCATGCATTGTGATTTCAAGAGCTGCCCAGGAAAAAAAACTGAGTATATGTCTCTATGTTTCTGTAACAAATTTACCATCCTGCTGTGTGGAAACCTCATATAAGCAACCAATGATCCAAGAACAAAAAATTGTTAAAATTGTGCAACGAATTTCTATGGACAGTAAAATGCAAACAGCTTTAAGTTGATGTATTAACTATATGTTGTTTTTATTTCATCTATTTGAAGTGCTATCATTGTTCCTCGTTGTAATTGTTGTGTTTTTATTATTTTTGTTCAAATGGCTTTTTTGATATCAAGGAAACGTAAATCCGTAATTGTTGCTATTAGTACTTCGGTTGTTGCTCATCCGCCCAGCGTAGCTCATTTGCCATTAGTGCTCTCACTACAAGGGCTGCTTTTATCTGTACTCCCCCAGCACATGGATCAAATGATTTGGTCGTTGATCAATCTTCATTGACTGGATCAGTTCCATCTCGTGCCCACCCCTAATTGCTATAATGCCAAAATTACCTGTTTGTGTGCAAACATGAAATCCATCATTAGAAAATCCGATTGATGTTGCATGCTCTATTGTGTCGTCATTATGTAAAGTCTCATGTTATGTCACTAAATTTGTTTCAAATGTAATCAATTCTTCGCTAAAAGCACAATTCTAGCTATAAATGAGTCATATGTAAACATTTATTGCTACAACGCCAAAAGTTCATGTTTGTGTACAAAGATGAAATCTAGCATCATAAAATATGATTAATATTGATGCATACTCAATTCATGTTTTTTAGCTAGAAATGAGTCTTCTAAAATTGTGTATAAGGATTAACATCTTGATTATTATATACCCATATGTTGCAAGCTTGCTAAAGAACATCAAAACCTGCTACTACTGATCCAAACTAGTGTTGTGGTGAGTGAACTACATATAAGCTGTAAAAAATTTATTATTACTTAATGGAATACACTCCCATCGAATAGGCAAACCAATTATCAACCAGCAATTGCTAGCAACATGGCATTTGAAATATATATATATATGACAAAATTTCTAGGTGGATGAAACATGTGGGTGAAATAGGTGTGTGCAACTTTTTTTATCAAAATTTTTTGTCCTCGGATCCCACCTTATATATAACGATAATAAAACAAACTGCTACAAATTATTATGTGTACACTTCATCGTTCTGGATTTGTTATATAGATACTTTTATTTATGTGGTTTTATAATTTGTTTCTGTTTCAAAATAGTTATTTTCTTTTCCTAAAAAAATTGTATTAATTACTAAAAAATTTCAGTTAAATTACAATGTACCATAATTTATGGTTTTAGAGAATTAGAATTATCCTGAATAAAATAAATTTTCACACCTCGATTTTTTAGAAAACTAAATCCTTATATCCATGTCGAATTATCCGTTTCCCCCAAATTCAGGACGTAAAAGTTCAACAACAACATAACAAAATTTGACAACTGTAACATTTACTACAAAGTTGAACTCAATCCTAAAAAAATTCTATCAATGAAACTATTTGACGATGTTCGCTCCAATAAAGAAATCTCCAATAGTGCTACCAAAAACTCTCTAAATTTGAGACAAAGCTAATCGGTTACATTCCCAAACTATAACACATATACTTTTTCAATGGCCTTAATAAATATTTTAGTGTATAAAGTTTTAATTTAATATTTTGTGTTCTTGTTTTAATGATACAGATATACTCATGTAGTAGCATTGTGTTTGTGCGTGTTTGGTGTGTCACTTTGTATCTTGTAAATTTAGTGTGAATGTAAAACCTGAATAGTTTCTCACCTAAAATTGTATTTTTAAGAAAATAATAAACCGTATTTTGTTTGCCAAATTATATTTTCCAACTTTCACTTAATACTTTTACATTTCAAATCTCAGGATAAGATTCCTATAATGGTGTACATAATGTAACGACCCAATGTTCTAGAACCTCCTAAATTTATATTTACCTCTGTGTTTGAAGTTTACAAAATTTATATTTGATTGATGTCATATGATTTGTTTTTATCAAAAAATTATTTGTACATAAATGATACAAGGGTACCAAAATTTTAATTTTGGTGGTAGATAGAAGTTAATAAGCATAATATTATAATGCTAGTTTTGATTAATTATTGTGGTTAGTTTATATAGTTTAAATAAAAGAATGAGCACAAATATTAGGTTAAACCCAAGCTATATTGAGGTTTTTGAGTTTTGATCAAAACCATCTTTGAGGAGTCATTAATTGTGTTGGTTGGTTGTACCGTACAAAAAGGTACAGAGAAAAAAATAAGGATGAATGATGGAGAGAAGAAGAAATGAGAAAAATGAAGAAAAGAAAAAAGAGGAAAGGAATAAGAGAAGAAGAAACGAGAAAATGAAGGAGAAGAAATGAAGAGAAGAAAGAGAGGAAGAAGAGAGAGGAGATAAAATGAGAACAAAGAAATAAAGAGATAAATATAAGGGAGAAAGAGAATGTGAGTGGGTGCAAGGTTTTGCACGTGTCCGTGTATGTGCACTTGTTCATGTTCGTGTTTGATGTATGTGGTTTGATTTTTAGGATTTTGTGGTTCCAATTTGAGAGAAGTATTTGATTGGAGAGTTTTGAAGTATTTTCCATTAAGTGATTTGTAAGTATTTTTCGCTCTTTATACTACTTTTATTCTAAATATTTATTTGCAAATAATATGTATAAATTTTAAATTACAAAAAATTACTTAGTATATCCTTGGTATTGAAATTTATAATTTTTATTGTAGGCACGTGGACTGAATAATAAAATGTGTCTGGAACTAAAATAATTATTCTGGGAAAATTTAGTGAGTTTTCTCATTCTCTTATATGATATGTTTAAAGTTGTTAGAAATTAGTGATATATATATATATATATATATATATATATATATATATATATATATATATATATATATATATATATATATATAAATTTTCATTATTTATTGATATTTTTGATATTATAGTTAGACAAAATTCTATATTATCATTATGTGAATGTAGGCATATTTCATACGAGTTTGATGACATTGTTAAATCAATTATTTTGGAATTACAACTTATATACAGTTGATGATAAATGTACTTACATTCATGCATATATATATATGTGTGTGTGTGTGATGTTAGTATGATGTGATTACCAAGTGTAATGAATGTCCGTGCTAGCTAAGTTATATTGATTTATATGTCAAAAGTGCAATATATCCATAGCGGCTTTGCATTAGGTATTTGGTGTGTGTTGGTTATTAAACATTTCATTAATAATCCATTGTTTGCATATTTATTATATATGTGTTGGTAGCATGACATTTAAACGTGGTGGTATTGATTGAGCAAAGTATAGAGCAAAACTTGCATCATGTTATTACTAGAATTGGTGGATTTGTTTATGATTGACAAAGTCTCACCGTTTAAGAATTTTGAGATATCACAACAAGCAATATGAATCATTTTGAGTTCATAAATTTTAATTACATTTTGAATTATTTCCCTAAGAACTACTACATCTACTGTTGTTTTTATATTTCTATTTCTTATAGAGAAACTAAGTGATCTTCGGGTCGGGTCTTACAAAATGAGGTGATTTTATGCCTAAAAGAGACTTGATAATTTATTCGTAAAAATGTGATGTGACTTATGCACATTGTTCGCCCTATCATAGATTTTTATAGTATTCATATAGTTAAGAGTATCTGGGGATGCATGCTCGTATTTGATGTTTCCACTTAAACATGGATGATGAAGAAATTCTCCTTTATATAAGAAAGACATATGGACATGTATGCACTACAACAAAAATAACCTTTAATAATATTTATATGATGGCATTTTAACTGCCGAATCACTCATGTTATGATCTTCTACATCCTAAGTCTCCGCGTCGATACAAAAATAATGGGAAATTTTGGATTCAATTGTCAACTGTATACGGACATGTATGCATGGTAGGCATGGAGTTGATGTGAATGTGGTATAATCTAAGGTGATTAATTTAATAAAAATAAAAAGAATAAATTATTTAAGAATAATAATGTATTATGACAATTATTTTAATTGATGAATTTGGATTAATTAAGATATTATATTTATTTGTTTTTTAACCATTTCGTGTAAGATAGCAAATCTACTAACATTTCTGCAAGTCAGACTTACCATAATTAACCTTCACAGATTAAGTATAGGTAAAATAAATATATACTTTAAGTACGATAGGAACCTATTAAAGTGTAATGTATGCCTCGTTGAGAAACTACATGTCTTTGAGATTATTGTTTTCTTGTATATGTGATTTCATATCATAGTATGCAATATTTTTATTTAAAGAATGAGATTACTCATATCAGCTAAATTGTTGATTCAAGTGAGTTTTTACTTCTTGGATACATTTCTTTGGGAATGTAGCCGATTAGCTTTATCACAGGTTTAGAGAATTTTTGGGCAGTACTATTGGAGATTTCTTTATCGGAGCAAACATTGTCAAGGAGTTTCATGATAGAATATTTTTTTGGGGTTGAGTTCAACTTTGTAGGAAATATTACAATTATTGTTAAAATTTTGTTTCGTTGTTGTTGTTGCATTTTCACATCCCAAATTTTGGAGAAAACAATTAATTCTACGTGGATATAAGAATTTAGTTTTCTCAAAAATTACGGTGTGAGAAGAATGCCCATGCTTAGCACTAACAGGTAACCACATGGAACGTGTAGTAATATACAAGTTTGGAGCTCCATCAAGGGGAACATAGCAAACATAAATTTAATAAACATACTAGTTATATTATAGTAATAACTTGTCATAAATTGATCATTTGGCACAAAAGTAGCAAAATGATCAAAGCGGTCACTTCAATTGTTTCTTTCTCATTTTCTCTTTAGTTCTTCTCAGGGTCTAAGATTTTACTTGGTATACCTCGCACAACGGGTAGCCCTAGTGCATCCACGCCTGTAAGGGTTAGCACGCTTTCCTCGTCTACAACCATAGTATGATCGACCACGACGGCGGCAAGGAATATTATTTTTCTTTAAAGCTTCATAGCTAATATACCTTCTAGCAGCACCACGTAGCACTCTTCGGAAAATGTCGAAGTTATCCCCTGTCATTGATTCCTCATCATCATCAAGAAAGTCACCAACTAAATCATTGTGTGATGATCTATCACCGAAATGAGAAATCAAACCATCATTTAAGTGAAGATCATGAGTGTTGATGGTTGTGGACTCAACCACCAAGGTAAAAGCGACAAGGAGGAGAATGAAAGTGAACTTAAGATCCATGATGAAACTCGGGCAGAAATGGTGTTAGTTCCACTTTATTATAATTATATATATAATTACGTATCTACTCTTTTCCCCTCCCTCCTCTGTAGAAGAGGGGATGCAAATAAGTAGTAGTAGAGGCCGGATGTCAAGATTAGGAAGGGATGATGAGAAAATTTTAACGCGTTCGTTTGAGAGGCTGAGGCTTTGGCTTTGGCTCTGTGTGAATCCGCGTATGCACGTACATGTGGTGAGTTGCTTACCACCTACATGTATGGATGTCCATCTCTTTCGCCCTGGTTTTCTATTTTCAGTTTCAATTATTCTTATTTGTCTTTCTCTATTCTTATAATCTATCTCATTGCCACCTAAAAGACACTAATTTTATCCTAGCTAGGCATTGAAAAAGTATTAACATATAGCATAATTCAATTGGTTTTTTAACCCATGATAAAATGAAAATGAAAATGAACATAACCCCGACGTTTTTGGTAAATGCCGATCGTGAGTGAGTTAGTCGACCAAAGTCAAAGTCCCCCGGGTTGTACCAAATACCTACTCTTCAAATCCTATTTCTTGGGATTTTTAAATCTAAAAAAGAAACTTGCATCATGAACAAGACATTGTCTTCTCCTACAATTAATTCCCTTTCCATCAACCACCACCAGGGTAGGGTTGCCTTGGAGATTTAAGGGCCCTATGTGAAGACTAATAATTTGCAAGTGGCGGTGGTGAATGGAAAAAGGAAATAGGGATTTGGGGGGACAAAATCCTGGTCATCAAAATTTTATAAATCTTCAGTTTGGGACATATAAATCAGATTTGCAGAGGTTGACTTTGGTCAAATAATTATTGACAGATTCTCCAAAAAATGTGGGGGTTGTCCTAATTTCATTGCTTGTTTTAATTTCATTTTGTAGGGGTAGGTCGCAATAAAAGAAACCCTACCTCTATATATTTTCAATTTGAATTTGCTTTTTCCGAAGCTGATTTCCTATATAAACTCTCAAAATTAATTTTTAAAACAAAATTACTTAAATGCTAAATTTATGACATACAAACAAGATCGATTATAGTTATATGAAATACACTTAATGATTCTATTGTACATTAATAAATTTTAAAGTTATGATATTCCTTGTGATCAAGGTTCTAAAAGTAACTGGGCAATATGCCGGCGACAAGCAAGGGACTAGCGCCCAGAGACTTAGGCGGATTTTATTTTTGTATAATAATTTGTAATTTAAAAAATTTAAGCATAATAACTTATAAATTTTCCAATTCAATGCCAAGATAAATATGCAAAATGTACAAGTAAATAAAAATCTTATTTTTTCGAATTGGAATAAAAAATAAAAATTCTTTCAAAAACTGCCTAGTGTCACAATTATCTTCTTGCCTAGCCAAGTGAGGTTGGCAAGTGTAAATATTGTAGAGTATTCCACATTGTTCTAGAAAGAGTTCTATAGAACCTCGCATAAAATTTCATAGAGTTCCATAAGATTCTAGTCCTTAGATATTTCTAAGGAAGTGTGTAGAAGTTCATGGTAGACCGTTAGATCAAATTGATTACCACCGTCCATTGAGGAGGTGGAGTTGTATAAATAGGCTAAGGCTTCATTTGTTGTAATCACTTCAGAGAATTCAAGCAATACAACTTCTAGTTCTCTTAAGCTCTCTTGTGTGTTCTTAGCTTGCTTAACTTTATCCAAAGTCTAAGTAAGTCTTTTGTGGGCAAGGCTGACTAGCTTTCTTTGATAAGTCAGGGCAAATTTGCTAATGCCACACGGGAAGTACTTGTGAAAAGAAAGTCCGTGACAGTTGGTATTAGAGCAAGGTTTGGTAAGGTTGGTGAAATCATTATACACAAGAGAATGTCGTCAGAGGTCAACAACCAAACAATTGGCAACAATGACAAAGGTGGAAAAGTCCACAAGACAAAGTCGAAGGACATGATCGTTGTGATGGATGAAAGGTTGGCTAAGTTGTGTGCTACCATGTCCGACTTGAGGGAGAAATTCGAAGACATAGACCAACGCATCGATGGGCAAACGCCAATTGGGGAGAACCAAGAGCTCCGGAAAGAGATGCAAGAAGCCTTGAACGTAGTAGTGGACATGGTGTCCAAGAAGATCAAGTCCCTTGAAGCCCAAATTGTTGGCAAAGATGCGGAGATGTATGTTTACAGGGAAAGAGTTGAGAAGCTAGAAACTCAACTCAGTGTGTGTATGGCTGCGGTAGCCAATGGTGGGATTAAACCAAGGACAATCACCCACATAGTCGAAGCTCCCAAACCTAAGGCCTTTAGTGGGGCAAGGAGTGCAAGGAAGATCGACAACTTCTTGTGGAACATGGAGTGCTACTTTGATGCGGTTGGCATAATAGATGAAGCGATTGTGCACCATCAACACTTGGGAAGAATTCACGAAGGAACTCAAGAGACAATTCTACCAGAGGATGCTGAAAACAAAGCTAGGGCCAAGCTTCGTCGCCTTCAATATAAGGAAGGCCACATAAGGGAGTATGTGAAGGAGTTCTCGGAGTTGTTCTTGGAGATTCCTGACATTGGAGAAAATGGTGTTTTGTTTAGCTTCCTTGATGGCCTAATGGTTTGGGCCAAGTTGGAATTGAGAAGGCGAGGTGTGCAATACCTTGCAATGGCTATGGTTGCGGCCGAATCTTTGATTGAGTTCAAGAGAAAGAACTCATCCAAGGGGCAAGGGAAAAGGTCGAGTAATGATGGTAAAGGTGGGAGAGACAAAGAAAAGTCTTTCAAGGAACACAAGTACTCCAAAGACAAGGGGAAGGAGAAAAGAGATGGATCACCCAAGAAGATATCTTGTTTCTTATGTAGTGGACCCCGTCGGGCATTTGAGTGTCCCAACCAAGGGAAACTTGTCGTGCTTGTCATGGAGGAAGAAGCAAAGGAGGATCGCCTCAATGAATCTCCTAAGTGCCATTCACGCTAAGTTCGAAGAACAACCACATGGAAGGATGTACGTGGAGACCGAAATCGGGGACAAGACTTTGAAAGCCATGGTGGATAACTGAGCCGACACAGTCTACATGGCCAAAGACCTTGCTGAATAAATTGGCCTATCATATACGAAGGAGAAAGGATATATCAAGGGAGTCAATGCTAAAAGTCTCCCAATTGAAGGAATAGCTCGTGGCACCGATATTCGGCTTGGACAATGGCGAGGTAAAGTCGACATAACTATTGCTCCTATTGATGATCACAAGTTCTATTTGGGTATAGATTTCTTGGTCATGGTGAAGACGTTCCTGGTCCCATATGCCAACACCATGTGCATCATGGAGAAGGGACAACCTTGTGTTGTGCCCGTGGTACGGGAGATAAGTAAGGAGAGAATGGTGTCTGCTCTCCAACTTTCTAAAGAAGTAAAGAGGAATGAGCCTACTTACTTGGCTACCCTTCAGGAAGACGAAGGTCCTACGGATAGAGAGGTGAATGTACCTAAGGTCGTCCAAGATGTTCTCAAGGAGTACAAGGATGTTATGCCTGCCAAATTGCCGAAGAAGCTTCCACCAAGGAGAGAGGTGGATCATGTTATTGAGTTAGAAGTTGGAGCAAAGCCACCCGCATTTGCTTCTTATCGTATGACACCTCCTGAGCTCGAGGAGTTAAGAAGACAATTGAAGGATTTACTAGATGCTGGTTATATTTGACCCTCCAAAGCTCCATATGGTGCGCCGGTCTTATTTAAAAAGAAACATGATGGATCCCTACGGCTTTGTATTGACTATCGGGCACTCAACAAGGTCACTATCAAGAACAAATACCCGATTTCACTTATTGCATATCTCTTTGATCAACTTGGTGATGCAAGGTACTTTACCAAGCTTGACTTGCGCTTGGGATATTATCAAGTCCGCATAGCCGAAGGAGATGAACCAAAGACGACATGTGTTACAAGGTACGGGTATTACGAGTTCTTAGTCATGCCATTTGGTTTAACTAATGCGCCAACCACATTTTGCATTCTAATGAATAAGGTACTAGCTCCTTACCTTGATCGGTTCGTAGTTGTGTACCTTGATGACATTGTGATTTATACTAAGACATTGGAGGAACATGTGGATCACTTGAGGCATGTGTTCCAAACTTTGAAGGAGAACGGGCTCTATGTAAAAAAAGAGAAGTGTTCATTTGCCCAAGAGGAGGTGACTTTCTTGGGTCATATCATTGGCAAGGGCAAGCTTCGTATGGACAAGTCCAAGGTACAAGCCATCCAAGAATGGGAACCACCGACCAAAGTCACCGAGTTTCGATCTTTCCTTGGCTTGGTGAACTATTATAGAAGGTTCATCAAAGGCTACTCTTCCATAGTTGCTCCATTGACAGACTTGCTCAAGAAGGGACGAAGTTGGGATTGGAGTTCAAAATGCCAACAAGCTTTCGAAAGATTGAAGAAGACAATTGTGGAAGAACCAGTGTTGGCACTTCCCAACCATTCTATGTCTTTTGAGGTACATACGGATGCTTCCGACTTTGCTATTGGTGGGGTATTGATGCAAGAAGGGCATCCTATTGCCTTTGAAAGTAGGAAGCTTAATGATACTGAGAGGCGGTACACAATACAAGAGAATGAAATGACTGTGGTTGTGCATTGTCTACGAACATGACGACATTACTTGTTTGGGAGCAAATTTGTGGTCAAGACCAACAATGTTGCCACTAGCTACTTCCAGACACATAAGAAGCTCACACCAAAACAAGCTAGGTGGCAAGATTTCTTGGCAGAATTCAATTACACTTTGGAGTACATGCCTGACAAGGCTAATCTTGTTGCAGATGCTTTGAGTAGAAAATGAGAACTTGCTGACATAAGTCAACCTCAAAGCAACTTGAAGGGACGCATAAAGGAAGGATTGACACATGATTCCATGGCTCAAACCATCATAGCTCTTGTCAAAGATGGGAAGACAAGATGGTTTTGGGTGGAGGACGACTTGATATACTCTAAGGGAAGGAGAATCTATGTTTCACCTCATGACAACCTATGGAAGGAAATCTTGAAAGAATGCCATGATAGCAAGTGGGCGGGACATCCAGGTATACATCGGACTCTTGCTCTTGTGGAAGATTCCTATTATTGGCCACATATGAAGGATGATATCGAAACATATGTGAAGACTTGTCTTGTATGCCAACAAGACAAAATGGAGCAACAGTCACCTGCCGGCTTACTTGAACCCCTCCCCATCCCAGAGAGACCTTGGGAGAGTGTTTCCTTAGATTTCATAGTTGGGTTGCCCGCATCGGAAGGTTGCAATTGGATACTTGTGGTCTTGGATAGATTTTTGAAGTATGTCACCTTCATTCCCACACCTAAGGAGTGCACAGCCGAGCAAGCCGCACATTTATTTCTCAAACATGTGGTAAAGTATTGGGGTGTGCCCAAATCTATCATCAGTGATCGGGATACTCGGTTCACGGGGAAATTGTGGACTGAGTTGTTCAAGTTGTTGGGTACCGACCTTAATTTCTCTACTAGCTTTCATCCTCAAACGGATGGTCAAACGGAAAGGATGAATGCCTTGCTGGAGTTATATCTTAGGCACTATGTGAGTGCCAACCAACGAGATTGGACTAAGTTGCTAGATGTTGTTCAATTCTCTTTCAACTTGCAGAAGAATGAAGCGACGGGTCGTAGCCCATTTGAGATTGTCATGGGACAACAACCTATGACCCCGAGTTCTATTGTCATTGGCTACACTAGAGTGAGTCCATCAGCCTATAAGTTTGCCAAAGGATGGAATTATCAAGCTGATGAGGCCTGAGCTTACCTGGAGAAGGCATCCAAGAGGATGAAGAAGTGGGCCGATAGGAAGAGACGACCTCGAGAGTTCCAGGTTGGAGACCTTGTGCTTGTCAAGATGCATGGTCATGCAAGACTTTCTGGACTTCATCGTGGCCTTATCAGAAGATATGAGGGTCTTTTCCCCATAGTCAAGAAAGTGGGAAAGCAAGCCTACAAGGTCGAGTTGCCGCCGAGGATCAAGTTTCATCCAGTCTTCCATGTGAGCCTGCTGAAACCGTATAAGGAAGATCAGGATGATCCAAACAGAGGAGTTTCACAAAGAGCACCAATGGGCATGAGGATCCAACATGACAAGGAAACAGAGACTATCTTGTCAGATCGTATTGTGCGTCATTCCAACTAACCTCCCACACATGAGCTACTTGTCAAGTGGAAAGGATTGCCAGAAAGTGAAGTTAGTTGGGAGCCAATCCAACATTTGTGGCAATTCAAGGAGCAAATCAAAGCGTACGAGGATTTGAAGGCAACGAGAACGTCGTCTGATTAGGTGGGGGAGAATGTCACAACTATCTTCTTGCCTAGCCAAGTGAGGTTGGCAAGTGCAAATAATGTAGAGTATTCCACATTGTTCTAGAGAGAGTTCTCTAGAACCTCCCATAAAATTCCGTAGAATTCCATAGGATTCTAGTCCTTAGATATTTCTAAGAAAGTGTGTAGAAGTTCACGGTAGACCGTTAGATCAAATTGATCACCACCGCCCATTGAGAAGGTGGAGTTGTATAAATAAGCTAAGGCCTCATTTGTTGTAATCACCTCAGAGAATTCAAGCAATACAAGTTCTAGTTCTCTTAAGCGCTCTTGTGTTCTTAGTTTGCTTAGCTTTTCAAAGTCTAAGTAAGTCTTTTGTGGGCAAGACTGACTAGCTTTCTTTGATAAGTCGGGGCAAAGTTTGCTAGTGCCGCACGGAAAATACTTGTGAAAAAAAAGCCTGTGACACTAAGCGGCCGCCTAGGCCAAGCTTTAGAAAAGAGTTGGTGATATGCATGTGCCTCCTTGCTCCTCTTTTGTGTCGACCTCCATACGAGGGTCAAGAACTATTCACAACCCATATGATCTCAAGAAAATACCTTCAGTGCTCAAGTAGTAAGGCCTAGAAAATAAGAAATAGGAAAATGTAAAATAAACACAATACTTGTCTATATTCGATTCCCTGAATTCAAATCTTTATTATACCACTTTAGATGGTCCCTTTGGTTACTTCATTAAATGCATGGGTAGGACCTCACTAATGTTGATGCATCATGCCATACGAACTTGCAATTCAATTGCCTTTGACTAAGTCATTTATGACAGATTCATCCTACGAGGCCATTTCCTATTGGTGGTTCATTTTGGCCCATTCCCATTGGTTTGAGACCTACGCTCTAACCATATTGGTATCCCACCAACTATTTCATGGTTTCTGTCACGCCCCGATTTTTGAAGAAAACAAAATTCTAAAATTCACATAGGATTATTCGTTTCCCCAAAACTCAGGACGTGAAATTCAATAACGACAGAGACATTTAGCAGTAAAGACAAAAGGTATAATTTAGAAAATATAACAAATTAAAATTTATAACAAAACTCTAACCAGGAAAAACTGACGTCGCTAGCCCCACTAGCGGAACTCCCGTAACGCTGCTCAAAAGTCTCTAAACCTGAAAAGCTAATCGGCTACATTCCCAAAGGAATGTACCCAAGAAGCAAAAACTCACTTGGGTCAGCAATAAAGCTGGTGTGAGAAATCTTCATCCCAAAAATCAATAAAATCACACGTGATAAACATCAAGCTAAACACAACAACAAACCATCACACCAATAGGTAGTTCCTCAAGGAGGCAAAAGTGTGATGCAAGAAAACACAATCCAAGAATTTAGTTCCTCATCGAGGCCATCATATCATCATCTCAATTAAGTAAAAATGCATTACATACCCTATAGGAGTCGACTATGGCAAGTCTAACCTGCAGAAATATTAGTGGACTTGCCATCCTTCATAAAAAGGAATAGAAACAATGCAACGTCATTTATTCTTTTTATTTGAATTAGGTTTGTCTTTTTAACAGATTGATCACTTAGATGATACCACATTCGCACCACCTCCATGTCGAACATACATGCTCGTATGCATCTCTCATATAAAGGAGGACTACTCCGTCATCCATGCCTAAGTGGGGACATCACATACAGGCATGCATCGCGGATACCCCTAACTATATGAGTACCAAAAGCCACCCTTGGGCTCACGTCACATTTTTTACGGATAAGTATCAAAGCCTATTTTAGGCATACAAATTCACCACATTTCTGCAAGACTAACCCGAAGGTTATTTTAGTTTCTCTAGTAAGAAATGGGTGTCCCAACTCCGCAAGACGACCCACTGGTCATTTAGTTTCTCTAGTAAGAGAAGGGAAATAATAAACAAAAGAGATGTGCTAGTTCTAAATGATACAAGCCCAAGTGTTTTATATTTTATGAAATCCAGGTTTACCAATATCATTTATTTTTCATAATTCAGAATTCTTCCACAATGATATTTTGTCATACCTGAATTAATTCACAATCTATTCACCCACATTTTTGGGGAAAACATAACATATTCATTAATCAGACTATGTAACAATATGGCAATCAAGCCACTCCTTGATTCAAGTATCCAAATTCTTCATAATGCATAAACAAGTCAATATGCATACAAATCTCCAAATTTATCACAATGCATTAATATTCATCAACCATTCAAACACCAACCAAACAAAGTCACACCCAATCAATAAAATGATAAACATGGGTGACCCCAAACATGAACCCAGCAAGCTAGGAAAATCTCACACATCAAACAGATCAAAAATATTGGAGATCAAGCGTTTGCAGCACAAAATACCACAGATAAGGCAACCTCATTCTCAAACATGTCTAAAATATCACAATTGGATTACCTGAAATGAAACTCGTCATTTCCATACAAGCAATATACATACAGTATACATATACACCAAATGGCACAAAACTTTCAATCGCACATTCAGAGCTATTTAATAAACATAGCAACAATATAGGATTCAACAGTAAAGAAACAAGAGTTTTGCAAGAAACAGGGAATAAGAAAACTCACAGTAAAAGAGAAAGAATGAAGAAAACTCACCGATTTTGAAAATAGCAAAGGATTTGCGCAGCCAACGCTATCGTCTCATCATCCTGCCGCCTGTGATTTCTCCCAATCATAACTCCATCCCACCTATCACAACCAGCCATTAATTCAGCTCTTGATGCTACCAAGTCCACTACCATCACCTCACATTCACTTCCATTTTCACTAAACCTAATAGAAGTACCCAAGTCAACACCTGTTAGCTCGACTATACTCCCATCCACTTCTAACCTTACATCACCTTCAATTCCCACAACATTATTCCCTTAATTCCTCCCATTAAAGCACCAAACAACAAGCAACAACAGGGGCAGTTGCCTGATACAATCCAACATGCAAATCAGACATGCTTGCCACATGGAGGTCAAAGCTTGTCCTGCATTGTGCCTAACTCAGATGTTGACAGTGAGAACCAAGCACGTGCAAGGAATATGTACTCCCTCTCTGAGATGCATGCAACCATCAATAATGCTCCAATAGTATTGAACCCAGACACTGAAACAAGTAACATTCCACCCCTTCTCCGTTCACAACAGTCTACTGCTCATCGTGCCACTGTCCAGACAAACATTCAAGCTGAGAACAATGTGACCGTGATGAATGCTAAGAGAATTGTTACACAAACTCCCACTTCTGCGACTCCAATTCAAGTCAGCGATAGTATGCATCAAATAGACAGGTCTCGAGCGTCTACCTCACAGAAACAACAGACAACCATGGCTTCCATATACACAGTGGCAGATACGCAATCAAAAGTAGCCAATATCCATCTCAAAAGCTCTCCAATAGTCATCATATTAACAACCTTAGCATCTAATTTATCTTTTATGCCAGGGATATACATCAACACCATGGACGTGAGGAATACTGGGCTTGTAAAGACTAAACTCCAAAGGAAGGATTTGTAATATTGTCTGATCTCCTCCTTTCTATGAGAGTTTCTTCCCCCTCCCTTGGCGAATATCGTTGCCTTGAAGCGCCCAGATCCACTTGATTCAATTACTTGACTGACAGTCTTTGGCCTTGTTTGATTGGCATTGTAAGATATGGAAACTTTCTGAAGTATTGGATCAAAATCAATATCTTCAACACCCGGCAGTGCTTGAAGAGAATACTGAATCATACTCATTGACCAATCTGTATGTACTCCATCTAATTTCAGGTCTATCTTGCTCCTATCCTTCCCTGTACTAATAAGTATGGCCTCAAAACAAATATCTTCAATTACCTCCAACAGCTTATTGTGCGTTATTATCTCTGGATCATATTGGATTTCTCCTTCTTCAGTTGCTAATGCAACTTGTGCTTTTATTACACCAGGAGTACCTTGTAGAGCAGTCTCAATAGATCTTGAGCAAGAAGTGCAAGTCATTCCTTTGATGCGTACTCGGCATATTTGGAAAGATATCTCATTTACATCCTCCCCACTCATCACCACAACAATGAATGAAGAACTCAATCACCAAATCCAACTCTCCATCAACGAAATCACAGTAAAACAGCAAGATCTGAAGCAAAGAAAACAAAAAAATGAAATCACAGAGTTCGTCGCCATCATCGCCACCACAAATCACATAGTTCGTCGCCATCACAGAGTCGTATCTGAAACCCCATCGCCTCCATCAGCACTGAATCGCCTCCATCAGCCCTGAAACAAACCAACAAAATCACCACCCATTTCTCTCTTCTTCTGCTTCGGCTTCGCCTCCTCCTTCCATTCTTGCCACGCTGCTACCAAGCAGCACCACCATTTTCAGCGCCGCCATCATGAAGAAAACACAAGGAAAAGATGAAGGAAGAAGGAGAAAAGAAGAAGGAAGGAGAAAGAAAAGAGGGTTTTCTCTTTATAGGGTGGGTGGCTATTCGCCCCCACTGAACTTCTAAAAGCACCCACCTTCTAAACTCACCAAATAAAACCCTAATTTCGAAATTCACATTCAATTAAATGTAGCCATATTTTATTTAATTAAAAATAAAATAAATTATCTTTATGAAAATTAGAGATGTTACAATTTCACTTGCTTGGTTTCAGTCGTAAGGGCAAGCCATCAAAGCCTCGTTTCGAGTCTCCATGAATAACTTTATTTTCATGTTTTAAGAAATTTAGAATTATTTCAATCAGTGTTCTAAAAATCGCTAGGCGGTGGGCGGGCAGCCAGCAGGTGTCTAGCGCCTAGGCGGTTTTAGATTTTGTATTATAATTTTCATAATTTACAAAATTTAGCATAATACATTAATATTTTATCAATTACTTCCAATTTAATGCCAGAATAGTAATACATATGAAAATTTTATAAACATGAAAAATTAAGCTTACATTAAAATTTATAATAGCATAAGTTGCATAACATATAGTTTCAACAACATAGAGGAAAAAAAAAACATACTTGAAAGTTGATAGTTGAACTTGAAATGCTAGGCCTCTATCTCTTCTTCATATCCTTCCATTTCAACAACTCTCTCTGTGTCAGACTCAAACTCAACATCCTCCTCCCCTTCTCCTTCCCCTTCAGTGTCCTCTTCATATACAAAATCTTCTTATGAAGTTCTCTTACTTCAACATTTCTAGAACTTTTCCTAGGCTCTAGAATATTATCCGCCTCCGATACCTCTCCAACTATTTCCAAGGGGACAACTTCTTCATCGCCACCATCAACAATCCATCCTTGCGCCTGACTAGCTTCACTAGCAAGTAGTACATCTACTCCCTTCTCCCTTTCCCTTTTTGTTCTTGTTTATAATCTTCCTTCAACCGATCTCTCAACCTCTTCTTTTCTCTCTGTTTTGCAAAACCTAAAAATTTTGATGGGTATTTGGTCGATTGCTTTTGGTTATTTGCAACCAGAGAAAGAAAAAAAATGCCCAGACCCGCCTAGGCGCCCTGACCGATTTTTCCCTCCTCCCAGCAACTAGT
Organism: Berberis thunbergii; assembly: GCA_003290165.1. Taxonomy (NCBI): domain Eukaryota; kingdom Viridiplantae; phylum Streptophyta; class Magnoliopsida; order Ranunculales; family Berberidaceae; genus Berberis; species Berberis thunbergii. The sequence goes on from QNQO01006335.1 coordinate 55,477, forward strand.
CTAGGCGTCTCTTTACCTACTAGCGCCTAGGCGGCACCCAGGCCGCTTTTTAGAACACTGATTTTGATAGCATTTAATTACTCTAAGCCAACAAATAAATTTAATTTAAATTGTGGATTGCATATTCTTATTCATTATATACTTGAGCTCTTAGAGCATATAAAGAGAGCTATTATTCGCGCCCACAACTTTCTTTTTCCACACCCATACCCAAATTTTCAATTTCCCTCCAATAAAATTATTCCTACGCCCAAATATAAAAGGGTCAGCGAAACCCTCAAAACCCAAAGAGACCCTAAAGTAAGGTTTCCCACAGAGAAACCCTCAAAACCCATATTCTACGGTCGATTTTGTCATTTTTCTCCTCCGTTCTTCACTTTCTCCCTCTCCATATCTCAATTCAAGATCTTCTCCAGTCAAAAAGCTTTGAAGCATGAGTTCTCCCCGGTCACAGAGCTTAGAAGCATGAAATCTGCTTGATTTCCTCTTGTCTCTCATCCATTCTTCAAGTTCTTCTTCTGAATGTCTCCGTTGTAAATCTGTGCCTTCTCATTAGCGCCATTATCAATTGCCAGTTTGCCACGACCTAAACGAGTCAATAGACCCAATCCACTTTGTCTAACCAAGTCATCAACTCAGTGAAAAATTCTTTTTTCCCACCACTCCTCACGATTCTCTAGTGATTTTATATGCTCTTATCAATTTTTAAGCTTGCAATCCATCTATTAGATGATGAATCAATTTCACTAAGCTGGGGCTCGCCTGAGTTTATTTCAGGGGGGTATATTGTATCTTAATTTTGTGGACAATTTAATAAATTCCATGGATTCTGAAAATCCAAGTGTATTCAATTTGGATTTTAAAAAGTCCACAAAAGTCTAGGGGTATTCAATCAGGATTTTAAAAAGTCTTTCTGAAATCCACAAAGTCTAGGGGTATTCAATTTGGATTTCAGAAAGTCCACTAAAGTTTTAGGGTATTCAAAATATCATTCATATTTATGGATTTGAAAAATCATGGATTCTCATGGACTTTGTAGTGTTAGGTATAAATAACAAGGTTCAATAGTTTGCCAGCCTCCATATCAAAGATTTCAACGTGAAAAAAAGTCTCACAAAGTTCTTCCTTGTGTCAGCCGCAAAGAGGTTGGTTCTCATCCTCTTGTTTTCTCGATTCTTTTTCTATCTTACATATCTTCACCTCCACCATCCTCATCCCCATACCCACCTCCTCCCTACCTCTACAAATATCCACCATCACCACCCCCATCCCCATCCCCACCTCTTCCCTACCTCTACAAATCTCCACCATCACCGTCCCCACCCCTTCCCTATATTTACAAGTCACTTCACCCTCCATCTCCATCCCCACCTCCTCCCTACGTTTACAAATCCCCTCCACATCCTAGTGGCTACTAAATGCTATTAGCCAAAATAATTGATGCAAGTATAGACTGTTATACGAAATTGATCATTCCTTTTCTCTTAAGATACATCCTCACACATTTTCATTTTCTTGCAGTTCAATAAAGGGACAACAATGCTTTCAGAAGAGAGTACACTTTAGCCCCAGTTTCAGATCTTCAATTTATTTTTACGTGGCAATGCTTCATTCTAATCGACTGGATAACACTTTATCGGTGGATTATGAAGAAAAAAAATTCATCTAAGTTGGAATATCCAAGTGTTATCATAATCATCGATATGTTGGCTTGTCTAATTTGTTATTATTTTATCTCCAAGGGAGAAACAATTTATTTTTCTGTAATTAACTGAACCATGTTGTTCTCTTGTTTTCTATTTGATGGGAAAATTTACTTGAAGTCTGTGACATTGTCTTTGTATAAACTGGTTCATTAGTCAATTGAAGTACACTAAACTTTACAAGAAAAAAGCTACGCAAAAACAAAGTAATAATAAGTGCATGATGATGGTAGATACATACCTCAACGAGCTCGGGGCTTCTGTAATCCTGAATTATGCCAGCAAGTTGAGAACTATCACAATTGTAAGGCAAATTACCAAAATAAAGTTTATTATTGGCAGGAGGACTAGTTTCAACTGCAGCCTTTGCCTCTCCTCCTTCTTCAACCACCCGTTCTGATGGTTCTTCTTCCTTCTCCTCAACTACTGGTTCAGTTTCAATGGCTCCTTCCAACTCATCTTGCACCATAGCAGCCAACAACCTTGGCAAATGCCATTTGTGGTTGATCAAAAATGACTCAAGTGTGTGAGAGTGGGATATAGAAGCCATTTGTAATGTTCTAGTACAAGAAACTCTAAACACAGAACAAACTGAAGAGTGGGGTTTTGGGTTTTTGATGCATTTTGAGAAGCATGAGCTTATGGTTGCTCTTGCTGCAGCAGCCATGGTGGTATTAGTGGTGGTGGTGGGGTGTGTGGAGGAGTCGAAGTGGTAGTTTGGACCCATTTTGATTTTTTGGATTGATTTTTGTGTGTTGTAACTGAATTGAATTAAGTGGTGTTGCAATTTTCTTACTCCTTGATGAAGAAAAATTGGAGGAAAAGAGATGGTGAGAATGATGACGATAATTTTGAATGGGATGATATTCAAACCCAAGAACAGCAAAGAGAAATGATAATCAATGGAGAATGAGTATTGCTAATCAAATGTGGGCAACAGCTCAAGCAAACGTCAACGTTGCTAACAATGATAATGAAGAAAATGACCATGATCATGAAGGAGAAGAATGATCATAATACAATTTTATGGACGTTTACTTCTTATTTTAAAGATGTTAATTAACGACCTTTCTTTTTCTAGTTTTTTAGCACATGTATCTCTCACTTTTGTTAATTATATGCGGACGTTTTTTTGTTTCATCACTATTTACCAACTTCTTTTTTATCTTGCAAATAATTAGAAATCTGTAAAAGGATAATTGGGGTGGTGCCCACACACTATTATTACAGCATGTATGTGTCGTGAATTTCGGCATTTATCTTTCAAACCTAATGAAAAATACACGCGACAAATCTTGTGTTTGTTTCAAGAAGATAAACAATCTCCCGCCAGATATTCATGCATCCTTTCGTGAAGTGATAACGGATGCATGGAAAACCTCAATGCTTAGATGGAAAGACATGCATTATCACAAGGGAAAATGACAATCAATGTCATTTAAGTTTAGTGTTATAAAAGGGATGATAGTTTTATCAATGTTCGTTGCCAAATCAAAATAAGGAAAAAATGAGAAGATGAAGAGAAAAAGAAGTAATGTTCAAAGAAGAAGAATCAAATGAAAAATGAGATGACATGGGTGATCTGAAATAAAGTTGTTCCGGGATGATGATCATCACTCCTCACCATCTCCAAAATATGAACATGACTCAGAGGGATGATGAATCATCATTATCTTGATGATGGTGATAGTGGTAATTGATTTGTTTATTACTAATCCTCTGATGAAAAGAGAGTCGTGAGAGTCACCCCCTAAAGGACGTTGTTGAACAACTGGATTGTTAGTGCTCTTTGTTTTCTTCATATTATTTTTATTTGTTATTATTAAAAATATTAATTAAAATAGGCTTTTATTATGTTGTGTATGCATGTGTTTTTTCAATTAAATTTTGTTAAATTTAAATGAAAAGTTAATAAAAAATGATGAAAATCCATAATTATCATGAGTAAAGGACTAAATGCATGCAAGGTTTATTGTATGTGTTTCGAAACACAACTTAAGCATGCGCAATAAATTTCACGTTGAAATTATTATGAACTCACTGGCATTTGTCAGTATATTTCAGTCTATGGCCCAAACACTTAGAATTTTCAATTTAGCTCAAATGGACTTAGTTGAATTGATGTTTTATTTTAGTTTAAATGGACTCCGACAACAATTTTTCCAAAAAATCTAGCCAAAAACTAGGTTTGGAGTGATGAATAAGCTTTGTTCATCTTCTTTTGCAAGACTGCGATGAGTTTTTCGATATAAACTCTGCGATTTTGGTCGACAACGAAAGTAAAACCTACCAAATTACTCTGGTATCATTTTAAGATTTGAAAATTGAACAACAGCCTTCAAATCCTTGATTTAAGTTGAAAAAATGAAAAAAAAATATTTCTTGTTCCCTCGCGAAATGCATCGAGAACGCCATCTACAAGGTGGTTTGAATATGAAAATCTTGTTCCAGAGGCGTGAACACATGGATTTTGGCAAAGATGATTTTGGAGAAGAAAATGGTTAGCATTTATATAGAAAAAAAAAAAAAGAAGAAAAAAAGATAAAGATAAAGAGAGAGTGAGCGAGTGAGTTTTAGTTTTTCTCAAAATTTTCAGTTTTCATGGTATGTGGGTGTATTAGTAAAATGTGGGCATAGTAAGTAGGATTCAAATTTTGAATGGGTACGGGTGTGGAAAAGGAAGTTGTGGGTGTGAATAGTAGCTTTCACATGAAAATTCGTTGTTTCCAAACCAATTTTTAAACCAAGATATTGTAAAACCTTTGCTTTCTATTTTTGGAAGGGAGTTTATAGATATACCCTAATAAATACTTAGTTTACCTACTTTTAGATTTTTAAGAAATAAGTATATAAGGAGTTAAATGCCCTTCTTGTAAGACTTTTAGTTCACTCATCTAGTCTTGGATTCGAAATCTAGAAAAAAAATGCATTCTAAAGGAATAAAAGTTATTCTTCTTCTTACTCCTTCCTCAACATATCTTTTATATTTCTTCACTTTATCTTTACCTCCGCTTTTGATATGTTACCCTTCTTCTCTCTAATCTCTCTCTTAAAGTCAATGCTTTTATTTAGAATATGATATGCATCTCTAACCTAACTCATTGAAAGAAATTCATTACTTCAATACTTGTAGTGAAAATAAAATTATTAAAATGAAAGAAAAGATAACAGAAGTTTGTCTAAGCGCATATATACATTTTTTCTCTCTGGCATTCAAGTATTTAATTTCACACAAATTATGAATATATATATATATATAAAGTATTTAATTTCACACAAATTATATATTATATATATATATATATATATATATATATATATATATATATATATATATATTCTCCTTCTTCCATAACACACAGAAGAAAGACAAGTGAAAAAAGAATAAACAAAAGAAGAAGAGGTGGCAGAAAAACACAGAGAGAAAGAGAAGATAAATAAAATAAAATTTACAATAAAATTGCTTGTGGATCCGAGATTGGGTGTACATGTCTCAAACCCGATATGAGATTTATAACCCTGAAAACAAAGAATTAGGGTCTCGGACCCGAGACTACCTATAGATCTCGAACTTGAGTTTTTTATTTTTGAAAAATAAGGAAAAGTTTACCCCACTTCCTGATTCAACTGCAAGTTTTTTGTGGATAAACTAAGTAGTGAGATAAACTGAATATTTATTGTGGTAGATACAAAAACTCCTTTTTTGGAAATTTTCTTTGTTGTTCTCATTTAGCAACTCCGCTACTACCACTTTCAATAGTATAATAGTTGTCTAGACATAGCAATCAACTCTGGACGATGTTAGGTGTACCATTAATACCAATTTCAGCCTAATTACATCAAATGCTTAGAAATGAATGGACAATAGTAGGGATAACAACGGGGTGGATTGGGCAAATTTCAACAAATCTATCCCCGCCCTGCCAAGGATCGCGAATCCAATCCCCCTCGAATAGAACCTTTTTCTACCTCCCTTATTTTTCAACAAAATCCAACTTCAATCTCAAAATTGAAAACCTCTCAATTCAGAAATCCACTTTAAACCAAATATTAGCATTAGATTTCCATTTCCATGGGCTCAATCTCACACCCCCAATAATTGGTATTTCAAAAAAGATTACCCTTGAAGAAAACAGAGACTGTCAAGATCTGGGTATTGATTTATAACAATTCCAATTAAAAAGATAAACAAAACAAAGCAAAAACAATTAAATACATCAACCCCACAATTTACATAGAAAGATGAGAGCAATCAAGACTTGTAAAAACTAAAAAAGTTTGTGGTTTTGTTGGATAATGGATCCTCGCCCTACAGTTGCAAACATTGGAGGGAGACGTTGAATTACATTACAGTTTCCCTCACTTTGCAACAGTAATAGAGAATGGTAAAGAAGATAATTGGAGAATTACATTATTGTTGTTTTATTCCTTGACTGAATACAAGCTTATAGAACTAACTTTGACCTATCTGGAAACATGAAACTTAAAACTTCCTATATAAGATATTCTAATTGTGTCTTGTTTTGACTTTCGTATTCTGACTTTCTTATTCTATAGATATTATGACTTTGCTTCTTGTAGGAGGTGAATCGATCTTGGACTTGGGCTTAGTTGTGTTGAGTGCAAGTCCTTACATATTCTACACAACCCCGCAAGTTGGACATGTGTGCAGATGAAATGTGCAACTTGGAGAAAACTTTGAAGTTCAATTTGGTGAAGAAATCATGACTGTCGAGTGAAACTACTAATGGTTCGACTCGAGTCAGCATGATTGTCGAATAATGGATAATTCTAGATAATATAAAATTCTAGTATTGAAGAAATCACATTGTCGAGTGAACGGCTAATGGTTTTGATTCGACTGTCAGCATGACTCTCCAATTCTGGTATGAAGAAATCATGATTGTCGAATGATCGGCTAATGGTTCGATTTGAATAGTCAGCATGACCTTCCCAATTCTGGATGCTTCTGGATAAATTCTTGTATGAAGAAATCATGACTGTTAAGTGAGCAGCTAATGGCTCGATTCGAGTGGTCAGCATGACTCTCCCAATTCTTATGAAGATCAAATTATGATTATCGAGTGGAAGGCTAATGTCCTCGGCTCGAATCAGCATGGAAGGCTTGAAAAAATTTCTCAACACAAATGTTGGTGATTGGCTCAACCTTGGTGCTGGATTGCTCAAATTGTTGCTGGTATTGCTTAACATTGGTGTTGGTATTTTCTCAGCATTGGTGCGGTAGTTTTTTTGAACTTGGTGTGATGGTACAAGTAAAGCCTCAAAGTGGCAGAATAGCCTAAAATTTTCAAAACCTCAATTTGTTCCCTTTATTCTTCCTTCTTCACATTTTCTTCCCAGTTCGTCGTCTGTGGTGAGCTGTTTCTGTTGTGCTGGTCTACAAAGGAGAGAGGGCGAATAGTAGGAGAAGGGTGGAATGGTTGGAGCTCTCCCCAGTGTGCTCTGTTGCCAGGACGAAGGCGAGGTTGGCCATTGTGTATGGTGGAAGATGGAGTTACTGGTGAAAAGGGAAGAAGGCGAAACTGTTGCGAGGTTGTGGCATTAGAGTTGTCTTGTGTCTGCGATGAGGATGACGAGTTGGTTGTGTACATTGCGAAGAAAGGCGATTGTGAAAAGTGATTTCATATTTTCCAGGAAGATGTGTCTGGTCAGTGATTGATAGTCTCACTATGTTTCTGCAATGGGTGATCCAATGGTAGTTGTGTTTGATAGCAGAGAGGAAGAAAAGTGGTGTATTTGGTTGTGGAGAGATCAATCTGTTGGTTAATGTCGACGAGATGGCTGCAAAGTCTGTGCCTAGATGGTGACAAGATTGTCTGTTGTTGTTGAAATGGAGGCGAGAAGGTCGTCGGTTGGTGGCGACGTGAGTGATCTGTGGAAGTTGGATTGTTACTAGCAACTTGGATTGTTTTGCGAGATGAAGTTGATATAGGCTGGGAGTAGATGGTTTTGTATGAAAGAAGGTTGAAGCGATGTGTTCGCCGTTGAGAGAAAGGTTGTGTCTGTTGTGTGAGTTGGCGGAAGCTGAGAGGTGGCTATTTGTCAAGAGAAGAAGACGGATGAAAAAAGGTTTTCCTTAGCTGCAAATTTTTTTTTTTTTTTTGCTTCTTCTTGGCAGTTGTGTGAGTTTGGCAGAAGCTGCGATTTCTATCTCTCTTGGTTGCATGATGGTGAGAGCTGTTACAATGAGCTTTTCATGATTCCCTTCATCCTCTCTTGCGTCTACGATCAAAGTGCGTAGTCGTCAATGGCAGGGAAGAGTTTGAGTCTTCGAGTCTTTGGTCACCAAAGAAAATTGTTCTGATACCATGTAAAGAAAATAATTGGAAAAATGTATTATTGTTGTTTTATTCCTTGACTGAATACAAGCTTATCTAGAGCTAACTTTACTTAACCTTGTGGAAACAGGAAACTCAAAACTTCCTATACAAGATATTATAATTGTGTCCTATTTTGACTTTCCTATTTGTGACTTTCCTATTCTGTAGATATTATGACTTTTCTTCTTGTAGAGGTGAATCAATCTTGGACTTTGGGGCTTAGTTGTGTTAAGTGCAAGCCCTACATATTTTATAAAGAACACGATAATGGAGAATGAAGTCGGCAATCGTCGAAGCATTAGCTATTTGTGTCGTAAACTCGTTATCACAAACAAGGAACCAGGCCTTCAATGGCTGCTTGGATCCCCTTTCTTTCCATCATTCATCCTCATGTCCACTCCAAATCCTCCACCGATCCATTCGCTCCTGACTCCGCCAAAGAATCAATACAAGAACCCGCATAGAGAATCTCTCTAAAGAAGAAGCTCACAAGAGCAGATCACATGCATTTGTGGGGACGAGACAGCGGTGGTCCTGGTGGAGGCGTGGAGCGACGGAGGCGACGTTATCTGTGTGATGCAATTGAGAAAAATGGAACTGCAAAGTAGGGTTTTTATGTTATAAGTAAGAACCAAATCCTTAACTGCCCTGAATCCGTAACGGATACAATTTAGATCCCCGAATCTGCTCCGAAATCCGTTAAGGCAAATCCAAATCCGTCCCATTCGAGGCGGAACAGATATTCGTGTAAATCCACCCCATTATCAACCCTAGACAACAGATGATTAACAAATAATAAAATCTTCCTAGTTGTGGTTCGAGATTCACTACTCTTCATTTGGAAGTGCAAATGTGGGTACATGTAAACTTTACATAATGGTTCACAACTACCCATGTCGTCGAAATAGAAGATAGGGATACCTAACTACCCATTTGCAACTAATTAATAATACATTCCAAAAGAATGTACAACATCTTTAGGAGGATTTGATTTTTGCAACTATTATTCTACACCACCAAAAGTATTGTCTCACACCACCATGTATTTTATTTCTACTAACCCACACCACCCAAAAAATTGTTTTTGAAAAAACAGTAACTTAAAAATAGGGTAATTTTCGACCAATTTAAACCCTCAATTGAGATCGATTCTCAAGCTCATCAAAACATGGAAATTCTAGTATTCTAAGTTATCTAATAAACATAACTTGAATCACTTCAGAATGTTTTGAAATGAGCAACTTATATTCATTTTACTAAAGTCGCGCAAATCTATCTTGCAATGAAAACGGGAAATGTCTTTGAATTTTGGCCAACTTATATGCTCGATCAAGACCGATTCTCAACCTTATCAAAACACGAAAATAGTAGTACTCTGAGTTATATAATAAGCACAAGTTGAATCACTTGAATAATGTTTTGAAATGAGCAAGTTATGGTTATTTTATTAAAGTCGTGTGAATCTGTCTCACAATAAAAATGGGATAATGTCCCTGAACTTTTGCCAACTTATGTGCTCAATCGAAATCGATTCTTAATCTGATAAAAACAAAAAAAATTGTAGTACTCTGAGTTATCTAATAAACACGATTTGAATCACTTGAAAATGTTTGAAATGAGAAAATTATGACTATTTTACTAAAGTCGTGCAAATATGTCCGAAATTTTTCTTATTCGCCCAGAACAATGCGAGATTTTGCAAAATCCTTGCATTGTCTCAGGCGAACAGTAGTTTTTTGTGATTTTGGAAAAAAAAATTGAAGTTTACTTTGTTTTTGTGATTGAAAATTTTTCTGAAGTTTCCATGAGATTACTTTATTTTTCTAAAAATTTCGCATTAATATAAATGATCCTTTTTTAGAGTTTTTTTTTTAATCCCTTAAGCCTTCCACCCCAGATGTCGCCGGCTGGGTTCGACCCTGTGACCTAGTGATACTATCTGCCATTGCTCAACCACTAAACCATCACACCTTTGACTTTTTTGAAAGCTTGTTAAAAAATGGAACAATCAATAGTGAAGAAAACAAACAAATCCTACAACAGAAAAGTTAATAAAATGTTAACAAATTTGTTGAAGTTATCAAAATGTTAACTTCTTGAAATTTTTTGCAAGCGTTGAAGTCGAAATCTGAGACGAAGTAAAGAATGGGCGAGAGGGAAATTTTGCTTGCTTGTTTTGCGAGAGAGGAGATGCGAGAAGGGAAGAAGCAATCGAACCCAGAGGAGGAGTCGAAATCGATTTTGAATGGGGGAGAAATGTTGTTTCGATTTTGAGAGAGAAGAGAAGAATGCGTTTCGATTTGAATGGAAAAAATGTTGTTTTCTTGTTTATATAAGTAGTGTGGGAAAGAGTGTTGGTGTGAAAAATAAAGCAAGTGATGTGAAAGGGTGAAATGATGTGAGGCAATACTTTTGGTGGTGTGAAAGAAGCCGTTGCCTTTGTGTTTTCTGCTCTGTATTGTTTTCTTCATGTTATGCTTTTGTTTTCTATATGTTGAACTTGAAACTGAATAAGCAACCAAGCAAATGCACCTTAATTTAATCTTAAAGAATTATAACAAAGTATGAATAATTAATCTAATCTCTATAACACCCTAAATAACGTGTGTATACATGTATAAAGTCATTAACAAAGTTTAATAAAATGAAAACAACAACCATTCACAAAGTCTAACAAGTACTGATCACAACCAAGACACCAATAATAGAGCCACGCCAACCATGCTCACCCAATGGTCGTCCAACCTACTATGATAGGCTCCATTGGTTTCCCTCTCTTGAGTCGAAGGCCT
>QNQO01006336.1:0-16971 GCA_003290165.1 Berberis thunbergii
TTGAATACGGTCCATGGCTAGGGGGCGGCTGATGTTGTAAGGTGATCAACCTAAACAACTATAACGGGGTGATCCTGAGAGCCACCTTGTTGAGAGGAAGATGGATGTTGCTTACGACAAGTACTACCTGATTTGGATGGCTTTCGGTGAGAGGGACTTGGAGTCGAACGAGATGGAGCGACGACAGAGGAGACAGAATGCTAAGAGGAGCACTTAGTGGCCTCGGTATAAATGGGTGTCACCTTAGGAGCTCGAGGACGACGAGTGAGAGGAGGTGGCCTGAAATGTGGTGCTTGACTTGAAGGGCTAAGCAGATAATGAGAGATGGCGAGAGAGGTTGTCGCCGTGACCGATCTAGCCGGGTCAGCATGGAGAGGAACCAATGGAGCAGGGCAGGATTTGTCCGGACCCTGGTTGACCGGATTAGGTTGATCCATGTCCAAATAGAGCTACAGAAGAGGCCCAAGAAGTAGGCATCATCACGCTCCATCTTTGAGGGGGCCCAGAAACCCCTGAAGAGAGGAATTGTTGAAGTAGGCCCAAAGAAAGCCCACTTACTGCTGGCACGTGAGACCCATCAGCTGGATAGGAGGGACGATTCGGTACAACAACATCCTATGAATGAGGAGCCACACTGGCAGTGGGCGGCTTGATGAGGGGACAAATTGGGTCCCACTCGAGACATTTAAGGATGCATTGTCTTGTTGCTAAAATTTCAGGTCAACCGAAGCAGGTTGTGTAGAGACATCTGTGGGAGTAATTAATGATCCTGAAGAGGAGGAACCTGACGTGTGCTGAGGTTGACTCTTACTCAAAACAGGAACTTGTGAGCTAACGCCATCCCGATTTGCATTGGTTCTAAAAACTTGTGGAACAGTACTGTCACTGGAAGAGGCTGCCAAAGTGACACCCGAGTGGCTGAGTATAGTTTAGAAGTGTCCCATTGCATGGATTTTGCATAAAAGAAATCCGCCATGATATTTTTAGTTGTTGAGGGTTGGAAGGGGCCATACCCTATATTAGAAACAAAATAGAAAATTATAACCAAGCAGATGAGGAACCTCCCTACATCGGAAACCATAAAGATGCCTAGACAGACTGCATCATTAGAAACACTTGAGCATCCCAATTAGGTTAGCACCCAAAAGGGAGCCCAGTCACATGCTTTCCCCAAGCCCTTGACAATTTTTTTCTCATATACAATTATACCATTAGCATCATTCTAGAACTATTCTAATCAATCAATGCTAAGGAGGACATGTAAACACATCAAATCCTCAATGCTTTGCAACCTGGATAATTTCCCCTGAAAACACTTAAAATTTGCTATAGCTTTTTGTTTGAGCCTCCTTGTACTTAAGTTGACAGTGTTAGAACAACGGATGCACGCAACAACTACCAACAAAAATGGTAAAGGGAAAAAATCTACTACGTAATTCCCCTTTTAAGAGGGTGGTATTCAATTGACGGATTTTATAGATTGTGAAGGATTTTAAAATCTAAGGGGTATCCAATTAAGGATTTAAAATAATACATGTAATCTAGGGGTACATAAATACCGGATTTAAAAATGTTGTTTTAAAATCCATCAAATCAGGGGTATTCAATTCATGTTTTTCAAAAGTCCACCAAATTTAGGGGTATTAAAAAAAGTAGTGGATTTTAATGGATTTGTTAAAGTTGTGGATTTTGAAGGCTTTGTGAGTTGGAAAGTATATCTAAACGAAGATTCATTCCAAATCCGACCTCGCCCCTCATCATTTCAACGGATTTGTATTGGCCATTGTTAAATAACACCAATTTTCGCTGAAGGACACCACCACTTCAATTCTTTTTTTTTAGATCTTGCTGAAGGACACCAACCACCTTCCCTTTTCCACCTCCTCTTCTCTCTTCCACAAGAGCAACACCACCTCGCCCACAACTTTCGACCCCACACCAACCACCCGCTAACGCTGGCTGCACCACCATTCGCACTTCCTCGTCTCATTTGTTCTTGTTTCTTTTTTTGTTATTCTTCTTCTTTTCATTTTCTTCCTCTTATTTTCTCTTCTTCTTGTCATCTCTTCTCTTTATCTTTATTTTTTGTTCTTCTCATTTTTTCATTATGATTATCTTATTCTTCTTATTTATCTCTGTTTTTTTCTTCTTCTATTTTTTCTCTTTTTTTCTTCTTATCCCATATTTTTTTATCCTTCATCCTTGCGAAGGTTCCTACGAGTGGAGGTTCCCCACTTGTCAGAACCTTCATGAGGGAAAAAATAAGAAGATAGGAGAAAAAAATAGTGAGAAAAAAAGTGGAGGAGGAGAAGAATAAGAAGAAAAAATAGAAGAATAAGAGGTGGGGGAGGAGGAGGAGAATAAGAAGATGAAAATTGGAGGAGGTGGGATGAGAGGTGGTGGTGGTGATTGATGGAGAATAAGAAGAATGGGGAGGAGGAGGAGGAGAGGTGGTGGTGGCAGTAGCGAGGTGGTGGTGATTGAAAAAGAGTAAAAGGGAGGAGGAGGAGAGGTGGCGGTGGTGAGGCGGTAGTGGTGAAGGGGAGGATGAGGAGAGGTAGCAGTGATGATTGATGGAGAAGAAAGGGAGAGATGACAAGATATGAGACGAGAGTTTAGGGGTTTTTTGTTTATATTGATAGTATCCTTCAGAAGGTGGGGGTGTTCTTCAAAAAGGTGGTGGTGTCTTTCAAAAAGTAAGAAGGTTGGTGGTGTCCTTCAACAGAAATTATGGTGTTATTTAGCAACAATAGTATTGGCTTATCTTTCTGCTTCCTTTTTTTTCTTCCCTTCCTTTCTATTTCTTCTTCTAGGGTTCATGTTATTTCTTATGAATATCAACAAACTCCCCATCTCAATGTCAAATGAACCCATTTTCATATAAAACACAAATGGAATATAGGAGTTTTGGTTTCTACTTCTACTTACTCTATTATTGTAGTACCCAGATCTTCTAGCTCTACTCCTACCTATCAAGTTATTACACTACTTTCTTGAGATTAGTGTTGGGTTGGAATAGTGGAATACACTTTTATTGCAAGACATATGAAAATGGATATATAATTAAAATTCCAAAAGATGGATGTAGGATGTCTTTATTTAGACAAAAGTCTATAAAGTTTGGATGAAAACCAAAGAGAATTGGCCAAAGGTCAGTTGTTTACACCTTAATTATCATTTCAAAAGTAGAAATGAGATAGTGTCTAAATATAGACGGTAGTATTAATGAACATCTGACTTTCAATCCTTCATTCTCAATTTTTAGAGTTGTATTATTAATATTTTAGACTCTAGCTATTAGAAAGATGCATTCACGTTTTTTCATTCTCAAGAACTCTCATTCTGATCGTCATGAATTCTCAAAAACTTTTCTTCATTCTAGAGATTATTAAAGTCAGTGCTTTTCTTCTTATTGTAATCGTGTTAGTGATTGCTTGTTTGAGGCGAATATGCTGCAACAGAGACAATGCAACGAATGGTGGTCCAAGTGGAGCACGCCAAGACGGAAGCAGAGGAGTTTGATTAACGAAGATAAGCAAAAGCTTAGGTAGGTAACGTGTTGAGTTAGTTTTGGGTTCAGTAAAACCTGAGGTTAGATACTCTCTAGCTAATACATTTGTTTGTTTATGAGAAAGTGCAAAATTTCTCATCACTGTTTTAGGTTCATGTCTGTCTGTCCACTTGAATTATGTATGATATCATGCATATCCAAAGTATCCATATTATATTTGTGCAATGTTGATCACTTTCAACAGGTTTTGGTGATTTCCTTTACCTGACAATAATCATAACAGTAATAATAAAACAAAACATTTCTTTTACCAGTGAAATTTAGGATCAGGAGAAGATAATGGCTCTTACGTCGCAACAGATCAACCATATGGTTATGGGCTTCCTTTTCAACAATTCTTATAATGTTTGAGGAGAAATGTGATTTGGATTAATGATATCACCAATTTCAGAGGTGGGAAAGGGTTTGAAAGCATAGTATGGTAGATTTTTTCCCCCTCCGGGTTCCAACCTTCAATGCTGTGTGTTTTTTATTTTAATAAATAATTATAATCTTACAAACTTTTCGAACCTGCTAAACTCAACAAGGAGGAAGGTTATTGAGAATATCACATGATTATGCTATTGAATATGGTATTGAAATATTCTCATGATTATGCTCTCAATTATGCTATTGTGAAGATTGTCTTGATTATGTGAATTACTTTAGGATTAGGATGATTGCTTATTCGGTCAAATTTGTATAAGAAAGTTAGCAAATTGTTAGGGTGAGTAGGAGTTGCCTATATTGGAGTTTCATTGTTCTAATAGAAACAGCAATAGAACAATGAAAATATCAGAGCATCGTTTTCACAAAATTATTTCTTTGTCCTGTTATTTGTCATGGTATCAGAGCCATAGCCATTAAACACCGATCATGGCTGGCGGTGACGTTCCTACCGGCGAAACTCGTAAGAAAATTTCACCTTACGACATCACTTCTCTTGATAATCCCGGACTTTCAATTACTCAGGTTCAATTGAAAGGGGGAAATTATGATGAATGGGCTCGTTCGTTTTCGAACGGCCTTGAGGGCCCGGAAGAAATTCGAGTTCATTGACGGAACTATCACACACCTGGCGAGCAGTCACGAGACCTCGAAGACTGGTGGACTATCAACTCGCTTTTGGGGTCCTGGATCCGAAATACCATCAAATCTACGCTACGCTTCACTTTCTCTCATGTGGAAATAGCGCAGGATCTCTGGAATGACATCAAGGATCGATTCTCCATTACTAATGGACCACGGATTCAACAACTGAAATCAGATCTTGCATATTGCAAACAAAAGGGAATGACCATAATGGACTACTATAGGGAGTCAAGCGTTCGAGGCAGTGGTCAAGGAACCAAGGTTATGCATCGTGCCAACGCTGCTCAGACAGGTTCTGCTGGGGCAGGAGTGACCGAGACAGATGCATCTCCCCGGCCCTGGCTGGAATACTGATCAGTGGCAGACACTTCTCCAAATGCTGGGCGGGTCAAAATCCGCAATGACCGATAATATGACTGGTAAACCTTGGATTATTGATACGGGAGCTTCGAATCACATGACTGGGACGATCAGGGATCTTCGTGACTTAAGGGCGATTGCTCAATGTCCCGTGGGATTGCCAGATGGGAATAGCGCTATCGCCACTAAAGAGGGGACGATCATTCTTGAAAGAAATTTCTGTTTGAAAAATGTTCTTTATGTGCCAGGGCTAACTTGCAATTTAATTTCTGTGTCGCAATTGACTGATCACTATAACTGTTTTGTCCAATTCACTAATGATTTGTGTGTTATACAAGACTACACTTCGAGGATGCTGATTGGTGCAGGTGAACGACGCGATGGACTCTATTACTTCCGGGGGCTGCCACAGGTTCACGCAATAAAGGCCAATAGTGTGGTGTTTCTTGATCTATGGCACCAGCAACTGGGTCATCCATCTCTACAAATAACAAAGTTAGTTCCCAAAGTAAGTTTTAGTGAAACGAAAAATCACTTGAATAAAAATTGTGATGTCTGCCAGAGGGCAAAGCAAAGTAGAGATAAGTTTCCTGTTAGTGAGCATAAAGCTTTGGACTATTTTTGAACTTATTCACACTGATTATGGGGACCTTTATAGAAAACTTCTTCTTGTGGGGCTTCTTATTTTTTTACCATTGTTGATGATTTTTCCCGTGTTGTATGGATTTATTTACTTGTTGATAAGAAAGAGGTCTCCCATACTCTTCAAATGTTTTTCTCGATGGTTAAGAGACTATTTGATAAAGAAGTTAAAATTTTGCGGAGTAATAACGACACTGAATTCACTTGCCTGCGACAATATTTTCTTGATCATGGATTGTTTTCAAACGTCTTGTGTGGGAACACCTCAACAAAATGGGCGGGTTGAACGGAAACACCAACATATTTTTGAACGTAGCTCGGGCGCTGCGTTTTCATGGCCCTTTTCCTATTGAGTTTTGGGGAGAATGTGTGTTGACGGCTAGATACTTGATAAATAGGACTCCCTCCTTGGTCTTGAATGGGAAAATAGTGTCTTATATGGCAGCACACCCACTTACGATCACTTGTGCATTTTGGGGTCCTTGTGTTATGCGCATGTGCAGACGAGGGATAAGTTTTGCCAGTAGAAGTCGAAGGTGTGTCTTTGTTGGGTACCCTTATGGAAAAAAGGGGTGGCGTTTGTATGACTTGGAGAAACGAGATTTCTTTGTTTCTCGTAATGTTGTATTCTTGAAAGGAGTTTTTTCCCTTTTTTAGATAATTTTAATTTAGACCACGATGGTCTGCCTAATGTCGAGACGGTTCACATTGAGGAGACATCTACGCCTGTTTTGAGGGAGGTACCGAGGAGTTTGTACAGCCGGATGGGGCTGCTGGGCAGTCGGCATGTGCCAAGGAGTTTGTTCAGCCAAATAGGGTTGCTGGGCTGCCGGTTTGTGCAAACCAAGAGGACAACCCGGACGCAAGTTAGGAGGATGTGTTGAGCAGGGGTCAACGCAGAAGGCAAGCCTCGGTACGACTCCGTGATTATGTTACTCATACCATTCGAAAATGAGTCCATCCATACCAGCATCACCCGTACCACGACATTTCTCATGCACCCTACCCTATAGCACATTATGTGAATTGTGATAACTTTTCTGTGCGACATAGACATTTTCTTGCAGCCTTGACAGCGAATCGGGAACCTGTGTGCTATTCTGAGGCCGCGAAAGACAACCGCTAGAGGGATGCCCTGCGACTAGAAATTGAGGCTCTTGAGATTAATGCAACCTGGGTTGTAGCAGATTTGCCACCAGGAAAGAAAGCTCTAGGATGCAAGTGGATATACATGATCAAGTATAATTTGGATGGTACCATTGAGCGATTGAAGGCTCGGCTGGTTATTCTTGGGAATCATCAAATTGAAGGAATTGATTATACAGAGACATTTTCTCCAGTAGCTAAGATGGTTACAGTGAGGGTCTTTCTTGCCGTTGCGCCTGCCATGAATTGGGAAGTTCATCAGATGGATGTTCATAATGCATTTCTACATGGTAACCTTACGGAGAAGGTATACATGAAATTACCACTCGGTTTTCAGGTGGGGACTTCCAGGAAGGTGTGCAAGCTTAGGAAATCATTATATGGGCTGAAGCAGGCACCCCGATGCTGGTTCGCTAAACTGTCAACTGTTTTGAAGAATTATGGTATTCAACAATCTTATTCAAATTATTCTTTGTTTACTCTACCGAGAGGTGTGGTTCAACTTAGTGTTTCTTGTTTATGTCGACGACTTTATCATCTCTGGGCGTAATTTCAGTTGATATACAGAAATTCAAGGGTTGCCTCAGTGTTTGTTTCCACATTAAAGATCTGGGTCCTTTAAAGTATTTATTGGGGGTAGAAGTGGCACGCGGACCAGATGGGTTTGTACTTTATCAACGCAATACGCGCTTGACATCATTTTTGAGGCCAGATTGCTAGGGGCAAGGCCCGCGGCGGTGCCATTGAAACAAAATCACCGAACTCGCCTTGTCTACGAGTCAAGAATCGTTGATCCGGAGCCTTACCGTAGCTTGGTGGGGAGGCTAATTTATTTGTGTTTTATTCGACCGAATTATCTTATAGTGTTCATGTTTTATCTCAATTTATGCAACGTCCTCGGGCAGACCACTGGGAAGTTTGCTTTGCGAGTGGTCCGGTACTTAAAAGGTAATCCGGGTCAAGGTATACATTTGAGTAGTAAGTGTGACATGCAGTTACATGGGTGGTGTGACGCTGACTGGGCCGGATGCCCATTGACTAGGTGGTCCCTCACTGGGTGGTTAGTGTTTCTTGGAAACTCGCCGGTATCTTGGAAGACGCAGAAGCAACATACAGTATCACGTTCCTCCACAGAGGCGGAATACCGGTCTATGGCTATGACTACATGTGAGTTGAAATGGCTAAAAGTTATTTTAGCTAGCCTCGGGATGCCCTATACACATCCTATGTCTCTTCATTGTGATAGTCAAGCTGCTCTCCATATATCTCAAAATCACGTATTTCATGAACGGACAAAACACATTGAGGTCGATTGTCACATTGTCCGTGATGACATTGTTGTCGGAAATATCAATCCCACCTTTGTCCCGTCCAATGCGCAACTCGCTGACATTTTCACAAAAGCGTTGGGCAAACGACAATATGAATATCTACTTCGCAAGTTGGGCATACGTGATCTCCATGCACCAACTTGAGGGGGGGGGGATTGAGAATATTCTCATGATTATGCTATTGATTATGGTATTGAGCATATTCTCATGATTATGCTATTGAATATGGTATTGAGAATATTCTCATGATTATGCTATTGTGAAGATTGTCTTGATTATGTGAATATTGTACTTTAGGATGATTGCTTATTCGGTCAAATTTGTATAAGGAAGTTAGCAAATTGTTAGGGTGATTATGAGTTGTCTATATTGGCAGAATAGCTTGTATATAAACAACAATTATAGAACAATGAAAAAATCAGAGCATCGTTCTCACAAAATTATTTCTTTTGTCCTGTTATTTGTCAAAGGTAGAAGGGCTGATTTCTTAAAATCGAGAAATACTAAGTCTCCATGATATTTTATTTTCCAAGCAACGTAAACTTGTAAGCTGAAGATCGCTGAGCATACACATTCCATATAATTGAAAAGCTAGATCTTGATTTACTTTTCTTGACATATTTTCTCTTGTGGAAATTATGTTGTTCAAAACTTGCAATCCAATTCAAAACAACTGGTAGTCAAAAGTTATACATCTATATGATAGCTTTTGTTATGCCTCCTTTTTGGGACTGCATTCATTTTAAATGAGTTTATTCATAGCATTCTACATACACTTTGTGTTGGGAATATGGTTTTTAAAATAAAAGAAAATGAGTGTGTATCTGGTTATCTCTGGATCTCTCTCTAATTTAGTCCAACATCTTCTATACAACTCATTGTAGAAGAGTTTATAAGGAGATAGCTTGGACTTGGGTTTGGACCCCTTGGGGGTACCACACTTTTGTGAGGAGGGGAGAGATAGACTCTCGCGCCCGCCGTCCGGTCGGGTCGGGTCATTAAGAGATCGACCCATTCTTTTTACTAAAAATTTATTTAAACGAAAATATTTTTGAATCAGAGAAGGGAGACTGTTCTCCATACGCTGCGCCACAGTATTCTCTCACATTTTCCACGCAATTGTTATGTCATTGCATCTGGACGGGATTTTGTCCATGTATCTAGACGTTCTCTTAAAACCCACACGTTTTTTTTAATTGTGTTCTTCACACGATGTATCTAGTTGTGTTTTCGTTTTTCAACGAATGTGTTTTTCTCCCTATAAATACAAACACAATTCAGAGTTTAGAACGACAAGAAAAAAATAACAAAGCATTTTGCAAACAAGAGTTTTTCTTTTTGCAATCAGAGAGAACAAGACTTTTCCTTTCGCAATCAGTTTTTTCGTTTAGTATTTCAATCAAAGAAGTGTTTTTCGTTTTGTTGAATTATATACTTTGTATTGGTGATTCCGAGCAAACAAGAGATTAAGGGTGGACAATATTCCGTTCATCAACAGTGCATTTGTTTGAACGAGATAGATAAGATTCTGGGCTGTTTTATCCTGGGGACGGCGGAGCTACCAGACTGCTTGTACACTTTTGGGCAGAGCCGCGAAATGTCTTAAAGAGAACGACCTAGTCCGCGACTCAACCCAAGAACATTGGTAACTTCATTCCTATCTTTTAATTTGAATTACTACAGTTCCAACAATTTTAAGACGTTTTATTTCTGCCATGACTACAACCTTCTTCATAATTCTCTATAAGATTAAAAAATGATCCCTTCAATGATATTTAGTATTCTCCATAATACAGCTTACGGAAATAAGAAAGGAGATGGAACAAGTAATGAAATGATGGTAGAAATGATACAGCCTTTGTCAATTGCAGAACTTGACAGTGTTTTGATCTGTTCTTATTCGAAGTATGATTTTTGCAAGCTTTCTTCTTTTCCATAGACTAGGTTGACATGATACCCTTTGTCTCTAGGGAGGTTTTGGTTTGATTACCTGTAAGTGTGTGATTATTTAATACTGTTGGGTTTGTGAGGATAACTTTTTAGCTAGGTTGTTGTTTTTATGTGTCTTCAATTTAATTTGTTTTTTGGAACCCATTAGCTAAACAAACTTTGTTCCAAGGATTGGAGTTTAGTCTTGTTTGCTTTATGTATCTTGTTACCTCGTGTGGTAGTTTCTTCTTGTAAAATTGGGGTTGGGAGCAGTTCTCTCAATTATTTATCATTCATTCTGCAAACAAGTTATGGTAGAATCTATGCAAGGACACGAACCCCATGGTAACATTTGGAAAGGTTGGAAAGAAGGTTATATTCGTTTGGATTTTTTTTTGAATAAGATCCACATGATTTAGAGCTTTACAACTGCAGATACCTTTATCTATAATTGTGGTTTTTCATGTTGGATAGTAGTGTGCAGAGAGATGTCTTTGAGAGTAGAGAAACTGTCTAGAGATCCGCTTACAAGTTGTGTACTTTTAATATTCAGGTTGTTTTAAAACATAGTCAACTAAATCCCTGCCAGGAAGTGAAATTAAATTAGTTATCATTATGACAAGTGTAATTAGGGATTGACATATATATAAACATGTTGATAATGAAAACTTTAGTCTAGACTCTAAACCCATGGAGGAACTAACTAGATGAGATTGTGTATGAGTAGAACACCTCTTTGTAATTTCAAACATTGAATAAATGGATTTCATCCTTGTGTATGTGGTGCTGAAGTCAAGAGAACCACACATGAGGATTTATCACTAAAACTCAAATGGCTTTTTAGAGGTTTTTCTTTCAGCAGTGGCAACCCACTTGAACCTAAATGCATACCCAATGAATGTTTTTAGAATTGAAGGGCCACCCACATCTGCATTGATACATCTTCATATCTTCTTCACAAAGTATTCAATGTGTTACTTTTTGGTTGTGGATATTCTTCACAAATCTCCAACTTTAGGGGAGGAAAGAAAGGTATAAGATTTATCATTTAACATTGAATCAATAAACCTTGCTGCGCCATATAATCGACTTCATGAAAAGTGCCTCAGTAAGTGTAAACTCCCCAATCAACTCTTGAAATCTTTAGTTGGATGGTTGCTTAAGAGTGTGCTAGAAGCTGAAAAACTTGGGGTTGTTTAGCTTATGTTTAGAATTCCTGATCCTAAAAGGAATAAGCTTGTCAGTAGAGCATATGAATGTGTATTCATAGGATATGCCATGAACACCCAAAGCTTATAGATTCTATAATCTTAAAGATCACGTTATTATAGAATCAAACGATGTTGATTTCTATGAAGATAAATTTCCTTTTATTTCAAGGAATAGTGGGGGTACATCCTCAAATAACGTGCCTTTGATCAGATGAATGAAACCGATAAAGCCATAGATTCTGAGCCTAGGAGAAGTAAACGGAGACGAACTTCTAAAAACTATGGCCCCGATTACTATGTCTTTACAGTCGAGGAGGATCCCCTTAGCTTTCAAGAGCCTTATCCTCTATAGATGCAATTTTTGGGAAGAGGCTATTGATGATGAAATGTACTCTCTTGAGTCTAATAGAACCTGAAATTTAGTTGACTTGCCACCAGGTTGCAAGACAATAGGATGTTAATGGGTATTTAAAAAGAAATTGAAAACCCGATGGAAATGTTGATAAGTTTAAGGCTCGTCTTGTAGCCAAAGGGTATAGACAGAGAGAAAATGTTGACTTCTTTGACACATATTCTCCTGTTACCAGGATTACATCCATTCACGTGTTAATTTCTCTTGCTGCAATACATAATCTAGTATTGCACCAAATGGACGTTAAGACTGCGTTTCTTAATGGCGATTTGGAAGAAGAAATTTACATGGACCAACCTGAAGGTTTTGTAATTCCAGGACAAGAACATAAAGTTTGCAAACTTGATAAATCACTTTACGGTTTGAAACAAGCTCCAAAACAATGGCATGAAAATTTGATATCTTGTTATCACCCATAACTTTAAAGTGAACGAAAGTGACAAATGCATTTATTATAAATCTGAAAATGACATTTGCACTATTATATGTCTATATGTGGATGACTTGGCTTATCTTTGGTTCTAATATCCATGCCGTGAATAAAGTGAAAGCTTTATTATGTGCGGACTTTGATATGAAAGACCTTGGAGAAGCAAGTGTAATCCTTGGTATCAAGATTACTAGGTCTGAAAAGGGAATTTCTTTGGATCAATCACACTATATAGAGAAGATCCTAAATAAATATAATTACTCTGACTGTAAACCTGCATGTACTCCTTATGATCCTAGTGTAAAGATGTTCAAGAACACCGATAACGGTGTTAGACAATTTGAGTATGCGAGCATCATTGGTAGCCTTAGATATGCTACCGATTGCACTAGGCCCGACATAGCTTATGACGTGGGATTACTGTGCAGATTTAACAGTAGACCTAGTATACAGCATTGGCATGCAATTGAAAGGGTCATGATGAGGTACCTGAAGAGGACTAAGAACCTCGGATTACCATTATCAGAAGTTTTCCGCTGTCCTTGAAGGATATAGCGATGTTGATTGGAACCACCCTCTCAGATGACTCCAAAGCCACCAGTGGCTATATTTTAGTATAGCTGGTGGAGCTGTTTCTTGGAATCAAAGAAACAAACCATTCTGGCACAGTCCACGATGGAGTCAGAGATGATAGCACTAGCCACGACTAGTGAAGAAGCAGGTTGGTTAAGAAACCTGCTAGCCAGATATCCCTTTATGGGAAAGAACGATTCCAGCTGTCTTGATCCATTGCGATAGTATCGCGGCTATTGCAAAAATTCAGAACCGTTATTATAACGGCAAGAGACCGACAAATACGTCGTAAGCACAGTATAGTTAGAGAGTTTCTGTCTACTGGTGCTGTGAGAGTGGATCATGTTCGAACTGATGCGAACTTGGTTGATCCTTTGACAAAGGATTAGCTAGAGAGAAGGTTTTGAAAACCTTGAAAGGAATGAGACTAATGCCCTTAGATTGGATGAGTTATTCATGATGGTAACCCAACCTATAGACTGGATATCCCAAGAAATATGTTCAATGGGTAATAAAGTCGTGAATGATATGCAGTGAATCATGCTGACAGAATAGCAATCTCATTCCTATATTAAAGCATGAGTTCCTGAAGCGATAGTAGGATGAGTTAAAAACTCTTAA
The DNA here is from genome assembly GCA_003290165.1 of Berberis thunbergii. Classification (NCBI taxonomy): domain Eukaryota; kingdom Viridiplantae; phylum Streptophyta; class Magnoliopsida; order Ranunculales; family Berberidaceae; genus Berberis; species Berberis thunbergii. Next base: position 13,298 of record QNQO01006336.1, read on the forward strand.
TGAGATCTATGTTCTATGTGGAGTGGAGTACCTAGCTACAGGAGTACTCTTGATAGACTCACCTAAGTGATTGTGAAAGTTTCGGGTCGCTTCTTATGGAATTTGTAGGCAAAATTCCTAGAGCCTTCACTATACTGGAATATACGTGCATGGCCGTAAGGCACAGGCTTTTTAGACTTCACCCTGGTAAGGTTGTGTGTGTAATGTCTGTTAGAGATAGAGTTCAAAACTACGAACTCTAGTATAATCTAAAGCATGAACACTACGCAAGAGTTCAAGTCGAAAGCCACTTTTGTTTATGCACAATCTTATATTTTTTTAGATTGCTCGATGAAAATGGTTTTTTAAAAAATCCAAGTGGGGGATTGTTGGAAATATGGTTTTTTAAAATAAAAGAAAATGTAGTTGTGTACTGGTTTTGATATTTGGATCTCTCTCTAAATTTAGTCTCACATCTTCTATACAACTCATTGTGGAAGAGTTTATAAGGAGATAGTTTGGACCCCTTGGGGGTACCACACTTTTGTGAGGAGGGGAGAGATAGACTCTCGCGCCCATCCGTCCGTCCGGTCGGGTCATTAAGAGATCAACCCATTCTTTTTACTGAAAATTTATTTAAACGAAAATATTTTTGAATCAGAGAAGAGAAACTGTTCGCCATACGTTGCGCCACAGTATTCTCTCACGTTTTCCACACAATTGTTATGTCATTGCATCTAGACCGGGATTTTGTCCATGTATCTAGACGTTCTCTTAAAACCCACACGTTTTTCACAATATTTTTTTAATTGCGTTCTTCACGCGATGTATCTAGTTGTGTTTTCGTTTTTCAACGAATGTGTTTTTCCTCCCTATAAATACAAACACAATTCAGAGTTTAGAAGACAAAAAAAAAATAACAAAGCATTTTGCAAACAAGAGTTTTTCTTTTTGCAATCAGAGAGATCAAGACTTTTCTTTTTCGCAATCAGTTTTTCGTTTAGTATTTCAATCAAAGAAGTGTTTTTCGTTTTGTTGAATTATATACTTTGTATTGGTGATTCCGAGCAAACAAGAGATTAAGGGTGGATAGTATTCCATTCATCAACAGTGCATTTGTTTGAATGAGACAGATAAGATTTTGGGTTGTTTTATCCTGGAGACGGTGGGGCTACCAGACTGCTTGCACACTTTTGGGCAGAGCCGTGAAACGTCTTAAAGAGAGCGACCTAGTCGCAACTCAACCCAAGAACAATTGGTAACTTCATTCCTATCTTTTAATTTGAATTACTACAGTTCCAACACTTTGCATCAAGCAACTATCCAACAACCATAAGCCATACTGAGCATAGAAGTTTATGTGACCTGTTCGATCATGAGCCATCCAAAGGCAGATAAAAAGAAACAAAAAACAGGAAGAGCATCAGACCTTGCTACTTCACAGTGGAACGCCAACTTGCAACATTAGACTAATACAAAAAAAAAAAAAAATACAGGGGAGGGTCTCTATCTTTCTTCTCAGGCAAAAATTTTAGGCAAGACCTGGAGAACTGCCTCTAGTGGGCAATGCTGGAATAGCTCCTCTTAACCCCTTCTCATCCTGCGAACAGTAAAAAATCATAGTCAAATTCAAGTCTGACTGACTCTATCACAACAACAATACTAATGTAAATGTTCCCTGAATGCAAGAACACTTTGTATCAAACAAAAATCCTTACATTTTCATGTGGAAACGCCTATATCCTGGCCATTTTGAGCTATTTTCAATGACCGAGTCACAAAATGCATAATGGAAAAAGTGCTGCCAGTGCTTTAGCAAAGACAAATCTTGTGACATCCATGCACATAAAGTTGTTAATAAACTTGAAGTCCACGATTACAAATTTCACTCTTTGTAAAAAAAACAAAAAAATGTGAATTGTCAGGTCCATAGGTGATAAATTCACTATGATGTAAAATGCTTTTTGAGCATCTCAGACTTGGTTTCTCTTCTCCACCCTATAAAGCCATTGAGATGCAGAAAACAATTTGTGGGGGACATGACTCTCTAGTGACCATGCTCATATTCACCAACTCTGAATGCATTCTAACAAACACTGTGAAGGTAGTGAGCTTGATGTGTGATGTTAGAGTGTATGAGATAATATGTTGCTATTTATGCACCATGTCATTGATTCCTGTAGAGGGACCTAAACCTACTTAAGGATTGAAAAGCCCTCTAGAGATTTTTGAAATTAAAATGAGCTTGATTCTAAATGATATTTGAAATTATGTGATCATTGACCTTTCTTCCACCATTCCATTCCTTTCTATTTTAATGATTATTTACGTATTAAATGGTCATGGGCAGTGACGGAGCCAGGATTTTTGTTGAGGGGGGGCGGAGTGATGTCATAATTAATTAAATATAATATAAAAATTAGTTACTTTAACATGAATTTTTTTTTAAATCCGAAATTCTTCCTGGCTTGGGAAAAATCGGCGAGGTTGCTGCCTGGGGTTAACAACCTTTTTGGAAAAGGTGTTTAAAGAGGGGGCAAAAATACACTTTTGCCCGGGCCCCCAGGCAGCAAACCAAGCAGGGGGACCCAGGCTCTGTAGAATTACTACTATATTCATTGATTACTACTATAGCAAAAGGGGAGTACAACAAAGACAGTCATTGAAGATGATTACTACTTATAGAAACACAACAGAAAGAGAAGGGTTTGAATCGTTGATTACTACTACATGAAGAAAAGGAGGAAGAGATGAGTTGCTTACGATTTTTTTGTGGAGATGACCAACACAGTGATTAATGAAGGCCACTGGTACCTAGAAGAAGAAGAATAAGGTGGTTTGGATCCTACTGGATCTTGTGAAGATGAGCTCAAATAACTCAATAGTTATAGATCTTTGAAGATGATGAAATATAGGGGTTTCCCTCATCTTATCCAATCGATGGAGTGTGAAGAAGAAACTGTGGATTTTGGTTCTTTGAGGAGCAATTCTAGCTGGCTTGGGAAACCAGCCTGGTCCCTGTCTGGGGGGCGAAAATACATTTTTGCCCCCTCTTTAAAACACATTTTTGGAGTATGTGTTTAAAGAGGGGGGGCAGGCAGGGAAACCACGCTAGTTTCCCAGGTCCGCTAGAATTTATGTTCTTTGAGAGATTTTGAGAGATTTAACCTCTATCTCTAACTCTAAAAGTAGAGTTTGAATTTGATATAAAGAAGAGCAAATTAAAAACTAATTGGGAGACAAATAAATTATTAGAAAAAAAAAATCTCAAAAGTAAGTGGGGGCAAACTTGCCCCACCGGAATCCGTGCCTGTCCACAAACCTGCATACATAAATTAATCAAACAACCATATCATGCAGGCCAAACAAAATTTGTGACATCAACCAAACTGAAACACTAACATACTAGTTAAAGCGATTCATATACATCATCGTCTACTACTATCGAAACCAAATCGAACGGATGCTCACTGCGCCACCTCGATGGGTGCCATCTCAACAGCGGGCCCAGTGGCAGCCTCTTTACGGTCAAAGACCTTCGCAATCTTCTCAATGGGTATCAAAGGCAGATAAGCTGAGTCCCCATAGCCACTTTTAGGGATTTGGGGTATCATAATAATTAAAAAAAAAAAATTCTCAAAAGTCAGTGGGGGGCAAGTGCTCCACTCGCCCCTACGTGGCTCCGTGCCTGGTCA
>QNQO01006337.1:0-128067 GCA_003290165.1 Berberis thunbergii
AAGGCCATGTTAAATTGACTTACACCTAAAAAACCATCAAAGATGTAAGGGATTTTTTAGGCCTTATGCATTATTTCCGAAAATTTGTGTTATGTCATGGTCATATTAGCAAGTCTTTCACAGAATTGCTGAAACAAAAAAGATAACATTGTTTGGTCTCTGGTGGCTGATGAGGCTTTCCATAAACTAAAACAAGCTATGTATGCTACACCTATGCTACACCACCATTAGCCTTACCTTTGCTCAACCTTTCCATATTGAGTTCAGTAGTTCCTCATAGAAAACTATTGACTCTAGAGATATGGTAATATGGGGAAGACAAAATTGTTTGAAGCACCGACAGAACCGGAAGTGCCCTTTGTTTCAAAGAGAGGACAAGTTATTCACATTTCATTTAATGGTTAGAGGCAAACTGAAAGCTAAGAAGTGGTAATTCTACCCCTGAAACTGACCCATGTTATGTAGGTGTTAATGCTGTTTAATACAGGATAAGACCCATAACATAATTCAAGGCATTGGGCCCTAGATCTTTGTGTCTCAATCTATGAAAAAGAGATTTTGGCTATTGTGCTAGCTATTTTCAAATGGAGGTCATATCTTTTGGAGAGTCATTTCTACATTCACACAAGTCATTGATCTATCAACTATTTCCTGGAAAAATGGGTGACAACAATGATGCAGCAACAAAGCTAATGGGTTATGATTAAGCAATTGTGTATAAAAAGGGGAGTGACAACAAAGTAGCGGATGCCCTCTCCAGGATTGACTGCAATTCTTCTTCTTGTATGGTACCTTCTTCCATCCAACCCCAATGGCTCTGGTATTCTTTCTAGCTACAATCAAGACAACATTGCTCAAATAGCTCTCCCTCAACTTGTCATAGATAGTCAAGCTTCGCCACCGATTCACACTACGCAAGGGGTATTCAGATTCAATAACAGGTTGTATACTGGACAGGCAGGTCCCTGCAAATAATATTATACAGGTTGTACAATGACTCTCCAATGGGGGCCAAACCTCACTTCTATTGTCCCAAGCACCAAGGAGGATTTTTTCCGCTACATGTCATAATGTTGACCACCTGCCCGTAACAAGACCCGACAACACGTAACAAACCCGACAACTCAGCTTATGGGGTCTTGTTACAACCTTTGCCCATTATAGAACAAGCATGCAGCATGTTTTGATGGATTTCATAGAGGGAATATCTTCCAAGTATTTTGTTATAATGGTGGTAGTTGACAGATTGACCAAGTATTCTGCCAATGTAGCTCAGTTGTTCATCTCCCAAGTGAATAAACTACATGGACTCCCCATTTCAATTGTGCCTGACCAAGACAAGTCTTTCTAAGTGCGCTTTTTGGCAAGACCACTTCAAGTCCCTAGCACTACCCGTGCTTTAAGCACAGGCATACCAGCGCACAAAGTGACTGAGAGATTGATTGCACAGATACTATCTCAGAATTATGACAAGCCACAAGCCATGCATGGAGTAGCTGCCTTTACCTTGCAAAGTACTGAATTAACTTTTCTTTTCATTCCAGCCTTAAATGGACCCCTTCCATGCCTTATATAGCCATGCACCTCCTCTCTCTGCCCTCCCTCCAACTTCTTCTCTAACAATTGCTGAAGAGCGAGACTATCTTAGCAAAGCTCAGCTGTTTAAAAGGAGAGCTGGCTAAGGCCCAAGCTCGAATGAAACAACATTCAGACAAGCGCTCCAAGGTGAAAGTGTCTTCAATACAGGGGGCAATTTATACATTGTAGCCTATAGACAATCAACTGTAGCTATGATGCAACATTGCTAGCTGCTCAAGTTTTTTGCGCCCATATCAAATTATTGAGAAAATAGGCAAGGTTGCTTATAAATTTGGATTTACCACAGGGAAGCAAAATCCATAATGTTTTTCACGTGTCACAACTTAAATGCAATTGGGCTCCAAACACTCTCCTTCCACCTCTCCTCCGCCAAGTTGATTCTTCTGGCTCCTTCATTGCATAACCCATTGCCATCTTAGCATGCAGAATGATCCCTCAAAACAATCAGGCAGTCACAGAAGTTCTCAATACACTGGACCAATGAGGATCAACACAGCAACATGGAAATGATGGAAAGATTAGTCAACCATCTCGTTTTGCCTTTCCAAACTTCAATCCTTGAAGATAAGGATTTCAAAGGAGGAGCCAATCCTGAGTCATACTCAGCAGAAACACAGAGCATAAGAATGCGGCTGCAGGCAGAAAACTAACTTTTCAACTACATAATTGTCGGGGGATGCTTTTGTCAAACAAGAGTTGTTGCTCCCAGTTTTGTTATTAGTTGGGTAGGACATGCACCATGTAGTGATTAGCTAATTCAAATTAGTGTTAGAAGTATTTAGTATAAAAGGAATGTGATACGGAAATTAGGGTTCGTAAAGTTGTAAGAACTCTAGGCTCCTTGTTACAATCCTAGTTAAGTAATTGGCTTTTCACTCCTTGAAAGTTTGGGCTTTGAGGAGTATTAGCTGGTTCTTAACAATTTGTATCAAAGCCAACCCCCGTGTCTAAGGTTCGATTTCAGGGAGAGGAGACCTAGGGCTAGATTAAAATGGTTTAACATTATGTAAGGGCATAGTGATAAGTTGTTGAATACTGGTAGGTGGGTGAACCTACCAAAGGGGGAGGGCTACCAGCCTACCATCGGGCCAGAGTGGGCCGAAAAGGACAGGATGTCGACTTTGGAAGCGCGATGGAATGTCACAATCCTATCCAAGTAATTGACTTCCCAATCCTTGAGAGCTCGGGGCATTTTAGGAGTATTGGCTGGGTCATAACACACCTCTCTAGTGAGAGGAGACTTCTCTCTATAATGTCTCAATTGAATCCTCGGTAAATTTTTCCTCAGTTTTGCTATTCGAATTACTCGACTCTTTTAACCTCAGGTGGGGTTGAAAGATTTGCTTTAAACCGCATAAACAATCAAATACTACAGTTAGAATACCATAAATGCACACAAACAAGCAACTCATCAGCACTCTGGAGCACACCTCTGAAAAGCCCCATTTCTTTCAACTGAAATACCCTCCTCCAAATTCTTTCAACCCAGACAAATCAATCCCCGAAAACCTGAAAAACCTTTTGCCTTGAGTGGCTACGGAACCGCGCCAACTACAAACACAGGAAACGCTCCAAGGTGAAAATTTGAACATACTACATTACAATCCAAGAAACAATAACACTAACGAAAAGAGAGGAAATTGGACGCACCTCGGAGAAAAGATGGAATGTTCTAAAGAAAGTGAGGTCGAATGTGGGGGATTTCTGGCTTTGTTCTTCAATGCGGTTTCGCGTTGAACGATCCAGAAGGAGAGATCGATGCAATTCTCTCATTTCGGAGGAAATCGTTTCGAGCGTAGGGTTTTAGTAAACGGGAATTCTAAATGTCGAGGGAAAGGGCGAGGAAAACAGCGAGGTAAAAGAGGTGGCGGGGGGTGAACCGTTCACCCCCCTCGAGATGCGCGCGCGGCACACATCTTGAGGGGGGTGAACGGTTCACCCCCCGCCACCTCCTTTACCTCGCTGTTTCCTCGCCCTTTCCCTCGACGCATAGCAAAGCTCGTCGCTGTAAGTAAATCCCAGAACTTCCCTCCAATTCCCATGCCTGCTGCTAACGTCGCCAAGTAGATATATTGCTAAATAACAGCCCCACTTATGCTGAAGAATACCACCACCATTTATGCTGAAGGATACCAACACATTCACCTTGTCTTCTCTCTTCACCGGAGCAACACTACCCCGGAAGAGGTGGTGGTGATTGAAGAATAAGAAGAATAAAAAAGATGGGATGAGGAGGAGGAAAGGTGGCGGTGGTGGGGATTGACGGGGGAGAAGGAAAAAAAAAGTGATGGGGAGGTGGATGAGGAAAATAAGAAGAAGATTAAGAGGGGGAGGAGATGGAGAGGTGACGGCGGTGGGGAGTGATTGTGAAAAAAAAGGTGATGGGGAAGAGATGAAGGAAAATAAGTGGAAAATAAGAATAAGAGGAGGAGAGGTGGCGGGGTGGTATTGGTAGTTGATGGAGAAGAATAAAAGAAGAGGGGTCGAGGATGAGATGTGGCGGTGGTGGGAGTGATGGAGAAGAAGAGAGGATGAGAGGCGGCGATGGTGGGGTGGTTGTGGAAAGGGATGAGAAAAGGTGGCGGTTGGAAAGGGATGAGAAAAGGCGGCGGTTGCAATGGCAGGGTAGTGGTGGTGAAAGAGAGGAGAAGTGAGGTGGTGAGTTTTTTTTATATTGTTTGTGTCCTTCAAAAAGTAGAGCATTGGTGGTGTCCTTCATCATAAATGGGGGTATTATTTAGCAAGAGCCTTAATAAATTAGGAGTTAGGAGAGGAAATTTTTTTTCAATAACAGGGTGGACAACAAGCTCTCGGTTATTTTCAATCACCAAATAAAGCTCCTCTTCTTGATCAAGCACAATTATAGTGTTTATATGAAGCTTTACTAAAACGAAAATTCACAAAAACCACAATTAGACTAAAATATAGAGATAAGAAAATGATGATGATGACAGTGACACATCATCGTGAGCTTGTTGACCTCCATGACCGATGAGTTGCCTGAGGTGTAGACACAGATCCATGAGCGCACGCGCTAGAGCAACTTACCACCAATGGATAGTGCCCTTGTTGGAAATATGACTTTTTAAAACAAAAGAAAATGGGTGTGTATCAGGTTTCGATCTCTGGATCTCTCTCTAATTTTAGTCTCATGTCTTCTATACAACTCATTGTGAAAGAGTTTATAAGGAAACTGTTTGGACTTGGGTTTGGACCCCTTGGGGGTACCACACTTTTGTGAGGAGGGGAGAGATAGACTCTTGCCGCCGCCGTCCGTCCAATTGGGTCGAGTCGGGTCATTAACAGAGCAACCCATTCTTTTTACTACAAATTTATTAATATGAAAATAACTTTTGAATTTCTGAAGAGAGAATGAATCTAGATGGGATTATGTCCATGTATCTAGACGTCTTCCTAAATCACATGTTTCCACGTTTTTTTAAGTACGGTTTTCCCCACATTTTCCATGCATTTATTGTGCCAATGAATCTAGCCGAGTTTTTGTTTTGTCAATGCACTTATCCGGATTTTCGAATTTGAACGAATATGTTTTCTTCCCATAAATACTATACAAACTTACAGGTTCAAAACACAAGAAGAGAAAAACAAAACATTTTGCAAAAATAAGAGTTCTTCTTTCAAAATCAGAGAGAAAACAATATTTCGTTTTACAATCAGTTTTTGTTTAAAATTTCAATCAAATAAGCGTTTTTGCTTGTTGTCGATTTATATCAATTGTATTGGGTGATTCCGAGCAAACAAGATATTAAGGGTGGATAGTATTTCGTTCATCAACTGTGCAATTGTTTGAACGAGACAGAGAAGATTCTGGGTTGTTTTATCCTGGGGACGACGGGGCTAATACACTGCTTGCACAATTTTGGGCAGAGCTGTGAAACGTCTTAAAGAGAGTGACCTAGTCCGCGACTCAACCCAAGAACAATTGGTACATTCGTTTCTATCTTTTAATTTGAATTCTTTACAACTTTTACAACAATTTTAAGATGATTTATTTCTGCCATGATTACAATTATTGAATTTGTTGTAAAAAAAACCTTAACAGGCCCTTTCGCTTTAAGGGCCAACATTTTAAAACATGAAGACAAAAGATGTTGATTTTTCCTAACAACACAAAAGGTTGCATGTATTTGTGTAAGAATGCACACACTTGATCACATATAAAACTTGAGTTAATTGTTAAAGAAGTGAATTGTATATACTTGGTTATATATAGATTAGCAATGAACAGTTAATATCCTGATTCAAATAGGAAACAAGGTAATGGCGTTGTTTAGTGCAAAGGATCATGTTTCGAGTCTATTTGCCATTATTCGTTTTGGATTACGAATGAATTTGAACATTAAAAATAAAAGAGAAAAATCTAAGGATTATTTCCATAATAATGTACTGATAGTTCAATCCATAATAGCTAGTTGGTGCATTACAAATTGCACTAACAACTAAAGAATTTGGCTGAGCATTTTGCTAGACTCTCTGTGTCCTTTTACTAATGACTATCCTGTTCACCAATCTATTGAACTTATTGTGAACATCAAGTTAAAAGATGTGAGTTTCCAGTATCTTAGTGCATTTGTAATGATAGAAATTGTATGGATTGTGGTATGATTGTGTTTTTCTGTAATTCCATTGAAAAACTTTAGTCTAGACTCTAAACCTATGAAGGACTAACTAGAGGAGATTGTGTATGAGTAGAACATCTCTTTGTAATTTCATACATTGTATAATTGGTTTTCATCACTGTGTATGTGGTGCTGAAATCAAGATAAGCCACACATGAGGGTTTATCATTAAACTCAAATGGCTTTTTAGATATTTTTCTTTCAGCAGTGGCAGCCCACTTGCACCTAAAAGTATACCCAATGAATGTTTTTAAGATTGAAGGACCACCCACATCTGCATTGAGACATCTTCATATCTTCTTCACAAAATATTCAATGTTTTATGATGCAGATTTAACTAACCTAAATAAATAGGTTAATTTAACCTACTTGTAATAACTGAAAGTGCACAGTGTCTAACTGGTAGACAAGGGCAAGTCCAGGTCGATCTCACAAGGACTGTGGTTGCAATTAAATTTTCAAAGTTGACTTAAACTAATTTAAATGGGGTTATAGCAATTAAAATATCTAAACTAAAAATCAAAAACAAAATAAGAAGTTTTAAAGAATATGAGAAAGGAAACCAAGGCATTGAATCCACCACAGGTTCTTTGAGATTTGTGTAATCCAAATTATTATTTTGAAGAATTAACATGACTAACCTAATAATTAATCTAAGTTCGTAATTGATTTCAGCAAAGGTATAAACCCTTAGCATTGCGTGTCTTCTTACGACACACACAATCACATGTTTATTTTAATTAATCCTAAACCCCTAGCATTGCGTGTCTTCTTACGGCACACACAATCACAGATTCAGATTAATTGATTAAATCGGGCTTTTGAATTTCAACAAAGGGTACTTCTCACTACCGACTAGTCTAGATAATTAATCAGGATATAATCGGTGAAAGCAAATTATTGAAAATCATAAATCAAATGTGTTTAACGTTCAAGCATAAAGAAAATAATAAATTTAAATACAACAAACTCTAGGAAACCTTGTGGTTTCATCGTAGCCTTGGCGAAGGGTTTAGCTCTCCATGGTAGCGGTGGTCACAACATCAATGGAGGTGGAATTCATCTTTGCACCGACACAAATCCCGAGAAAAGGGTTACTAATGCACTGGGGCTGCTCAGAGAGAACTCGGGGGTGCCAATAGTGAAAATTGATTCAAAAATCAATTTTTCTCTAGCCAGAAATCGCGCGGCTCCCCTACACCTTCGTCTCCAGCGCGACACCGCCTGCTGCTCCTTCTTCCTCCGTGCTCCTCGCGAGCTTCCTCCTGCTCCAACCTATTTCTGAACCTGCAAAAAGAGAGAAAAAAAATGAGGAAACAATGAGATAAGGAAACAAACAGAAAAACAAAACAGAGATCGGAGTGGCGGAGCCCTGTTACTCCTGTCACGGTGGTTTGTGCCGCTTGCTGATGCGGCGCTTGCCACGGTGGTCGTGAGAGAGGGAGGCAGGAAGGAAGTCGAGACAAAGAGAGACCGAGAGAGGGGAGGAAGGTCTTGTGGCAAGGCTGAACAGAGTCGTGGTGAGGCTCTGTTTCACGGCGGCGGCGGCTGATGGCGTGGTCGAGTAGTCTGCTTGTAACGGTGGTCATGAGAGAGAGAGAGAAACAGTGAGAAAGAGAGAGGTAAACAGGAAGGAGGTGAGAGAGGGGAGAAACAGGGGTGGCGGCGGTGGTGCTCGGGTGATGTCCGTTGCGAGGAAGGAAAAACAGGGACAGATGCAAGGTGGTGTCTGGTGGAGATGGCGGCTGTGGTTGTCGAAGAGGGAAGAAAGGGGGACAGATGCGAGGTGACGTGAGAGGAGAAAGAAGAGAGTATTGGTGAGATGAGGTGGTGATGATGATGATTGTGGGATGATCACCTTGCCGATTTTCCTATCGAGCGAGAATTGCCGGTATGGTGAATTAGTGTGGTTGCTGGAAAAGAAAGGCGAGGAGAAAGAACGTGGAAAAGGAGAGGAAAAGGAGAAGGGATGTGGAAGAAGAGAGAATAAGATATGAGGAGCTCCTTTCTCTAAGATGGGGGGAGCTAAATAGGGTTCTCATATTATATTGGGCTTCGTTGGTTTGGGCTTAGGTTAAATTAGGTAGACCTAGGTTTATTAGGGTTAGGTTTAGATATGTGTCTCTCTACTTTGTACCACAGCTAGAATCGACCAATTTTAATTCTTTAAATTGTCGCCTTAATACGATTTTATCGTTCATGCTCAAATTTCTATAAAGACATGAAAGTGAAAATATTATTATAAAATATAATAATTGAAACACTAACATATATAAATTAAGGGATATATTATGTAATAATAATGTGAATATCATTTTACTATTTGGTTGTGGATACTCTTCACGAATCTTCAACTTTTGGGAAGGAAAGAAAGGTATTAGCTTTTAACATTGAATCAGTAAACCTTGTTGCACCATAAAATCGACTTCATGAAAAGTGCCTCAGTGAGTGTAAACTCCCCAATACACTCTTGAAATCTTTAGTCGGATGGTTGCTTAAGCGTGTGCTAGAAGCTAGAAAACTTGTGGTAGTTTAGCTTATGTTAGGATTCCTGATCCTAAAAGGTATAAGCTTGCAAATAAGGCACATGAATGTGTATTCATAGGATATGCCATGAACAACAAAGCTTATAGATTCTATAATCTTAAAGATCACGACATTATAGAATCAAACGACGTTGACTTCTATAAAAATAAATTTTATGTTATTTCGAGGAATAGTGGGGGTACATCCTCAAATAACGTGCCTATGATCAGGATGAATGAAACTAATAAAGCCACAAAATCTGAGCCTAGGAGAAGTAAACGGAAACGAACTTCTAAAAATTTGGCTCTGATTACTATGTCTTTTAAGTCGAGGAGGATTCCCTTAGCTTTCAAGAAATCTTATCCTCTATAGATGCAATTGAAAGGGTCATGAGGTACCTGAAGAGGACTACGAACCTCGGATTACATTATCAGAAGTTTTCCGTTGTCCTTGAAGGATATAGCGATGCTTATTGGAACACCCTTTCAGATGACTCCAAGCCACCAGTGGTTGTATTTTCAATATAGCTGGTGGAGTTGTTTTTTGGAAATCAAAGAAACAGACCATTCTGGCACAATCCACGATGGAGTCAGAGATGATAGCACTAGCCACGGCTAGTGAAGAAGCAGGTTGGCTAAGAAACCTGCTAGCAGAGATCCCTTTATGGAAAAGACCGATTCCAGCTGTCTTGATCCATTGCGATAGTACCACGGCTATTGCAAAAATACAAAACCGTTATTATAACGGCAAGAGACGACAAATACGTCGTAAGCACAGTACAGTTAGAGAGTTTCTATCTACTGGTGCTGTGAGAGTGGATCATGTACGAACTAATGCGAACTTGGCTGATCCTTTGATGAAAGGATTAGCTAGAGATAAGGTTTTCAAAACCTCGAAAGGAATGGGACTAAAGCCCTTAGATTGATGAGTTATGCATGACGGTAACCCAACCTATGACTGGAGATCCCAAGAAATAGGTTCAATGGGTAATAACAAGTCGTGAATGATATGCAGTGAATCATGCTGACAGAATAGTAATCTCATTCCTAGATTAAAGCATGAGTTCCTGAAGCGATAGTAGGATGAGTTAAAAACTCTTAATGAGATATATACTCTATGTGGAGTGGAGTACCTAGCTACAGGAGTACTCTTGATAGACTCACCTAAGTGATTGTGGAAGTTTGGCCGCTTCCTAGGGAATTTGTGGGCAAAATTCCTAGAGCCTTCACTATACTGGGATATACGTGCATGGCCGTAAGGCACGGGCTTTTTAGACTTCACCCTGGTAAGGTTGTGCATGTAATGTCTGTTAGAGATAGAGTTCAAAACTACGAGTTACTCTAGTATAATCTAAAGCATGAACACTAAGCAAGAGTTCAAGTCGAAAGACACTTTTATTTATGCACAATCTTATAATTTTAGATTGCTCGATGAAAATTGTTTTTAAAAATCCAAGTGGGGGATTGTTGGAAATATGGCTTTTTAAAACAAAAGAAAATGGGTGTGTATCAGGTTTCGATCTCTGGACCTCTCTCTAATTTTAGTCTCACATCTTCTATACAACTCATTGTGAAAGAGTTTATAAGGAAATTGTTTGAACTTGGGTTTGGACCTCTTGGGGGTACCACACTTTTGTGAGGAGGGGAGAGATAGACTCTCGCCGCTGTCGTTCGTCCGGTCGGGTCGGGTCATTAAGAGAGCAACCCATTCTTTTTGCTACAAATTTATTTATATGAAAATAAATTTTGAATTTCTGAAGAGAGAATGAATCTAGATGGGATTCTGTCCATGTATCTAGACGTCTTCCTAAATCACATGTTTTCCACGTTTTTTTAAGTACGATTTTCCCCACGTTTTCCATGCATTTATTGTGCCAATGAATCTAGCCGAGTTTTTGTTTTGTCAATGCACTTATCCGGATTTTCGTATTTGAACGAATCTGTTTTCTTCCTATAAATACTATACAAACTTACAGGTTCAAAACACAAGAAGAGAAAAACAAAACATTTCGCAAAAACAAGAGTTCTTCTTTTGAAATCAGAGAGAAAACAATATTTCGTTTTACAATCAGTTTTCGTTTAGAATTTCAATCAAAGAAGCGTTTTTGCTTGTTGTTGATTTATATCAATTGTATTGGTGATTCCGAGCAAACAAAAAATTAAGGGTGGATAGTATTTCGTTCATCAACTGTGCAATTGTTTGAACGAGACAGAGAAGATTCTGGGTTGTTTTATCCTGGGGACGGCGGGGCTAATACACTGCTTCCACAATTTTGGGCAGAGCCACGAAACGTCTTAAAGAGAGCGACCTAGTCCGCGACTCAACCCAAGAACAATTGGTATCTTCGTTCATATCTTTTAATTTGAATTCTAAAATTCTTTACAGCATTTACAAAAGCCCTCGCACTCGTAGCAGAGAGAGGAAAAACTAATGACTATTTCTTTTTTGCTCTTCTCTTGCTGGTCTACTTTCTTATTTTCTTAAAGAGATATCAGCAGAGTGAGTGAGAGAGAGAAGAGGGCAGAGTGAGAAGTGAAAGGTGGGGTTAGGGTTTTTTTTTCTTTTTAAGGTTAAGGGTATTTCAGTCGTTTTCATACTTAAATGGATATCCTTGGGGCAAATTTTTCCAAATTTGTATCCGCCCCGAATATTTGATGGATGTTGCTTGGATATCCGTATCCTCCTTGAAATTCATTTAGGCACATCCAAAACTGCCCCAATCGGAACGAGCGAGACGAATATCCGTGAAAATCCGACCCATTGTCAACCCTACTCGTGGCTCAAATTCCACACATGTTCACCTTGACATACCAAATTAAAGAAATAAAAGGAAATGTTATTTTTCCCGCCATCCAAGTGTAACAACTAATCTATAGATGTTTATTCTTAGTTTTATAATCCCAGGGTAAAACATATTCTCGTTTCAACTTCCATCGGCATCTTAAAATGAAACAACCAACCCACTTCTACACTTAACACAAAGTTCTTTACTCAGTGGTTCATAAAGCTTAGAGAGAAGGAAAAAAAAAATTCTTGCCATCCAAGTGTTAAGTATAAAATGATTGAAACAACCCTACCATATCAACAAAAAAATTACCAAATCCCGCGACAAATTGTTGAACAAAAACTAAACCCACATCACAGAGTGACAAAGGAGAAATAACTGCCAGAGAGGGATTAGAAAAAAAAAATGAAATATTTAAGAATCAATCAATGAATAAAAATATTTCAGTGCTCGACCAAATCGTTTTTTTATAATATTGTTCCAATTCTTCTCATGGAACTGATCAATGGCACTGCATTATAACCTTTTTTTAGCTCGACTCTTGAGTCTTCACTTTAGATTTGCAAATTGAGGTGATTCTTTGGAGTGAAAATCTGACATCTCCATTCCTGATTTTGATTTGCTAGAATTAGGAAGGATACACTCAGAGTCATGTAGTTTCATTTTAGTAGTTGTTTCAATGTGAAGAGGAGTGATAATCTGACATTTTCCTGGTTTCGATTTGCTAGAATAGGGAGGGATACACGCAAAGTCATGTAGCTTTTTTTTAGTAGTCATCTCATTCAAAAGATAAAGAGAAAGACTATTCTATTTTTTTAGAAAATATGTCGACAGACTTGTAGAAACCATTGATCTTCACAAATCTCAGTAACAAATTGTAGTATTAGTGAACAAAAATAGATTTTGCAGTGGGAAATTGCTACCCAATTTAGAGTAAAAGACTAAAGAAACCTTCAATCTTCACAAATTTAAATAACAATGATCTGTCTGTTCCAAATGGCAATAGGATGTGTGAATGTCACCATATCACCCATTGATTTGTGCTAGGTTTGGACTTTATAGTACGGAGAGATGAATAACCCAAGAATTGTTATCTTCACGTAATTTTGTCAAAACCAAAGTGACATGGCAGGAAACCTTGAAAACAAAGAAATGGAAGAGAGCTAGAGCATGATTGACTAATCATAGTGAGCAAATTTGTGACTTACCACATAGAATAATTGTTTCAATTTCTAAAAACACTTGCATAATTGTTTATTACAACAGTTATGATGAATTAATTTTGTAAAAGTTAATACTCTTGAATAGTAAAACAATGTTAATAAAACTGATTAACGCAACTAATGTGCTAAGGAATTTAATCTCCATCAAATGTCAGCTTAAATAAAAATAAGAAGGAAAGAATTCAGAATTAAAAAATATCTCATGTTTGTCCAAGTGAGTTTTGGCTGAAATTAATGCCCGATTTAGTAAAGTAGCAATTGAAGAAACATAATTAGGGCAAACAGAATGACACACTCGGTTTAGAAGAATATCAAGATGATTTTTTTACAAAAATTAAAAAATATTTAAAATTTTGACAGAGCTTCCCCTTTTTTCAATATTTAAATTTGTCATAAGCATTTGTACCTCACATAATTTGGCATTCACAAAAAATTGTTGCCGCAATCGCAATGCAATATATAATCAACGTTTTCAGTATTAAAAGAGGTTTGGCAGTAGAACATGGTATTAAACAGTCGAAGAGACATGCACACAATATCATTATATCCAAAAAAATGTCATTTTTTGAATAAAGAAATTTATCTGAACATGTCATAAAAATTACAATGGCAATCAATGCCATGAACACCACATAATATCTCCACACACCAAAATTATCATTTAATTATCAAAATATTGCAATATAAAACATTTAAGTACATCAAAGCTTTTTTTTTCTCAAGGAGAAAATTGTCCAATTATGGTGGAAAAACTAAACATTTTTCTTACAGTTCCTTGTACGGCTGAATCCACTTGCAAACAAAAAATGTGTCATGCATATGAGACAACCAATTTGAAGTAAGATGTAGTATCAATCTACTATAGTACCTATCTGAAAATCGTCATTTCGGAGTAGGGTGTTTTTTTAACTAAGTTGTCCATAATTACAGTCAGGCACAATGCAAGGTTAGCGATCCCTGAAAAGAAAAAGGAAATGTTTTTAGATTGCAACCAAAGCTTTACAATTGAACTATCTTTTTGGACCAACCATCAATTTAACCAAAAACGAAAACTATAAAAAGGTGGAACAAATAACCATGTGGAAAATTTCCCATCGTACCTTTTTCTTATGGAATTGACATTATTCTTTCAATCATACATTTTTCCATTGTATTCATTCCATCAATTATGGTAAAAAAAATAAATTTCCATTGTATTCTTTTCATTTTGATATATATATATATATTAAAAAAAATTAAAAACAAATGATCCATCAAGTGTTCAACCCCTCTAAAAAGGACTATACATGAAGGTGTTTCCATGGTCACCATAGTTTAGATTCATAAAAAAATTTAAACCATTCATGATCACCATGGTAACCATGTTTCCATTCATGGCAGATAAATTGTAAATCATGGGAAAAAAAATTCATCATACATTTTTCTTTTCGAATGAGATTTTCATCAAGTGTATTCTTTGGCACTACACATACATTTTTTTTTCTTTTAGTTAAATTCATGTAATGAACCCATCCGGCATGACTACCGTGTATTGCCGTAGCATCTACTAAACTTTCAAAATGGTAGTATAGCTAGCTAGGATGAACCATATAAGAGTTGAGTTAACATTCCAAAAATAAAACATAAAAATAAAAAAAGGATACCACATAACATATATACACTAACAACCTGACCGTCAACATTCCTAATAACCCACATCAAACTATTAGCATGTTTTTATGGGAGAATTCAATCCATCTATCTGACTTACAACTTTGCCACATTAGTTTCTCAAGTAAAAAAAAATAGGAAAAACACAATTAATTCAATGAACTCACCAATATTGATGGGTTTTAGATAGAATATGAACCCACCTTTTCACACACCAAAGTCTCTTACCTTGAAACCACTTCAAGGTTTTACAGAGAACATGAACCCACCTTTTCAAACACCAAAATCTCTTACCATTTCAAAAGCAAAAAACCTCTCAATCAACTATGAATTGGTGAGAGAATTAAAGATATAAAGTAAAATTAAGGGGAGTAGAGAAGAGAAGTGATAACCTTATATGAGATTGTTGTTCTTCTGGTGGTTTTGTTGGTTGGCAAAGCTCGTATGTTCTTCTGTTGGTTTTTCAATAGCAAGGGTTGAGCTAGGGAATAGGAAAACCAAAACCCAGTCTTCAACTTAAGATGGAAGAGGAAAGATCAATGTTGTGCATTTGTTGATTTGGAAACCTTGGCATAGTGTTTGAAATAGATAAATTAAACTCAACTCAAACCCAATACCCTACTGATGAAAGTGAGAAATTTGAGAAGAAAGTTAAGGCTTTGGTTGTAGTCTTTAAAAATCCCAAAACCCAAATTGAATAAAAAAGGGTAGCACCAGATAAAGAATAAAAAGTGAGGAACCAGAGAAAGAAGTTCTTCGCATAGCCTTCTTCTTGGCCAAACCGTGTTTTCTTTCCTAAAAAACAAACTTCAATTAACAGGCCATATAACTAATCAGGTCAATAAACAAAAAAGAATAATGAATGCATCACTCGTGTTGTTATTGTCACAACAGTCTGTTAGAAGTTACCAAATATTGTAGACATGCATTTAATTCGATTGAGAATGTGTATCTAGCACATAAAGGGCTATTCTGGGCAGACTATACAATGCAACAGTGGCAAGAAATGCAACAGTGAACAGTGTCCCTATATTCTATATGAAATGGAGCCATTCAATCCAAGAATGGAAACTTTATTGTGAAAGAACATACAGCTCCAAAATTCCATCTTCTTCCTACTGTGGAAAACTATCATTCACATTCCAAAGATCATTCACATTCCAGTAAATCACATTCCAAAAATCATTCACATTCCACTAAATCATTCACATTCCAGTAGAGCATTCACATTCCAGTAAATCGTGTTTTAGTTTTTGTGAGAAACTAACCTGAAATCACGTTTTAGTGTTTGTGAGAGAGACGGTTGTGAGAAACTAACTTGAAATCACATCAAGAACATAGCTCGTCAAGAACACAAAGCTTGAAGCAAACCGCCCATTCCCTTTCGTCAAGAACTTGAAGCAAACCAACTTCATTCAATAACGAAATCAATTAACTAATTAGAAGAATAAGAAGAGAATAGAGAGAAAAGAAGTTGAGGTACCTGTTAATGGCGGAAATCCAATCAACTAATTGACTATTTTGAATTAACTGCCTTCCTGAAACAGCTTCTGAGAAGAAGAAGAAGAGAATAGAGAGAAAAGAAGTTGAGGTACCTGTTGATGGCGGAAATCCAATCATCTAATCGACTCTTTTGAATTAATTGCCTTCTTGAAACAGCTCCTAAGACAACACAAAGATCAAACAACACCTTTGACTTGTGAAATGTTGAAAGATACCGAAATGACATGCAACTAATGTTAACTGAGTGAACAACATGTAAGGCAAAAATCAAAAAACAAATGAGGAAGCTATGGATGCTACCAAAATTGAAGCATGTACTGAAGTAGGATGTACTGAAGCTATGGATGCTACAAAAAATGGAAACATGTAAGGTAAAAACGGAAGCATGTACTGAAGCTAAAAATATGTAGTAAACAAACATATGGAAGTTGGATGCTCTATGTGATGCACATATGGAAGCTGTGAATGCTGCAGATAGAGACGTTTTCAATAAAAAACATACTGAAGATGCAAAGAAGTTTTCAGTCAATCAACTAATGAATGATGTGATGAGCTACCTGTTCATAGTAGTGTTAATAAAGAGAATAGTAGTGAGATTTTTTATCTCTTCTTTCACCCAGATTTTGATATCTTCTTTTTAGTAAGTTTACTTGAGCTTTGCTATGATAAGAAACCAACCTGTTGAGAGATACTAATTGTGGTTTAGTGTTTTAAACCCACCTCCTTTATAAATAAAAATCATGTTCTTAATTCGGATTGAAGCTTCAAAATAAATTAAATAGCCAACTTTAACACATCAATAACTTGAAAAACAATGAAAAACAATCTTATATTAACATTTAGGTTAAGTGGATCTATTCCTATGCCACTACATGGGTCTGAATGACTATTTTAAGTGAGAATTCCAGTAACATTTGTGTTTAGGCAGAGTCTAGGCCACGCAACACACTTCGTGAATAAATTTGTATGCCTAGCATGCTCAAATATTTGGATGTTGAACTATACACCAAGAAAATCTGATATTGCAGCCCACTAATCTGATACAGACTCCAACTGTATGACCTTCTTTTAATGGAATTGGTTTTTTTTTTATCTAGCAGCTTATATCCGGGTTCATGAGTTCTTCAAGACGTACTCCTTACTTTAAGACAGGGATTAAGCCTCTCCCGAGTGCTCAAAGTGCTCTCCATAAACTATCTAGGTTTTGCAATCCATCGGTCGTTACGTAAGTATTAAGAAATAAACATGTAAAAGAGAACTTTATATCAATTGTAATTGAAGGTATTGACAGAATGTAATAAAGGACCTCACAATTGAGTGGATTGAGGAGCACTATCTCGGATTGTTTCAAGAAATTCAGTTTGGAAACCATTTTGCTTTGGATGGAAATTCAAGACCAAAGGCAGAAATATGCAGGTAATAACCATACTCTTCTAATCTCAGCTTCTTACATCTCTAGGTATACTTGTTTCAAACCTATTCATTTAGACCCTTCACTAAAATTTTTTAACATGTTTGCTAATCTAATTATGCTATCTTACTGTTTCCCTTTTGTTAGACACCATGTACGTCATCTTCTTCATCCATTTATCTCCCATAACAAAATGGTGCCAATTGATTTTACAGATACTAAGGGGCTTAAATGATTGATGACAAATGCACACTATGCCTTGGAGTGTGCAGAAGTTGGAATTAAGGTCTTACTGTTTGATTATGAAAACTCGTACCGTATGAGCAAGATGGACTCAGAGACTCGACATCCTCTCGTGACCAAAGTTCATAACTGGGACGAAGTGGAGTGAGAGCTTGGTTCATGGATCACTTCTTGAAATCATGTTGTTATCCTCAGTCTACAACCCAATTCACGTCACCCGCAGCAAGTTGTTTGATCAGCTAGATGAGAAATACCAAGGATTTAGAGAGGGAAATCAGCTAGATGAGAAATACCCAAAACTCGTCAAAGAGGGATTCAATCATACCTTGAATTTCTTCTCTTTGGTTGCTCTTCTAGACAAACTCTAAATCCCTGACTACAGTGTTAGAGAGAATTCAACAGATTAGACAAACTATAAATCTCTGACTATACAAAAATTACAGCAATTTGTGAACAAAGAAATTCAATTTTAGACAAACTCTAGTTGAAACAATGTGCCCCGAGCAAATTTCACTTAGAGATGAAAATACCCAACAATAATAAACATAAACACTGCAATAGGAACCAATGCTCAAGCAATTTCGCGAAATCAACATTCACTTAATATATATTACACCTAATGAATATTGCCTCATTAAAATTTGATTGTGCCTTTCACTTTACCAGTTGAATAAAATGTAATTGAAAAAAATTGCATTTTTTTAAATAAAGTCATCATACATTGCTAATGATTTTCAGGCAACACCTGGCTTAGATATTCAGAGAATCGAAACTATAAAGCACACCCAAAGGAACCAATGCTAGAGTGATTTCATTCCATCAAAATGCATGCTTGTCTATAAAAAGATCAAAATCAATGCAACATCATGATACCCAAATCACTGAAATTGATTCCAAGCAAACAATCTACTCTAGGGCTTATGCTAAAATAACACCAAAAGGTAAATCAAAACTTGAAAATGCAGAGAAGTTTAAGCTTGGAGAGGGTTGCTTACCACCTCCACCACCACCACCACAGCTGAGAGATAGAAGAGATGAGCTGATAATGAGAGAGAGAGCTAAAGTGAGTTCGAGATTGGAGTCTGTTAGAATATACTTCTACTGTGGAGACAGAACACTTTATTGTGAGTGTTCTCATACAATCTACACTACTACTCTACTGTT
This sequence comes from Berberis thunbergii, assembly GCA_003290165.1. Lineage (NCBI taxonomy): Eukaryota > Viridiplantae > Streptophyta > Magnoliopsida > Ranunculales > Berberidaceae > Berberis > Berberis thunbergii. The sequence continues at coordinate 18,745 of QNQO01006337.1, forward strand.
TTTGAGCTACTGAAGAATTTTCTTTTTCTTTCTTTATTGTTTTTTATCCATATTATTTTGCCTTGTGACTGGTTTCCATGATTAATTTTGTGACTATATAAAAATCGTTTCTTGAATTTCAGACTGGTGCTGTTTCAAAAAACAATCGAGGATGGCATAAATTTATCCTCCTATCGCCCCGAGCAACAATGTAAGAAAGATGGGTGATTCAATGAAGTTAATCTCAAGGGACTCAATGAGGTTGGACTCTAAATCCCCAAATTCAATTGAAATTTTAGACAAACTCTAAATCCCTGTCAATAGTGAAAGTTTACATTGCTCAAGTGCATACTTGCATGAAGCAAAACCACATAAAGCAGTAACAAAACCAAAATTTAGATCATTCACATTCCAGTAAATCATCGAATCTCACAATCAAACCATACAAAACCCATTCATCAAAATCTCACACAATTCACTAAATCAACCACCAAACACAAATCCCATTCATCCAAAATTCAACCTTTACCCATAAAACCACCAAAATCTTCCATCAATCAGCGAACACATTGATACCCCTTCATCAAAACCAAAATTTTTCTTTTAAAAAATTAAAATTCGATAAAACCCATTGATCAAACCGCAAAATCTATCCAAAAAACATAAAACCCGCCTTGATCTGGCCATTTGCAGCTGCAATATGAAGTGCAGAGAGTCGATCATACACAGAGTTCTGATGCAGAACACTGGGGTCTCTCTCAAGGAGAGCTTCAACAGAATCCAATATGGGGTCTCTCTCAAGGAGAGCTTCCATGAGATCAACATCTTCAAACCTTCAACAGAGACAGAAGAAGAAGAAGAAAAATTCTGAAACAGATCTGAAGAAAAAAAAAAATCTTACCTGGAAGGAGATCTGAACCGAGATCAGATCAGTGTGTTATTCATTTCTTCAGCAAGGTATCTTCTCAAACTTATTCTCGCAGATGAGGATGAGAGGGAGAGGGATAGGAAGAGGGAGAGTTAGAAGAAGATCTTCTTCTTCTTTTGGCCTTCTTCATCGCAGATGAGAGGGAGATCTTCTTCTTTCTTACTTCTTCGTCACAGATGAGGATGAGAGGGAGAGGATCCTTTTTCATCGCAGATGAGAGGGAGATCTTCTTCTTCTTTCATCCTTCTTCATCGCAGATGAGGATGAGAGGGAGAGGGACATGAAGAGGGTGAGTTAGAGGAAAGCTTCGGGGTCAAATTTTCCACTTAACTTCTGCCACATAGATAATATTGCCACGTAGGACAAACAAACGCCACGTAGGACAAAAGGCCGATGTGAATTGTAAGGAAGATAGATGGTGTTACTTAGTAGATCTAAGATTTTTTTTTGAGGTGACAGTGCCAAAGAGTAGAAGTGGTGGTGTCATGAGGATGTGGTTATGTAACACCATTATTTCTACTTTTATACCACTACCCAACTGTAACACCAACAATAAATAAGCAAAAATCTCATTTTCCCTATCGTTCCTTCCTCTCTTCTTGCTTTCTACGACGTCTCCTCCTACAACTTCTCCTCATGCGACCTCCTCTCGCGAACTCCTCATCCTCCTGCGATCACCTCTTCCTCGTGCGATCTCCTTCTCATCCTCCCCCTCCAACAACACCCTACCTCTACCAATCTTCCTCCTCCACCACACTCCCTTGCCGCCATTGCTTCATCCACATCTACCACCTCCCCCAAAATTGCTGTGATTGAAAAAAACAAAATGAAAACGATGAATTTAAAAATATATATACTTCAAAATTTTTAATTCTGCGAGTTTTATGCCAAAACTCATAGCTTATGTTGCAAATTGTCAGCCATATTCTTGCAGCCTATAAAGCGAGATTTGATTAAAAAAAATCTAAAATTTCACAAAATTTAGAGTCGGTGGTGTTACTCAGTAGATTAGGTAGTTAAGGATTGGTGGTGTAATATAGTGGAAATGGTGGTGTTACAAAGCAAAAGGAATCGGTTATTTTTGTCGAACCTGGTTCCGATGAAGATGGTGAACACGACAAAATTTCTTGTCCTAGTGGTCCCAAAGATAGCTCCATATTAGAGAATTAATGGTCATGTTTCTCGGTCCATTTGGGCTGGTGAGGAGGTAATTATAATATGTTAATTTTTTAAAATATGTAATTCTTATTGTTTTTATATTATTTGGACATTGGCTAGTTTTTTAATTGCTTGTTGTATTCAGAAACTAGGGGTGGGCACGATCCGGGTCGGTCAGGGTTTGGGCTTATATCGGTTTCGATACAGTGAAACGGGAACGGTACATGTCAGGAAATCCAATTTTTTGGGGTTGAGCCGGTTGGTACCGTACTATTTTAAACTGAGATAGTCTGGGTCGAGACCATGCCGTCCCTACAAAATGAGCAGATTTGTGGAGAGCTTGCCAAGAAACTTGTAATTTCGGCAAGGGTCGAGGTGTCACAACCAGATTGCAACGACGAGGAGTGGATCCATTTCAGGCCCCTATGCTATCGTACCCATATGAGAGGAGAAAAGTGGTGGTGGAGTTTGGACAGAAGAATTGAAATGCAAGTGAGGGATTGAGGGTACCGATTTGCATTGAAGGGTGGATTTCACCGTTAACTTTGAGAGGATGCTAGTGATAATCTCGACTGGATAACGTTCAAGATCCATCGCCATTGACCATTCTCTTTCAATTGCAAATGCAACAGTAAAGGCAGGCAGATGGATGGATGATTATGTTTTGTTGTTTTTTTTTTTGTAAAAGGATTATGTTTTGTTGTTGTTGTTCACTTGCACATTATTCCTTATTTGCATGTCAACCCAATGGTAAATCAGAAGAGGTAGCTCAGCCTTTGATTTGCATCAGATATTCAAATTGTTTCGCATCTCCAATCCCTTCATCAACACTTTTTACTTCAACTATTGGGAGGGTGAACAAAGTTGAAAAAGAAGAAGAAAGGAAATCAAAAGAAAGAGAAAATCTTGAAAGCTAAAAAAATTTGGGTATCAATCAATCTTTGTATAGAAAATAGAAATACAAAATTAAATCAATCAAATTTGGATGGAGAAATAATTTTGGGGTTTTGGGTATCAATCAATCTTTGTACAATATAGAAGACAGATGGATGAAGAAAGCTAAAAAAAAAAAAGCTTTGGGTTTTGAACTCTAGGTTTTAGGCAGGGCTGGGCAAGTCCGGGTAACCGGCCCGAAAACCTAAAACTGAAGCCCGAACCAAATTTTTTTAAACTGAAATTTGAAAACCGAGACTGGACCGAATAAGGTCGGTTAACCGTACCTCGATTAACCGAATTCTCGGTTCGGGTCGGGCCGGTCTCGGTCTAATCTCTTTCAACCAGATCTTTTTTTTCTCCTCTCCCTCTCCATCAGACAAGAAAACAAAGAGATTTTTTTTTCTCTCCCCTCTCCCTTTTCCTCCCTCTCCATCAGAGAAGAACAATTCTCCCCTTCTCCCTTCTCCTCCCTCTCCATCAGACAAGAACAATTCTCCCCTCTCCCTTCTCCTCCCTCTCCATCAGACAAGAAAACAAAGAGATTTTTTCTCTCCCCTCTCCCTTCTCCTCCCTCTCCATCAGAAAAGAACAAAGATAGATTTTTTTGAGAAGAAAACAAAGATAGATGGTTGACAGTAGTGGATGCAGGGTTGGTCGATTGGAGCTTGGGGTCATTTTGGCTGGTCAGCTGGATCGATACGAACCACTCGCCTTGTATACTATCGTGAAACTGTAACTGTTAACACCACATCTTCATATCCAGCTGAGATCCCAGCAAGATCAACTATGTTGGTTCAATCGAAGCTTTGGCCAGTGTGAGGCATGAATCTGGTTCAATCGAAACTTCGGCCAGTGTGAATCCAGCCGAGATTCCACCGTAACTGTGCACCTCGATCCAATGGGATGACTCTACAGCTGCTCTGACCAGTGTGAGGCACGAATTTGGAGAACATGGGGTTGTTAATGTCAATCGAAGCTTCGGCTACATTCACCTTGATAGACATCTTCATTTATAGTCAAAAATGCTACCTTTGTCGAGCTCCACCGAAGAAGACTGTGATGGAAGAAGAAGATTGATGTGGATGAGGAATAATGGTAGTGATCGTTTGAGTGATGGTGGTGGACCCGTGGGTGGCCAGTCTGCGGCTCTGCAGAGAGGAAGAGATTTGTGAATGGAATTAACCCTATAGGAAAATAGCAAAAAAAATATTTTTTTAATTCCCGGGCCGGGCCGGGCCGGGTAACTGTCGGGCTCTGGAACTATAACCGACAACCAGACCGAGCATTCTGAGCTAGGTCGAGCTTTGGACCGACTTTTATAATACCAATTTTAAAATCGGACCAGATCAAAATTTTTGGTCTGGTTCCCGAGCTGGGCTGGTTTTTCGGTCTTAAATGCCCACCCCTAGTTTTAGGTATCAAATCAATTAAGTGAGTTATTTGCAAAACGGGTTGGGTTGGGCTTACAAATAAATTGGGTTGTTACATTACTCGGAACTAATCGGGCCGAGACGAGACTAAAATTGTTGAAACCGGTCTCATCCTGGCTCAAACCGGTCCGGGACGAGGATAAAAATGATAAAAATTGGTTGTCCCAGTTTGAACTGGCTCGGGACCATACCAGCCCGGGTCGGAGCGGGTTAGGACAAGTATTCTTGCCCACCTCTAAAACGATGAGAATTGAGATTTTAGCATCAATATAAGAACTTTCTAGTTTTGAAGTTGAGTAAGAAGCCGAGATAAGTAATTTCAATGGTATATAAAAGTGGTTTAGATACACTCTTGGCATATTTGATTTATTGTAAAATACTAATTTTGACATTCTCATCATGCATAGTTCAGAAATGGGCTTTACAATAAATCAAATAAGCAAAAAAATCACAAAAATGGACAGAGTTTGGAATCTGTCTAATTGCAGAGGATCCTGCGAATGTGTAAATCCAATTTACAGGTTCCACATTGAATGGATAGATTCCAGACTCTGTCCATTGTTTGTTTTTTTTGTGTTTAGTTATTTTTTTGGTTTTTTTCAACTCCGATGGTTTAGATACACTCCAGGGATATTTGATTTACTACAAAACTCAAAATTTGACATTATCATCATGCATAGTTCAAAATTGGGGTTTTGCATAAAACAAATATGCCATGAGTGCATCTAAACCATAGGAATTGAAGAAAATAAAATAAAAAATAAAAAAATAGAGTCTGGAATCTGTCCAATCGCAAAGGATCATATGAATGTGTAAATCTCATTTGTATAAACCAATACGAATGGACAAATTCCACACCCTGTCCATTTTTATTTTTATTTTTTCATTTTTTGTTTTCAATTCCAATAGTTTAAATACACACTTGGCATGTTTGATTTATTGCAAACCCAAAATTTTGACATTTTCATCAAACATAGTTCATTTGGGTTTTACAATTAAATTAAATATGCCATGAATGTGTTTAAGCCATAGAAATTGAAAAAAGTAAAAAATTAATCAAAACCAAAAAATCATAAAAATGGCATAGTCTGGGAACCATCCTTTTGCACTGGTACAAACAACAATTTTTTTCAGGAGCTTCGCAGCGGTTCTTGCTAGAATTAATATTCCATTTGCAGGATCTTCTACGTTTATTATTCAGGTCTCTAACGCATTTTATCCTGTGAGTTTTATAATTTTCTTCATAGCAGCTTCTGTGATGATGTGTATTATTTTCGTACAAAATCCTGCTTTTACAGTCAGAACTGTTTGCTGTCATATAATTTTGATTTTGTGTTTTCAATTTTCCCAGTTGATTGATCAATATTATTATTTTTAATTAATTATCAGTTAACTTTGTAACCATTACCATGATATAAATCATCCATACAAACTACTCATCTATAAAATGCAAGAAAAAAAATCTAATTTGTTGACATTTAATGATCACAAAGGTGCAAGTCATCGCATAGTACAAAAACGTTAACTTCCTTTACAACTAGATCATCGTATATATACATATCATTTACAAAATGTGGATCAATCATCAATGTGAATGACCTCTTCTGACTTCTTAGCTTTCGATGCATTGTACTTCTTAACTATCACGTCACCTATCTGTAGTTGGTCATTGAACGAAGTTTTCCATGATACTGCTTATGAAAACATGCAAGAAGACTAAGTCAGTACTGTCCGAGGCAATGGTGGTCTTGGTGTCATATGGAGCAAGATGAATTGGAAACTTTGTGCAAGGTGTGTCATGAAACATACCCATACGTCGTTCAAGTTTGACGACTGCTAAACATATGGAAACATGTAGTGTTTTGGTTCCCATAACTGCAAACACACAACTATAACGGTTCGCCGCTAGCTCTAGCATATTCGGTTGAATCAACCATTTTCACATGTAATGCGTATAGTGCTTTCTAGTATTGTCAAAGCATCCTTCACAATCTTCACCCCACCCTCGTTTGACATTCGAAGCCACAACTCATGGTTAGTTTCTAGTTCCAATAGTAGTTCATTTCTTATTTGTCTCTAGCCACTATTCTCGTCATAACCTAGGAAGTTGCCTATGCATCTAAATCCACAATGGCCGTCGGCGAGTAGGGGTGGGCATCCCATCCCGCGATTCCGATCCCGTTCCCGTCCCAATTTTTTCGGGTCTTAATGGGATTGAAAATTTTCATCCCGATCCCGTTCCGTTCTAGAATGGGATGGGATGGGATGAAGATTTTCAATCCCGCCAATCCCGTCCCGTCCCAAACTAATTTATTAATATTAATTATTAATATTTTTTTTAATTATTTATTTTAGAATTGTGGATCTATTGAGTTTTAAATTAAGATTTTCAATCTAGTTTGTATATTTCGGTTCTCTGATTTGAGATCTATTGAGTTTATTAGTCAAATATGAAGTTTCTTATTCTACTGTGCAATTTTGAGATCTGAATGAACTTTAGAGTGTCTTGAATTAGATTCTTGTTTGTGATATTGTGTAGATTTCTGTTCCAAGTTATTCAATTAGTTTTCTTTTGTACTTTGATGATAACTGTAGCTTTAAATTCGACACAATTCTGTATGTGCTAATGATCTCACAGGTTTAGAAGGCTTTGAATGCAAAAATTGGATCTAGTTGAAATTCATGCATATTTCGGATCGTAATTTGAGGCGAAAAGAAGTTGTTGTGAATTATTACATTTTGGAAGAATTGGATTTAAATCTGTTATTAGAACTCTTTATCAATTGGATAGGTGACCGACCTTGTTGCAAAAACTTTTTAGTACAATTTGCATAGCTTTTAAATAGTTTCTCACATTAGACCTGATTGTTGTGCAATTAGTAGTAAATGAACCATTTAGAGAGTTATTAGACAAAAAGTCAGGAACACTGTTTTCGGGGATGTTTGAATGGGTCTTCCAATGGAAAAAAGGAAGGAAAAAAAAGGTTTGAGGACTTGTAATTCTGTATCCTCAGGACATTGTAAACAATTTTGCAGTTCAGCAGTTATGCTTTAATTCTGCACCCAGTTTTGCATTTCAGCAGTTATGTTTAGCAGTTATGCTTTAATTCTACACCCAGTTTTGCATTTCAGCAGTTCAGCAGTTATGCTTTAATTCTGCAATTCAACAGTTTTGCATTTCAGTTTATTGTGAACTTCGCATGTTAACCAATACTGAAGAAGAAGTTCAGCAGTTTATTGACTTTATTCTTTAATTCTGCAAGTGAAGAAGATTGGCACGCCGATCCCGTCCCGTCCCGATCCAGTTAAAATCCCATCCCGACCTCGTCCCGATCCCGTATGAACGGGATCGGTATATCTCGTCCCATCCCGTCCCGTGCCCACCCCTATTGACGACTATATTTTGAATGTCCTCAACATAATCCTGAATCCACAGAGGAATTTGCTCCATTTTCCACCTTCTGTTTTGGTTTAAAAACACTTTCTTGACTTCTAAGCTTTTCTTATGTCTTTGTGTACTCATGAGCAGATGGGTCCTTTTTTGTGCACTTCTCATGCTTGGGCAATTTCTTCTTTTTTGCTCTCCCCTTGCCCTTTAAAGGTTCAGGGCAACTCAAAGCTAAAAGCTTCCTCTTCAACACCAACTACTGATCAGGAGTGGATTAAAAAAACTTTTGCTTAACGATGTCGACCACTGGATCCATAATCACAGTCGTAGTTGCTTCCAATGATTGTGTAAGATAGACAATGGAAGTTGTCCTATAGGAGTGAGATATTGTATCATTACATGAGCACAAGGCAACCCATGAGTGGTCTGAATCACACATCAACACTTGATTTGGTCATTGCCCACAAATTATGTTTTAGACCTATAAATTTCTTATAGCATCAAGTCAAGAGCCTTGTGCGACACAAACCCAAGAAGTTTTTCAAATAAGGGTGACATATGTTCTTTCTTAACCTTCATCAGACTTTTTCTCAAAGATGTTTCAATCTTTATAAGTTGGATTTGGATCATGTCATGCATTTTTGTCCATACATTATAAATTGTGCATTGGGAGTTTTCCAACATTTTCTTTACCTAAAATTGCGCCTTCAACACTACCATTTGTTCGTTGGCCTAAGTGCATGTATTAACAAAAACCTCGTTATGAGGATACCAAACTGTCCGCAGATAGTCCAAACATTTGAGATGTAATGCCCATCTTTTCTCGAACTCAATAATGCCCTTGTCCCATTCTTGCTTTATAGTTGATCTATACAAATCCGAGAAAGATTCAATAAATTTGTTTCACCTCTCATTATTCTCAAAGTTTTTTTTGCAATTATTATACATATTTGTATTTACGTGCCACTTGCACAACAACCTCCTTACTTCTAGGAAGACTATCTCAATGGCATTGATCAAACCAAGCTCTCTGTCAGCAACAAACACCATTGGCAAATTGACTGGCTAAAATACTCTCAATAGATTTTCTAATGCTCGAGTGTACGACTGTTCATTTTCTGAAGACTTCAAATAATAAACAACATTGAAAGTCTTGACGATCGACGTGACACCCACAACCTCAAATAATATCATCCGATAGTGATTGATTTTGTATGTACAATCCACAAGCATCACCGATGGGATATACTTTGCTGGTTGAATTGACCCGAGATGCGACCAAAAAATATTGGTGTCTTTATTCTGATCGTCGATTGTATGTCACTCAATATAACTATTCTAACTCAACAAGTTCTGATGCAGTTGTTTTTCGCTCTCTACTTTGACCTTGACCTGCAAACTTACTGACCTGCACAAAGAACGCATATGAGCCACGAACCACCATTGTGGTGGCCGATGACCTTTCGATGCTAAAGTCAAACAAGGATCTGAGGAAGGTGTAATGTTGTAACCATAGAATTCTTTGTGTACCTTAGCTTACCAACCACATATCTTATTTATAGTGTTGGAGTCCTGGTTCGATCAGGCCATCGATGGTGTAGTTTAGGGAATAAGATCTGCCTGGAGATCCTTCTCTAATTAGGAGTCGTGCTGTGGAGGGACTATAGAATTTACTTCCTAGTTGGAAGCAAAAATTCGTTGTACTTGCCCGTCCGAAGTTGATCCTCAAGATACTTGCCTTAGCAGGGCTTACAAGTATTGAGGATAGATGTGAGACACGTGGACCTAACAAGCTGTAATAATTCGAATTCGTCTTGCAGACTGCGTTGGGCAGGCTTAGAACCGTTTGGGACGGATCAGTGTTTGGCTGATCTAAGGCCTGTTATTCCTTGAGATCATCATGACACGTGTACGTCGCAGAGTTGGGATCATTTTGGTGTATCATTAGCTACTCCCCCGAAGTTAGTGGGCGATCACATCGATTCGTTAAGTCACTTTTTGAAAAGATACGCCGCTCATAATGATTAAGTCTAAATCGTTGCTTGAGACACGCACTTCATTAATTGAATGTGCGTCGGTTCAATGGAGAAGACGCGGGAACCCAATCCCTGTTTAGGTCATCCTTTGTGCGGAGACTAACTCTTTTGTTTTCTTTACTTTTAGAAATTTTGCTATGTTCATCTTCTGATTGAAAATATTGTTTATCTTCTTCATGGTTCATCAAAACCATCTTGATGATGCAACTTTGGCCCATGACCTTGAATTTTTTGAAGACAAGTTGCTTTCTGAATCGGGCTCTGCTGAAATCAGGACGAAGTTCGGAGTCCTTGAGGACCTGCCATTATATGTTCTAAATGATGATCAGACACCAATGTTTACGCCATTATATGTCCTTGAGTCCATTTTCCAATTCTTGATGTGATTTGGGACTTTTTGGATTTCTTTGAAATTCCTTCTGCCCAGTTAGTACCTAATGGGTACATGATCATTTTTCTCATTTTGATTATAGCGAAGGAAGCTGGCGTCCTCGTGACTCTGTGGGTGATCTCGTTGTTGACTTCTCCTTGCCTGAATGATCATGATGTCTGTAAAACAATGTCGTCAGCTTGCTTTGACAATTTGCCTGACGACATCAATTCCTGACATAAGTATTGCTTCATGGCTCCTGTGGATTCAAAGTACTTCTAGTTCAAGTGTCGTTCGCTCGAATGAGAGTTCAATCCACTTCTTGACTGTATGTTAATTGTTGCTTGTGTTCCCTCGTAGTATGGTTTCCCACTACTCCTGTTACCCTATAGAAGCAAAACACTATAGAGAAATTCCACGACTTGCCAATGAAGAATGTGGTGGAGGTCATGTGTTACCAACTTTATTCGCAGTGAGCTGTGGAACAACTGGCATGAGGCTCTCACTCTTACCGATCATCGTGAGTTAAGTCTGAATGTGGGGCCCCTTCTAGGAAAAGGAAAGCTGCCAAAGTTAACGCTCATGCTTTGTCTGACATCGAAGGGTTGTCCGAGACGCTTGCCTCCTTTGTGAGTTCGAAGAACTCTCATGTTAGAACTGGGTCGTCTTCAAAATGATTCACTCCAGTGAGTGAAGAGCATGAGCTTAATCGACCTGCCAGGGCGGAGGTCGATGTATCCAGCTGGGAGAGGGACCACCTGCAATTAGCAGGGGTTGAAGATGCATCGAATCTTAGTGTCGCGCAAGTGGAAGCTCTGAGCAAGAAGTTGATGCTAGCTGCAATGGTGGCTTCTACTGGTGCCGATCCGCCCAAGACCGTTTTGATAGAAGGTTTCGATGAGGATTCGCCTGAGGTTCTGGAATCCAATCGTCTCACTGGTGGGCTTTTTTATAATGGTCGTGGTGACACAGTCCAAGTTTCTCGCAGTCTGCATTGTTCCCCGTCTCGCTCCAGGCTGCATTTCAAGGTGATAGAGGGTCCATTGGACAACTCGTGTCCTTATCTTCCTTCGGATCCTGTTGAGTGGTCTCGCACTAAAGGGTCAGCTGTTGGTAACAAAGGAAAGGTTGTGGATGAGGGCCTGGGAGCAGTAGCCACTACGAAGGGTGGCGCTGGTGTAATTCCTCATTTGGAAGAGCTTCATCCTGATTCGCGGATAAGTCTGTTTGCTCCGGACGTAGTGAAGATGGGCAATCAGGTCTGGCACCAGGAGGTTGATGCGGATTATGCTTCAGAGAAGCATATAAGCTGGCGTCATAGCTAGCTGATGGACCACGTTCCAAAACCTGAGGAGGATACGCTAGAAGAACGTATGGATAAGGGTTTAAAGTACCTTATGTTGGGAATGTCTCACTTGAGCCAGGTGGTCGTCACTGGGATGGAAATCGAGACGGCTCATGAGAGAGTGTACATAATGGAGCGTGTTTTCTCGAACATGCAGAGGCTGTATTCTAATGCATTTTATGAAAGTGAGTTGTTGAGAAAGCAGGCTGAGGAGGGGAGGCTGGAACAATCTCTCATTGTCGTTGAGACTCAGAGGGTTTCTCTGGAAGCCCTCGAGTCTGACTAAGTAGAGGCGGTGTCATCAAGGGACAGATCCAACTTTGGATCTAACCCATCGTGACCTGGAGATTGCGTAGGAAGCTGCGGTTGAGGCGCACTCTGAATTGTGGTATCTTGTTGAGGAAAATGCCTCAAAGGATGTTGATTGGGTTGTTCAGAGACAGCAGTTGGAGTCTGATGTGGAGTTCAATGTTCAGAAGGAGAGGAAGGGCGAGGACCAGCTTGAATTGGAACAATATGAGCTCAGTGCTGTAAAGAATAGTTTGATTTCAGAGCAATCTCAGGTCGATGCGCTGACAGGCAAGCTGGGGTTGTTGGAGCGTGAACTTGCTGAAGCGAAGGCACATGAGGAAGAGCTTCTTCCGGAACAAGGCAAGTGAATTTTGCTGGTTGTACGCGGTAGATTATAGTTGCTGGCGCTGATGGAGGAGCATCCGGAATGGGACTTCAATCGCTATAAGAAGATGTCATATGTAAACTTATCAGTGGCTTCTGCATCGTCGTATGAAGAGGATGATACGGATCGTGATGCTCAGATTGCAGCGCGTATGGACGCAACTCATGTTTCCTCCAGTGTTAAGCTTAGCTCTTTTTTTTCTGTACCCTCTCCCGATAAGGAGTAGACTTTATACACTTGTATCTCTTTTATTTTAACTGTTAATGAAAACATATTTATTTTGAATACGTTCTGTATCCATTTTATGCTCGCTTTCCCTATTGCATGCTTCCCATTTTGCCTTGTCATTTTACTTTGGCATAGGCTGGTTGGGTCAATAGGAAGCCGAGTAGTCTATCTTTCGTTGAGAGTTTGACCATTTGCATTGCAAGTGACTCAGAGTCACTGTTGCTTAGTCACGTCCTATGTTGCCCAACTGTGGCCCATTCTTAAAGTAAGTCGCTGGGGGCTCATCTTGCCTATCTGACTGTTAGTCGTGGTTGCTGGCATGAATGAACTTTGAAAGTCGAGCACATGTTTTGTCTCTAAATTAAAGCGTTTGTCCCAAGTCAGGTTTCGCAAGCTCGAATTGGCATTCCATGTAGCACTTGTTCGCGTATTGGCGGGATGATTTATTGGTCGGCGTGAACGGCCTTTGCTAATAATAGAATTTCAGCCCGTGTGAGTGTGAAGATGTTGCTTGAGTAATAGGTGCTACAAGTCCGAGGTTGGTAATTCAATGACCATAGTCTGTAAAAGAACAATGGTCCCATGGCGAGCAGCCAGAATCAGTTTGGGACTAACTAGGCTTCCACCTTCCAAACCATATACACCTGCACAGTGAGGGCTACAAGTTTAGGGTTCGTAATTCGGTGACCATAGTCTGTTGAAGAGCAATGGTTCAGTAGTGATTCATCGAAATCAGTTCAGGACTGACTGGGCTTCCACCTTTCAAACCATCTACACTCACGCAGTGGGGGCTACAGGTCTGGGCTTTGATAAGAAGTTGTCGTTGTCAGTTGTCACCAGCTAGGCTTACTTGATCGGGTTCGGTGACTGTTGTCCGCAAAAGGGGCAACAATCCCTGGTGAGTCGTCGTCACTAGGCGTGATAGCACTAATTGGACTCCCACTTCCTAAACCATCAACATTCGTATTGGGCGGACTAGGTGTCAAGGTGAACCAGAAGCCATCGTCGTTAGACAAAGCTGACTAAGCTTGCCTGGCCAGGTAGGGGCTCCACCAACTATGGGCGTGCGAGCCTGTATCAGCGAGCATAGTGCGTTGTGCAGATGAGTTATGCAGAAACAGGAGTACCTTAAGTCAGCTGGTGATATGCAAGTGTGTCACGAATGACTAGGGCTTCCATTGCTCATGTCAAGCACGCGGTAGAATATTGTTTGAATAATGGGCCAAGCCCATGGCCCCGTAGAGTGAGAGCTCGGGTTTCTTGTATGAAATGTGTTACGCGTACATGGAAAATTGCATGGTAACACGTATATGGTGTAGATCACAAAACGGTTGAGTATCGTTCACTCCCCCTCAATTAATGGGGTTGCGTGCTGCCTCGTTGATTGGTCGAACCTGGACTCGTGTAGTTTCCTTGGGAACCGTCATCTCCTTATTTCCCATACTGTATTCAATGTTGACAGTTAATGTTGATGAACCTATTTGGTGAGCCATTAGGTCTATATAATGGTGGTTTTCATTGTTGCGGACATTATCTTCTGTAGAGCATATCTCCTGTAATGTTCTTTTTTGAAGAAAATTTTTTGGATTTTCCAAAGGCTGAAGGGAGATCTCCATTGTTGGAGTCTTCAAATGTTCTGACATTTGCGTCGATCAGTCATGATGAGAATCATTGTTATGTGTGGTCACCTGCTCTGAGTGAGCACATAATCGGTTCACTTGGATCTCGTGATTTCTTCTCATTTTGTGAAGAAAAAGTATCCACTCCCTCCCAAGGGATGAGTCTGTCATTTATTCGCTTGCGCTTTGGTGTTACCTTGTGCCACTATGCCCGCATGTATGCGGTTCCTGCGAGTAGTTTATGGTTGATTGAAGTGTAGGCAAATGCGTCGTTGCTTACGGGGATGGTATCTCTCAATCACCCTGAATATCACGCAGGGGAAAAGTGTCCTCACTTGGCAGCACTATGAAACCTTGACTACTTCGTCACTTGTGACTATCTTCATCTACCCTTTTCTACCTTTTTCGGGAGGTCGGAAGTCATTCAAGGAAATCTACAACTCATTTCAAGGTTTGTATTGTCGTTGTCGGGTCACTTTTCTGGGGGTGATTTGACGGAGCAACTGGCTGTAGGAATGGCAATGGGGCAGATTGGGGTGGATTTGAGCAAATCCATCCCCGCCCTATTACTGACCACGGATCCCCAAATCCGCCCCGCCCCAATCCGCCCCGATCCACCCCATTCTGCCCAACTGTTTTAAGTAATTTATATAGGCTAGGAGTATTTAAATATTTTTCTCAATTAAACAGATATCCGTGGGGAGGATATGGTCAAATTCGTATCCGCCCCGAATAATAAACGAATACAGTTTAAATATCCGTATCAGCCCTGACCTCCATTTAGCATTACCCAAATTCGGCCCAAACACGGCTCTAGATCCAACCTAGTTGGATGCTTTCTCTGGCTCGACCAAGATCTGACCTGTTGTCATTACGCTTTTGTTTGCTCATTTCTTCATCCTCACGTCTCCTTCTTGTCTTTAGGAGTAGATGGCTTCTTATCACTTTCTGTTTTCCTCTTCACAGTTCTCAACTTTCTAAGGTGATGTACCTCTGGGCGCTCTTGAGGAGTTCCACCATAACAAAGGGTGGTTCCAAGGTGAGGCATTCATAAAGTTTTCTCTCCTTTAGACCCACAGTAAAAGTCGTCATGGTTGTGTCATCATTACAACCATTAATGAGTGTCAGCTCATCGTTGAAGCACATGACATACTATCTGAGTATCTCATTGGGTCTCTGTTTGAGAGAAAGTATGTAGTATGGGCCTTTTCGGAGGTCCTGACTTCCAACAAAACGCGTTAGGAACTCCTTTGTCAGTGTCTTGAATGAGTCGATCGACTTCGGTGGGAGGCTGTGAAACCATGCTAATGCTGATTTTTTCAAGCTGGTGGGGAAATTTATGCACATCATCGAATTGGATCCTTATTTGGGTGCCATTACATGCTGGTAATGGTGTAGGTGGTCGAATGGGTCGGTGGTCCCATCGTATAAGTCGAGCTTTGGGAGCGTGAACTTCTTTGGAAGAGCATCATTCATGAAACGATCCATGAACAGTGGAACAGAGAGACAGTACAGTACGTCTGGGTCGTGCGCCCCTCTGCGGAGGGAGTTCTGAGGATTGAGCCTCTCTGCCCTGAGAGTCGATTCTGCATTAGCTCCGTCGCCTCCTCTAGTCCAATGGGAACTAGCAAGGGCTTGACTCTCCTGAGCTTACTCTTTGTTGCCTTTCGAAGATGGAGGCATGTGTTGCTCCTGATCTCCATTAGCGGGTGGAGGGTTCTGTTGTATGAACGCCTCCACCGCTTTGGCTATTTGTTGTATCTGAGATGACAACAAATTTATCTTGGGGTCTGTCGTTATCGTGGCTACCGCGGGGGCGTGAGTTTGTTGCCCGTGTGCCACTGGCACCACTGAGAGCAATGGTATAGCGCCAGTCTGGGCGTTTGACGTGTCCCCTTGTTCTCCATTGTTGCGCAATTGGTGGTCACCATCTCTTAGTATTTTGAAGAGAGATGATGCTAGTAAAAGGTTAGGAACTTTGTCATTCCCCACGGACGACACCAAACTTATGCAGTCATTTTTCGCTCCCTGCTTTTACCTTGACCTACAAACTTGCTAACATGCACAAAGAACGCACGTGAGCCACGTACGACTATTGTGATGGCCAATGGTTCTCCAATGCTAAAGACAGACATGGAACTAAAGAAGGTGTAATGTTGTAAATAAGGAATTTTTCGCGTACCCTAGCTTACCAACCTCATGTCTTATTTATAGTGCTGGAATCCTGGTTCGACCAGGCCATCGATGACATAGTTTAGGGAAGAAGATTTGTATGGAGATCCTTCTCTAATTAGGAGTCGTGTTGTGGAGGGAGGTTTCCCTGTTAGCCATGTGCTCCTAGATACGCGAGAGATAGTTCATATTTCGAGAGTAGTCTATAGGTAGAAGTCTCCATATGTGATACATACTCTGGAATTTACTTCTTAGTTGGAAGCTAATAGCCGTTGTACTTGCCCATCCAAAGCTGATCATCGAGATACTTGCCTTAGCAGAGCTTATGGGTATTGAGGATAGTTGTGAGACACGTGGGCCTAACAAGCTGTAAGAATCTGAATCCGTCTGGCAGACTCCATTGGGCGGGTTTAGAACCTCTTGGGTCGGATCGGTGTTCGGTTGATGCTAAGGTATGTTATTCCTCGAGATCACCGTGACACGTGTACGACATTGAGTTGAGACCGTTTTGGTATATCATCAAGTTCATTGTGGCTTGTAAAGCTGACTTGCATTTTAGTTGGAGTGTCTTTAGCTAATGAATGTCATTGTAAACAGTATTCAAATATGATACATTTTTTGGAAACATATTTCAAATCGGACAATATCTAGCAAAGGGCTTAACCCGATGTTGACATATTATGCAAATACGCGATTTTTGCTTTGTTGAATCTGCCAGTAAAGGAATGTCCAAGAAGAGATTTTGATCATGGATGATTGTGGGTTCCACAAGTCAATTGCAACTTCTAATGATCGTTACCTTGTGGCACCCCTCTCAACTGAAATGAGCACCCACACTTTTTGTATTGGTCAATCGACCATCATCCATTTTTTATTTATTTTATTTTTTTTTATTTTTTGGAGATTTTCTCACATCCCAAATGGATCCTTCATTCACATCTACTATCAGCGGATTCCGATTCAGTGATATCCAAAACCATGTTATTATCCCCACCAACACGTTAGCACTAAGCTATCAAGGACGACTTCGATGGGAATGCCTACAAAAAAATGCATACTGGCGCTAGGAACACTAATAAACTTGTTAATCAATGAACTTGTGAAACAAGATTAGACAAGAATGGCATGCCTACAAGAATTAACTTTTCCTAAATAAATCGACATCATCGACTACCTCTTCCAGTGTTCGTTCCTCATTCGTGTCAGTATCATCATCCCTATACATTAAGTACATAAAAAATTTGTTATTCTAATCATATATTAAGAAAGGTAATGAATAAAATAATTAAGACAAATGTTACCTCTAGAATGTTGGTATCTTCCAAATACGATTTAAGTATCTACAGGTCGTTAAGATTATTTGAAAGTATCTCAAAATCTATTAAATCAACGATGACATTATATGCACAAAATAACAATGATTGCCCCTAAGGCACTGATGGACCAATGCCCTCGTCTATCACCTCAATCAATAACAACAACAACCACAATAACAACAACGATCAAACTAACTTTAAAAACATAAATAAACAAGTTTTAGTGTTAAAACATTAACAACTAACCTTAAAAACAACAACGTTGCTTCAGATATAAACGTAAAAGAAAATTAAACATGATATTACAATAATCACAACAACAAAAATACTCATGCAAGTTCATCTCAATTTGAAAGTGTACCTCAAGTAGAGTGAGTTGTTCTTCCTCTTAAAAATGTTCATCTTGTTCATTCACTCTTGTAAATGTTGTAAATGGAGCATAATGATGACTCTCAACTCCACAATTATCATATTCAAGTCTACCAACATCATTTTCACTAAACTCGTCCATTTTTAGATAAAAATTTCGCCCAAACCCTTCCAAACGAAAATAAAGAAGTAAAAGAGAGAGACGATGAAGAAGTAACATAGAGAGGAAAAAATCGACGTTTGGGGTCGTCCGATGAGCTTGGAGGGAAGATAAAGACAAACCTGCAAAATGGGTTTATTCCTCGCGCAAAAGAGAATATGAAGCAGTAGAAGAGAAGCATAGAGGATGAAAACGTGTAAGAGATGGAGAGAGATGATGAAGACGTGTAAGATTGTAACCGACATTCGTCATTCCGACAAGATTGGGTGGGGATGAGACGTGCGAGTCGAAGAACTGTAGTTGCTGGATTTGGGAGGAAAAAAAACATTTTTTGGGTGTATATAGTGGTGGTGTCCTTCATTAGATAAAAAAAATTAAGCTGATGGTGTTGTTCAACGAAAATGGTGGTTTCATTTAGTAAATGTCTTCTCGCAACCAGATTGTCGACGGCTCCATAGTCCATCTACATTAGGGGTGTTAATTGATTACTGAAAATCGACCGAACCAAACCGAAATATAACTGAAAAAGCCTGAACCGAGAAAAACCAAAACCGAACATTAGAAAACCGAACCAAACCAATCGGTTTGGTTAGGTTTCGGTTTTTGTTTTTCACACATCCGAAACAACCGAACCGAACCCTTTCCCTTATCTTTTTTTTAATCCCCTAACCCTCTCTCTCTTATTTAATTCACTACCAATCCACTCTTATTTAAATTCTCACCACATTCCAATGCATCCCATGTCCCCACCCTCAATGTCCTTTTTTTTAAAAATCTTTTTTAACTCTCTCTATCCAACCACTTGCAAGTTGAGGTAAAGAGACAGAGTTTGATTCAATCTTGTTGAAGAAAACCAAACGTTTCACTTGCTTGCTTGCAGCAAATATGAGCAATGGTAATGGCGACAACTTCGACACTTCTGTTTTGATGAAAAAAAAACTTCTTGCAAGATGAAATTACGAAAGTTGTGGAATCGTCATAGAAGGTTTCGGTCTCGTTCAGATCATCACATGGGTGTGGTGGAGATAGATTAAGATGCAAACAATGTAGTTATGGTTATAGTTTTTTGTGTGATGTTATAGTATTGTATATATGAGACACAAGGCAAAAAAAAATTAATCTTATGGAATTATCAAGAAAAATAGGCAAAAAAAATTGAAAGAATTCTCTGTAAATGAATAGTCGGAGCCTTGAAAGTATTTGTGTTCATCTGGCATTTGCTTTCCCTTTACTGCTTCCCCTTCTCTCTCTCTCTCTTTATTTTATTTGTACTCTCTTTGTCTCTGGGTTTTCCTCATTTGCAAATCAAACTCCATTTCCTTATTTTCATTCTTTGTAGCTTTGACTTATTCCTTTTGTGCTAGAGCCAACTCGGTTGTATGTAGCAGCAAAAAATAAATAAAAGAAAAAAAAACCGAAGCGAAACCAAACCGATTTGGTTATATATTTATTTGATAAATGTGAAATGTGAAAACCGAATTCTTGGTTTGGTTTGGTTTGGTTTTGGTCAAACAATAAACTGACCAAACCGAATAACACCACTAATCGACATAGCTGATGTGGCTTTACCTCCAATATTTTACTCCAGTTCAAAATATTTTCAAACTCAAATTAGAAGCATCCACGCTTCTACCACTCTCCTTCCAGTGGCAGTGAGTGAGTATGTGTTGTGTGTGATTCTTCCAGAGGTAGAAAGAGTTGTTTTTACCTGGAGATCTCCACCACCTCTGTTATGATCAACAAGAACCTACCTCTCTCCTTCTCACCTAGCTACCTCTCATTTCAAATCCTCCCCTTTTATATCTCCTCCTCTTCAAATCTCCTCTCACTCACTTATAGTCACTTCACCTAATTTTCTTTTGCATTTCTATTTTCTTCTCTCTAACAACCTAGAAAGTTTTTCGCATTAATGTGAAGTCCCGGTTCTTTGTCCATCAACAAGGATTTCATTTAAATGCGCGTCTTCGATCAATCGCTTTTACAAACTCATCATCTCTACTGTCTCTGCATTCTTTCCTTCACTTCCTCTTAAATGCTAAGAGAAGAAATTAATTACTCTACCTAGCACTAGCACATCACTTTTTATTATCATATACGCAGTTCTTAAAAACCTCATCACTTGCACAATGGAGCTGTCGCGAAAGCCACTCAAAATAGAAAGAAGACCTTCGATGCTCAAGGATTTCTTGCTGGAAGATCTCAGTTCTTGCTCTTCAAGCGGTTTCAGATCCTTCCCTCGACAACGTTCATGTTCAATACGAAGCTTACTAGAAGTGGATCTTAAAGCATCGAGAGATTCGAAAACCTCAAAAAAACAACAACTCCAAAGGAGTCGATCCAAGGCGGCAGCAATGACCACCATCTCAGCCTTTCACAAAGCTTCGGAAGCTGTGATCAACGTCGTCAAGCATTTCACCACCACCGTTAAATCTCCATCAAAACAAGGAGGAATTCTGTCACGGAGGTTAAAACGGAGCTTCACTAGGAGATCTGCTGACGATGATGAGAAGAAGAAATGCGAGATTGGAGTTGTTGTGAAGGTGAAAGATGTCTTGAGGTGGAAATCGTTTCGTGATTTGGTTGAATTAGAAGAGAAACCCGCTATTCGCACCGTCGTCCCCATCACCACCATCACCACAAGCAGTAGTTGGTCAGACAGCGATTTCACCTCTTTGCATTCATCCAGTGGAAGCTCTTCTGAGCATTCTGGAGAGACCGAGGTAATTGAAGACTGTAAAAAATATTTACCACACCAACACCAACACCAACAGAAGAAGGAACGGCTAGTGGTGATTGGAGATTCGATGACAGAGAAGGTGAGCATTTTTTTAATCACAATTTATAACTTAATTACGAACATAAAGTAATTGTTCTGTCTGTTGTTTGAGTAGTAGAGTTGATGGCTTCGCTTCAACAACTGAACTTATTCGTCGTGCTTTATATTTTTAATCTTTTGGTTGACTTCATGTTGCCTCGTGTTTTTCTGATTCTTTTGGTCGTCGTTGAATTGAAGGATAGTTTTGTAATTTAATAACGGATTCACGTGCAAAGTATTTCTTGGGGAAGTACAGTGTACATTGGGGAGCTAAGTTATTAATGATCAGTGGCAATATCTGCTGTCCTTTGCGGAATATACGCCGTTGAATCTTGCACAGATTATTTAAGTTCGTAGCTCAGTTTCGTCTACCTGTTTATGCTATATTACAGGGATGCCCTTTAAAGGTTTGGGATCGATAGGTAGTTGAGGTACTTAATTTTAGAAAAGAGAGGGTGTTTAAGTAAATAAAAACGTCGGTCGTGGTGGTGGTGGGGTGCTCTCATGTGGTATGTTCGGTAGTTGGACGCCCTCCACACGTGCGTGTACACTCGTAAGTGCGAGTGCACATTTGCGGATAGGGACACCTATATACGAAATGGTGATTTTCTATTCCTACTTGTGGAATTACACATCTCGATCCATCATAAATATTTGGTATAGAGACCGCAGAGGTCTAGGTTCTCCTTTGCAAAATTTAGTGCATGTTGTACCTTGTGTGCATATGAAAGTTATTTGTTTTACTGTAAGGGCTAAGAGTTTGAATTATTATTATATAGTTTAATGTGCATTTAATGACAGAGTTTGTAAAAAAGATCTAAATGGGAGCTTCGTCATTGGTTCTGTTTTATATGTGCATCGATCTTTTGGTTTTGGTTCGGCGAACATGGCTAATTAAAGAATGTAAACTTTGTCAAAGACATATCACATAACAAAGGTCTCATAAAGACTGAATAAGACCACCAAAGAAAACAGATTTCGATTAGTTTGAATATGTAAAAAACATAATAAACAGAAGAGCTTCCCCTTTGAAATAGATAAATAAACTAGGAAGCTTAAGTTCATGCTTGTATTGTTTAGAGTCTGGCATGGTTCCGTTTGTCTTTCTTAAGTTGAATGGACATTTCACTGCAAACGCATATATAGGTCCCCCTCCCCATGTACCTCAGTTGTCTACAAGTGGTCCATAAGTCCATTGTACTAAAAGAATGATTTTCTTATGAGTAAATTGTCCTAGCATACCTGGTAGATCTACTTGGTCAATAAATTTTCGCTTATTATGGTTGTTGAAATCAATTACAGGGTGAATCTGGAGACGAAGAAAAGGATCAGTTCAGCCCAGTTTCTGTGCTTGATTGTCCATTTGAAGATGATGACTATAGCTCATCCTGCCAATCAAGCCTTGATAACATGGAAAGTAAGTTGATATTTTCTTAGTAATCTTATCACATTTTTGTTGCACAAAATCAAGCATGCAATTTGAAATAAATGGTGATGTTTATGACTTGTGTGTGTGAAAGTGTGTCTATATATATTAGTCTTAACTCTTAAGTGCCTGACCAAGTTAAGTGAGTGTGTCTAATTAATCAAAAAGGCTAAGTACACATGTTAAGATGTACGAGTTATTCACGTCCAACCCCAGGAGGTGCTTGATTGACCACATTAAAGTGAGAAAAGATTCCTCTGTTCATTTGCTGCCTTTTTTAAGCGCATGGACATGTGCAGAAACTGTCCTTGTGATACTAATCGATGGGGCGTATTTTAATTGACCATTTAATATGGGTATTTAATTTTTTGATCCACCTACTTTAATAATTATATTCAGTCTTAATGTCATTAGAACATCAAATTATGATAGTTTGTATGTTTCAGTAATCTGTATGAAATGATTGGTTTATTAGTTTATGTATTGATTAGATTATGTGATCCCTTGATGTAACAGGATCAAAGCAGAAGCTCATGCAAAAGATCAGACGATTCGAAAGCCTAGCAAAAATAGAACCAGTCCACCTAGAGAAGCGAATATTAGCATTTGAATGTGATGATTCACTCGAGTCTCACAGCGATTCATATTCAATCTCTGCCAACAATGACACTGAAGTTGAAGAAGAAGAAGATGACAAAGAATATATCAAGGCAAAAGAGTTATTTGAGATCATCAAGAAAACCACCTCCAAAGAGAGCCTCAAAGGGACAATAGATTTCCTTATTTTGGATTTCTTTAGAGATGAAATCGTGCAAAGAAATATCAATAAAAGGACGGTAAAAGAAGGCGATGACAAAGAACTGTTGAAGGTAGCCACAGAATGGATAAATGGACTTAATGGAGTGTTGGACTGGGGAGTGGAGGGGAGCAAGGAGGTTCACTATAAGGAAATGGAGAAGGCGGGAACATGGATTAAGTTTGATGAAGAACAAGGTGAATTAGCATTAGATATAGAGACCGGTGTCTTGAATTCTATGTTGGACGAGTTCATTCTCGATCTTCTATGTTAAGAAAAGTTAACTTTAGGTGGACAGGAAAATGACCTTGAAGGTGACAAAGATGTAGATTGAAGAAGAAGAAGACCCTCAGTGATAGTGAGAGAATAGTCTGAATAAGAGTCAAATTGATCAGGGTGGTTTTCATCATTTCTAAACATTAGGTATTGATGAGAATCCCTGGTTCTTGTGTACTAGAGCAATGAAGTAAACCACCTCAGAGTCACCTAACAGGCAATTTTGAATTTCATTTCATAGGGACCACTTTCTTTTTTCAGCTTTATCACTCAGTTTCAGTCTTTGCTCCATATATGGAAGTAATGCTTCAGTGTTGTAAGGTTTTAGAGGGAAATTTAAAATAAATATCAATAAGATTTGAGCATCCTTAGCTCCTTTAATTTCTTCACCAGTCTGATTGTCAGTTTGTCTGAAAATGCACTCATTTCATTTTGAACTTTGAAATAACAAGGTAACTACGATGAAAACAATAAAGTTCAACCATTCTTAGACCAAAAGCTCCTAGCACTTGGCATGAAATTATCTACTTTATCTCACCACCACCTTCTCAAAATGATCAAGTTTGTACTTCAATATAGGTGTCAAAGCTCTTTTCGATGAACTTGATATCTATTATGTGATATTTATTTTGTGATGAATGTTTCAATGTCTGTAATTCAAATCATTGATCAATAGGCGATGCAGGGACACCAAGCTATATGTTAGACCCCTAGTAATGGACCACGAGTGGACCATGCACAGCAAGGCAGGTTGTGCGTTCCATAAGACTCGTTTGCTGATAAGACGACTTGAAACAAGAATGATGTACGGGTGTATGTCATTGTCCAAGCCTTGAGATGGCTCATGGACCTTACTACATGCTAGGTTGGACTAGTCAGGGACAAGGACGAGGGCAATGCTTGGTTGCAACACAACCAGTGTATTTGCACAATCGAGAAGCGTGATAAAAACTAGACTCGAGACTTGCTCACAGCATAGCCAAGGCATGCTTGAGACAAGAGGATGGATTGAAGCATAGGGGGGCTAAACGCATGTTTTGAGTGCTTCGATGGACCTTGCACAAATGATAGGCACACGGATCAGGGATTGGTATGCTGAGGCATGTGCTGAGTGCTTGGATGGACCTTGCACGAATGATAGGCAGACGGATCAGGGATCGGTATGCTGTGGTAACAAACTTGGTCTAGACAAATGCATGGACGGATGGACTGTTGTGCATGGACGGATAAACTGCTGCTTATGGATGGATAAATTGTTGGTCTGTGGACTGATGCACATGGCTTGTTAAGGGAACATGTTGTACATGACTTAAGCAATGATGTGCATGAAGCATGCACTGAGCACATGCTGCAGTTGGGATGGCTATTCAGGATTGCATATGCTGGTAGATAGAGATTGGCCAGTTGGTATGGTTAGGATCTTTGTTGCAAGTTGCTAACCAATCGATCGATTGAATGCCGCGGAGTCGAGATAACTAATGAATGAACCTTGTATTGCTTGTTGACATGTGCTTTGTTAGTTATTGTCAGGATTCTTGTAGGCATACTATATAAAAGCCAACACCCTACCCTTGGGAAATGCATTGGGTTGTGACTTGTAATCCCTCTTTTGAGAAGCAATAAACTAAAAATGGCTTTGCCTAAAATACTGTGTGTGCTTGCATAATTTGTTAGATCAATTACTGAGGGAAAGAAAGGGCTGAGACTAAGTAAGGACTTAGTGTTGCATAGACTTAGCCAAAAATATAGGCGCAAAAGTAACCTTGTGACACTATATATGGTGAGGGTTTATAGTGGACTAGTGTCAACAAAACAAAACATCAATTTGTGGGAAAAGGCTCGTTAGATGTCCGAGATAAAATTGATCGGGATCACAGATCGATCAAATTTGACAAAATAAAAACTGCAACCGGACCATTTAATGCCCTAATTAGAAGATCAAGAAATCCTAACAAAGTGTTACTGCAATAACCCCAAAACTTTCCATTTGTTTGAATCTGTGGAATCCTGAGGCTTTACCCGTTACCACTTATTCAAATTATCAAAAAAAAAAAAAAGTCTACCAAAACACAAACTATTTTAGACCAAGCCTCCAAATAATAATTGCGCATGTTATCCCACCAGTAACTTCTCAATATCTGGACTCTTGCATCTTCCCTTTGGCGAGAGGCATTTTCGGAGAGGGAGAAAATTTCGGAGGGTATTTCGGTCTTTGACCGAAATCTAATCTCAACTGTCCTTCATCTGTGAAACTGCATCCTAGCCATCGACTGGTGGCGGCTAGGGTAGCCAATGCGACAACCCTAGGCGGCTCAGCCACCCATTGCCGGCCATTTCCGGCTTATCGCTAGTCGCGACACGCCGATTCGGGCCGATACTGGCCGATACTAGCCGCTACTGTCAGTTTTCAGGGTTTCACAGAACAGATCCAAGCAGTCACCTCGCTCTCTGTCCCCGTCTTGGCTGAGATTCAGATCGGGTACTCGCATTTCGGTTGCAGTGATCTATGTCACAGCCGCCGATACGGTTCTGGTACCGGTTTGTGCACCGTTACGGTACAGAGACAGGTTTTTCACAGTTTTGACTCTGCTGATTCTGTTTTGGTTTTCGACACTGACACCGATCTGAATGTGATGTCGGCGCCTCCTGCCGCCATCCTTCCCCACATGCTGGGGAAACCTGCTAATGGAGGAACCGTGGAAGGAGCGGCTAAGCCCTCTTTCGCACAAATTTTGGGAAAAATACTGGTGGTCGACGTTGTGGAGATTCCGGTTGAAGGAACTAGATTCCATAAAGAGGGCGCTCCAGCAATTGGCATTACGGCAACAGATGAAATCCGTGGGGAGGAATTTATGGAAAAACATGTGATCGTTTTAAAATTCTCAAGCTACCGTCCTACATTGGAAGACATTCGAGATTCGATTCACCGAACCTGGGGAATTATGGGCGATTTTTCGCTTGGTTTACTCAATCAACGGCATGTCTTAGTTCGGCTTCAATCGGAGGAGGAAGCAAAAAAAGTATTGTCGCGGGATTCTTTCTTGATTCGTGGCGTTCGATTTAAAGCTTTCCGTTGGCATGATGGTTTCAGTCTGAAGGAGGACCCAATCTCGGTGCCATTGTGGGTAGAGTTGCCTAACTTACCTTTACATCTTTTTCATCCCCCTATTTTAAAAGCAATTGTCAATTCATTTGGTGATTTTTTGCGAATGGACGATCATACTAGATGTTTATCACGCCCGGGCTTTGCCCGCGTGTGCGTGGAGATGACTTTGGCAGACAAATTACCAAACAGAGTATGGATTGATAGAGCCAATAATAGAGGTTTTTGGCAAAAGATAAAATACCCAGGTTTCAAATATTGTGATTTTTGTTCTTTGATAGGGCATCAAGAGACTGTTTGTCGCAAGAAGCTCGGCATTAAGGCCGGAGGCCGAGTCTCGGACATTGGTAAGACTGAGAAGGTAGTCAAATCTAAGGCAGAAAATATTATTACCAAACAACATTATGTTCCAGTGCTTAGAAAGGAAATTCCTTCAAATTCGGATGTGGGTGTGAGTGGATCAAAAAATAGCATAGGCAAGGAGATTTCGGAGGGAGTCGTGGAGACCAAGCCGAGGGCAACTGATCCAGGAAAGGTGGTTTTGTCAAACACCTTTGAGGCTCTAATGGAGAATACTGAGGAAGAGGAGGATCCTCCAGCGAATTTTCAAACAACAGGTCAGAAATTAGAGTATGCTCAAACCGGGGTCAAATCCGAATCTACGGAGGAATGCCTATTAGAGGCGGGGTATACAACTTCAGAGATTGAACAGATTTTTGGACACCACCCAAAGCTGACTCCAAATGATAAGGATGTCAATCCGGAATCAAAGAGTACCCTTTCTAATCATGCGTCGGCGTCGCAAACTGTTAGTGAAATTCAGGTTGGGCAGCTTGTTTCAGGTGTGAAAAAGGTGTCCGGGCACTCGAGGATGTCTTCGTCAGGTGTGCCAATGCACAAAGCCGAGGAAACGCAGTCTCTAACCGCACAGAATGGGCTGTCTTAGCCAGCCAACAGCACCGAAACAGGGGAGCCTGCGCTCTGTTTTGGTCCAACAGAGGTGGTTCCAGGAACTGTCGCAGCTGGAGCTCTTTCTCCCGTCCGCGAATCAGGTCACTTTCCTCGAACTGGTTCGATTAAGAAGTCGTCTAGTGCTGATGTCACACAGGAAATACGGGCTGACTTACAGGTACCAACTGATGCGATCCCGACAGCAGGCGCTGAAACAGATCAGCAGGCAGTGTTTGGGTTGTTGGATGATTGTAGGGATGCAGGTTACTCACCCAATGGGATTGAAACAACGATTCAGGCTGCGGATTCAGACGCTGAAGTAGCAGCGGGGCCAGGTCTGTATACCCCCATATCTAACTCCGAGGAAAACCCAATGCAAGTAGTGGAGGTACTTCGCGCGATCGCTGATTTCGGAGGACTGGGGGAAGATCCCACATCGCTCATGGCTTGCCTAACACCCCAACACGTTAAGGCTGTGCAGTCAGAAATTGCACGAATAGGCATGGAGGCAGTGGTCGCTGAAATTCAATCTTCACTTGAGGAAGCAGCGAAGGTAGGGCAAATCACTAGTGAAAAAGAACGGGAGGTTACCACAATACAGACTCCCACGGTAGATGTTCCTCGAAGGTCATCTCGAAGCAAGAAGACAAATCCTAAATTCAGGTAACTGCTGATGATAATACAAGTAAAATGCAAATGCTTATTAGAACCTTGTATGGATGCTAGCTTAGTGCTAGCATTCAATGGTTTTTATATCAGGATTCATTGTGGTTCGTATCCTTACGACGACTTCTCGTACATCCTGGGGCCCACATTAGGTATAAATCACGTCATGAGAGTGATTAAAGGATTGATTGGTACTTATGAGGAAGACAAGTTATGGCAGGTCTATCATGCAACTACTTTAGTAGCAGAACACTTTGCAGGGTTACTCCCCAACTTGGAGACGATGATTCTAGAACTAATTAGGTTCTTAGTTGTAGATTTTAAGCAAGTTTTTTGTCTTGTGGATGATGTAACGAGTGAATGTATGAGTGCTTGTAATTCATTTCTTAGGTTCGGGGATCCTAAATAACCCCGCTCGTTTTTCCAAAAAAAAAAAAACTTCTCAATATCTCATTAATTAACTCTTAAGAAGTTTGAACTGTTAAAAAGAGGAGTAAAAGTTGTCTGGGATGAGCTTGACATCTATTGCTGCCGCATTTGGTTTACAGTGTGGAATTGCGATGAAAGGTACAATCTTTGTACTCCAACTCATTAGTAAACAAGGTGGTATAAGGAAAACTAATTTTGGTGAAGATTTATCGGAAATATGACTTTTCAGGCTTTTTTTTTATTATTTACAAAATAAGCTATTTAGATACCGTAGTTGATATAGTGACTAATTTGTGCATACTTTTATAATTTTATGACCAATAAATTTTTTTTTTATTAACCCAGGTTAATTCATAAAGTTATAGGGCATCTTTACCATTTTTAAATAAATTGAAAACCTAGTTAACTAACCACGTCTATTTCTTTCACACGCTTGTGTTATTGTTCTCTCTTTTCTCTCACGTCTCTCTTCTTCAATCTTTTTCACACGCGGACACCAAAGACGAAATATCAGTATGGATGATATTCATAGATCTCTCATATTGCAAAGATTGCAAGTCGGAATTACCAAAAGACGCCAACAAGGACTTGAGTTTATAGTGGTGTAGGGAAACCTAATTTTGGTGACGATTAATAGTGGCAAGTAAAAGAGGCATTAGCTAAAAAATGTTTGGCTTTTTTTTTTGAATTTATCCATCATTAGTTCATACCTAACGATGATACATAAAAACGGTCGCACTCTAGATCGTACACGTGTCATGATGATCTCGAGGAATTACGACCTCAAGCATCAGCCCAACACTGATCCGACCCGAGCAATTCTAAGCCCGCCTAACTGCAGTCCGCCAGGCAGACCCGAACTCTCACAACATGCTAGGCCGCAACTATCCTCAATACTCATAAGCCCTATTCATGCAAGTATCCCGATGATCAATTTCGGACGGACAACTACAGCTACTTTCTGTTTCCAACTGAGTAGCAAACACCAGAGTATCTTCCACACATGAAAACTCCCTTCTACGGATTGCTCTTGGATTGAGAATTATCTCCCTCGTATTTAGGGGCACAAAACTAACATTGAACTTTCCTCCCACAACATGCATGACTCCTAATTAGGGAAGGATCTCCACGAAGATCTTCTTCCTAAACTACGCGAATGATGGCCTGGTAAAACTAGAACTCCTTGTATTATAAATAAGACATGAGGTTGGTAAGCTAAGGTATGCTACAAATTCCCTGTTACAGTATTACACCTTCCTCAGAGCCCTATCTGACTTTAGCATCGAAATATCATCGGCCACCCCACGATGCCATCCACCACCTGCTAAAGGAGACCAAAAACAGCACGAACCTCCGCATCCAGAAGATGATGGGGAACAAACACAGGAAGCTAGTTCTCATTGGACTAATTGAGGTTGCGTGGCTAACGCTATGCTCACATCCAAAACAGATAGGCTCGGCCCTGGGAACCCCCTCCGTAGAGGGGTGCATGATCCGGACGTACTATATCGTCTCTTTGTTTCACCATTTGTGGACCGGGTAATGAAGGAGGCCCTTTCGAGGAAGTTCACTCCCCCAAAGCTCGACTCTTACAACGAAACCACTTATCCTTTCGATCATATGCGCCATTACTAGCACGTAATGGGCCTCAAAGAAGGATCTGAATTCGTCATGTGCAAAACATTTTCCACCAATCTAAAAAGCTCTGTATTGACATGGTTCCACAGCCTTCCACCAAAGTCAATCGACTCCTTCAAAACACTAGCGAAGGAATTTCTGACAGGTTTCGTCGGAAGCCATCATTTCAGAAAAGGCCTACACTACATACTCTCTCTAAGACGGAGGTCCGGCAATACGCTCCGAGAGTATGTCACGCGCTTTAACAACGAGCTAACCCTCATCAACGGGTACATTAACGATATAGTTGTGACGGCCTTCATTGCGAGCCTCAAAAAGGAAAATCTTTTCGAAAACCTCACCTTGGATCCCCCTCTGGACATGGCGGAGCTCTTCAAGAGTGTCCAGAGACACATCACCTTGGAGGAGTAAAAAAAATAGCTAAAAGGGAAATCGAATGCAACAAGAAGTCCTCATATCTTAGGGACAAGAATGAGGGAAAGAGACGCGAGGATGAAGAACATAGCAAAAGGAAGCCTAGCGACAGCAGGTCGGAGGTCGGCCCAGCCGTAGAAATCATCCAACTACGTTGGATCCAGAACCGTGACACCCCTAAACGCTAGCCTGCCAGATGTACTTAACTCCATGAAAAGCTGGGAGAAACTGAAGTGGCCTCCAAAGACAAGCAGAGACCCTTCCAAACGCGACAACTACAAATACTGCGCATACCACAGGGAGGGCGACTACAACACCAATGACTGCAAGAGTTTAAGGCATGAAGTTGAGTACTGAATCTGCAAAGGCAAGCTGAAAGAATTCTTGAAGTCTGATAAGCAGTCAGAACAGACCAGAGACAAGGGGAGTCGGTTAAAGAGATAGAAAATGAGACTCCAGGGATAATCTACAGCCTTCATGGAGTCGGACCCAATGAAGACCAGTCGTACAAGTCCCACAAGCGAACTCTGCTGAATATGCGGACACAACCCGCAGATGAGGACAGACGCGTTTGCTATCCAAAAATTCAGAACTTCATTCTCACTTTGACTTTCACGGACAGGGACCTCGATGGAGTCCGAGCTCCGCACAACGACGCCTTGGTCATCTTTGTTTCCATCGCAAAGTGGGAAGTGAAGAGAGCTCTAATGGACACGGGAAGCTCGCTTAACGTTCTGTTCTACAACGCGTTCCGCAGCATGGACCTCAAAGAGGAAAATCTGACGTATTTAGAACACCCGCTGATCTGATTCAGTTGGGAGAAGTGTTTCCCCATCGGAAAGATAAGGTTGGCTACGGTAGCAAGAGAGTTGCATCTCAAGAAAGTCTTATTTCTGGACTTCATGGTGTAGACGCATTGTCATCCAACAATCTCATCCTGGGAAGAACTTGGCTCCACCTAGGGTTGAAAACCAAACCGACTTTGGTCGGTTTCAAAATTTTCAAACCGAACCAACTTAAATCGAACCAAAATCAAAATAAAACCGAATCGACCTA
The DNA here is from genome assembly GCA_003290165.1 of Berberis thunbergii. NCBI lineage: Eukaryota > Viridiplantae > Streptophyta > Magnoliopsida > Ranunculales > Berberidaceae > Berberis > Berberis thunbergii. The sequence goes on from QNQO01006337.1 coordinate 50,425, forward strand.
CTATTTTAAACATATTATATTATTTATTATATATAATATATATTATTTATTATATATATTCGGTTGGTTCGGTTAAAATCACATATAAATTGAAATCAAACCAATCGATTTAGTCGGTTTTTTGTTCAAACTTAGCTCCACCAGATGGAAGCAATAGTCTCCACCCTTCACCAGTGTGTTAAGTATATTGCTAACCACTTTGAATGAACCATACGTGGATACCAACCTATGGCACGAGGCTGCCACTACGCTGCATTGAAACAGATAGAGTGCTCCCAGATTCAGCTTTATCATGCAAAACGGCGACGGTAGAGACATCTTTTTGAGCGGTACAGAAGCAATAAGTTCTTCCGCCCAGCGAGTCAAAAAGGACATGGCAAGTGGGAACACATCCCCTGACATTTAGTCGACACAGAGATCCGCACCTTTGCAAGGTTGCTCTTCAATAACCTATGTAACGCTTCGATAGTCCGCTGAATGATCCGCGAGAGCAACTTAATTCACTTCAAGGCCAGGATCAATTTCTCTCTGTCAACAGTTAGTTTGTTTTAAGTTGTTTGTTTCCCTTTCTATAGTCAATATTGAGTTTTAGTTCTTAAGAGACTTATGTGATTTTCAATCATTTAAGAAATAAAGGAAGAATTACATAAATGAACTTTATTGATTGTGGGAAAGATGTAACAACAAACACCTTGAGGCAAAAACAAAAGACTACATACTACGAACGTCCTGAGGCGGATACAAAAGATTACATACTGCAGGCATCTGATCAACATGGAGTAAGGATTTGCTTAAACTGTTCGACCACTTAAGCAACACGAACAGTCCGGGGCAAGCTGCCCACAAGTGAAATAATGCTCCATCGAACACCACCATCAAATATGGTATGCGGGGGTACAAAATCGGCAACACGAACAGTCCTAATTAGCGCAAATGTCTTAACATTCGGAGACTCCAGAGATTAAGATTCAACTTCAGCCTGTGGAAAGCCCAAAACATCTTCTTCAAGCAATGACATTATAGAAGATAAGCTCTGCGAAAGATAGTGCCTACAACGATTGAAAAACACTATTATATAAACATGATGGTTCACCAAACGGGTACTCAAGCATTAATTGCCAAGCATTGAATACCATATAGGAAACTGGAAGCCGATCGTTCCTAAGGAAACTACACAGACCTCGTCAATCAATTAATGGCGTTGCAAGCAACCCCATCTATTGACGGGGGATAACCGATACTCAACCGTCACGCAACCTACGCCATACATATGTCACCGCGCAATCTACGTCGTACACACAACACACCATGCAAGAAACCCTAGCCCTTCCTCTGCGAGCCCATGGGCTCAGCCTATTATTGAAACAACACTCTATCACATGCTTGGCACAAGCACTAGAGATCCTTGTCAACCTCGACATACGAATTATACTTACAGATTACTAGCTAATTTAAGATAATTTCATCCACCCATGCACCACGTAGATTGATTAGGTTCACATGTCTTATAGTAGGCAGAACCTTTTTTCAAACCAGGAAAGCTTAGTCAGCCAAATCTGATGACAACGGCTTCTGGTTCAACCCCATACCTAGTCTGCTTAGCACGGGCATCGACGGTTTAAGAAGTGGGAGTCTAATCAGCGCTATCATGCCTGGTGACAACGACTCGTTAGGGATCATTGCCCCCTTCGTGGTCAATGATAACTGAACCTAATCAAGAAAGCCTAGCTGGTGGCAATGACTTCTGATAATAGTGGCGGACCCAGAATTTTAGTTAAGGGGGTGAAATGACATATAATTATTAGTTGATAATAGTAGTTATTAGGGGTGGGCATCCGATCCCGTTCCCGTCCCGTCTCGATTTTTTCGGGTCTTAATGGGATTGAATAATTTCATCCCGATCCCGTCCCGTCCCGATCTAGAATGGGATGGGATGGGATGAAGATTTTCAATCTCGCCAATCCCGTCCCGTCCCGAACTAATTTATTAATATTAATTATTAATATATTTATTTAACTATTTAGGAATAAGCCATTTGATAAGGGAAGCTTGAGCAAATAGGTAACACATGTTTATGATATTCCTGGAAGTCTCAATCATGTTGCACCTACACGTATGCAAGAGTTATCTGTCATGACATGAAACTATTGTCATTTGCATTTATCTAGTATGATAAAATGTGAATTCAACATAATTCGACTCTGGATTAACAAGAATCCAAAGGTCTTGAAATATTCGATTTCATATTGTTTTGTTCAATATTAATTTGGATTCATATTTTCCTTTTTTTATAAACTTCAATAGTTTGTTAATTGAAGATGGTACTACTGTCTGGATACAACCAAGTTGAGGCTCTATATATTGTTCTGTAGCATGTAATTATATTTTTTATTAAAAAAAAATTTAATGGGACTTCAGACTTCTAGACTTCTATGTATTTCAACAATAGTTTTTATTTTTAATATGTTCTATGTATTTTAGAACTTCAGACTTCTAGACTTCTAGTTGATAATATGTTCAAAATGTATTCTCCAGATTAGCACGCTGATCTCGTCCCGTCCCGAACCCGTTTGGGATGGGACGAGTTCGGGATGGGGTTTTTCCCATCCCGTCCCGTGCCCACCCCTAGTAGTTATTAAAGGCGGAACAAAAAAAGTTTTCAACCCGTAACTAATAAAAATACAACTATCAAAAGTACATTGCATATACCAAATTAAATCCAGTGTAATCCAATTTCAAGCCAAAATAAGGTCAAAGTAACGATAACCTTAGCAAGAAAAAATAACCATAGTAACTAGAATATATAACTAAAATCACAAAATAATTAGGATAAGTATCTAGTTGAAGTTAAAAAAAATATGAAATTTACGAACATAATAAGATCCTAATATAATTTCATAGAAAAAATTTGTTTATGTGAGCCTCAAATTTGTACGAGTTGGCTAACGGTATATATTTTCATTGAGTTATATAGTTAACATTTTAGATATTAATTTCAAATATATTTTTGGAAATTTTATACCACTTGTGAACAAATAATTCATTTTTTTTAATTTTTTGCAATTTATATACAAATTACATTGAAAACAAAAAAGTAAGGGCATGTCACAATGACAGAAATGGTAATTGTCACCACTATCTACATTTAGTTATGTTAAACCATTTGGGGCTCTAATGAAGATATTGGTTAAGTTGGCATAAGTCTACTTATCATCCATTTAAGACACATTAATTTGGCCATGCTTTGATTATGTCTATCTTGAGCAAGTGATATTGTAAGGAAAAAACCTCTTCGAAAACCAAGTTTTTGGTATATTGCCAGTGTATCCATAAGAAGATTAGTTAGTTGCTTCGCAGTTATTATTAGCAAATTATTATGATTGAGAATTTTACATCTTTGAAAAAAAAAAAAAAAAAAAAGACACAACTTATATGATAAGTTTTTTTTTTCAAAATTATCAATAGAATAAATATATTTTTTTACTAGAATAAAAATTTTGCCACCCCTAGACAAAAATCTTGTCTCCACCCTTGACCTCAATTCAACACTATTAGGTAAAATCAAGTAGATTGGTTTTGTTTTTTTTTTTAACCTGTTTTTTTTCATTTTTTTTTTAAGCAAGCGTGCTGTCGGTAGGTATCGAACCCATGACATGAGAGTTAAATCTGTCTTATGTCTGATTTTATGCTTGGGCCTTGTTAAACCTATATCAACAATTTAAGGAAAAGGATCAAGTTGGACTGGACCTATTAATTTGGTAGTTGGGTATTAGACAAAAACCTGAAAAATGGCTGCCAAGGGACCTATAACAACATGTGGCCGGCGATTCATTATAAGGTACTCATTGAACAAGCAATCCTGAGAGAAATTTTCATGGAGAAGTTTCACATAACTCTTCCCCTGGTATCAACAACTACATTCCTTCAGTGCAATGTAGCAAGTTACATTAAATCATTTTTCCACAACTATAACCCCTCTACACATCGAGCCCTGCCATTAAAATGCTAAATGATTGGTCATACTCATGCATCCAATCTTGGTGGCAATAGTGGACACCTTATCGTACAATATGATTTTTTTTTCTGCGTTTTTCTTCCAAAAGAGTGTGAGAGAGGTTGCGGGGTTGTTGTTAGATAATCCTTAGCACAAGGCATTTGTTAACTCAAGAACTTCTCTACAAATTTAATCCCATGCTATGATCACCGCGGAGACACGTAAATTTACTAACTTTGGATACCACTATAGAATATATATGATACGTGCTCCAACAAGAAGACTTTGCATTATTTATATACTATAACAAATTAAGCTAAACAAGTTTTGTTAACACTCCAAGCAAGTCCAGCTAGCTTTGTGGATTGTGCAAGAAGAAGTCTTAATTGCTTCTAACACACACAAAAGCTCCCCAAAGTTGACCATATTTTAAACGAATCAAGGTTAATTCTGTTGGCTAATCCCAACACGGACCCATACTCTATTATACATTGTCTATGTATCGCATTTCTCATTTTTAATGACTGCCACTGCCACTAGCTATTACTATAATTAGCGTAAACGGAGGCTACAAAATGTGGTTTGGTAACGAATGTTTGATGGCAATGGAAAACCAACTTGATGTAAATCAACTTTACATCGTTTATGTTATTTTTAGTGTCAATCCACTGCTTTTGGAAAATGATGTGTTGTGGGTTATTCGTCCGCAACACATAGAAGTCTACATATGTTACAGAATAGAAAAGTGTTACAAAATACAATAGAAAAGTCTTCTTAACCCATTCTGTAACATTTTTCTATTCTGTAACATATGTAGACTTTTATTTTGTGACACTTTCCTATGTTGTAACATAGGTAGACTTCTATTCTCTAACAAGAATGAATAGCTAGTCATGGTATTTAAGGGCAAAAAATTTAGAGAGCCTAGCCCCTAGAGTTAGGACAACGCCATGAGGCTCTCTGTGCATGTGATTGTGTTCAATTGGGGCATTATAAGCATCTCTAGGATGATGGAGAGTATTAGACTAAATTAATTTCTAAAATGTGGGTCAAACTCAATATGGCGTGCCAAACTAGAAAAAAAAACCTTGAGTGAGTTTTAAATGGTATTAGTGAATATGACCTTTCAATGCAACTATATAAAATATTGTAAAAAAAATTCAACTCATTTTAATATATCTTAATGGTATTGGTGAATGTATTTTTCCAACTATATAAAATACTCTAGAAAAACACATTTCAACAACCCATTTTATTGTTTTTGTATATGGTATTGGTGAAGATGATCTTTCGACTATATAAATATACTCAACTCTACTCATTTTATTGTTTTGTATGGTAATAGAGTATGTTCCGTGTCATTGGCACTTCATATAATTTTATTTTTGTTAAATATTTTGTACTGAACACATCTTTCACTATCTCCATTTTGGCTCTAAATCAGTATTGAAGTGTAAACTTATTTTTAGATATATATATTATAAATTTTAGAGTTAGAGTTGGTCAAATTTGAATCAGTTGGAGAAAAAATTTAAATGCCGAGAATGAGTTCTCCCCCAATCTTTAAATTCACCAAAATATGAAGTTTAGAGTTTTTGTTTAAATGTGCATTAAGATGTCCGACTCATTTTTTCTGGTATGATTGGCCCATCTCATTGCTTTAAAAAATATTAAAAACGTGAAATATTTTATATATTTTTTTATTATAGAATGTATATTTTTAAAATTTTAGCGCTTGTGTTTACCACAATATTTTCTCTCTCCACCACATGTACATTCCACCAACTTTTTTCAAAAGTTTTTCATTATTTTTGCCCTTCTAAATGTTTTATATTTACAAATATGCAATCATAAAAAATGAATGTCAACCCACAAATTTAATACATTTTCCAACTTTTAATTCTAACCATCTTTTATCTCTAATTCTTTCTATTTGACTTTGTCTCAGTCAATAATGAATAGTAAAATACTACTCTAAATTGTAATATAGATATAGATATAGATTGATAAAGATGATCTTCCCACTATATAAATATACTCCAAAGATATTTCAACTCATTTTAGTATTTGTTGCCTAACAATTTATGTTTAAAAAGCCGCCACAAGTTTCAAAGTTGTAACAAAATGTTGAATTAGCTAAGTTTTAATGGTTTCAAGAGAAACCAGCATTCATAACAACAATATTGGGCAAGTTTGGACAGTTTACAAAAATATTTAGCCTCCCATCCCATGTTTGATGGCAATGGAAAACCAACTGGATGTAAATCAACTTTACATCGTTTGTTTATGTTATTTTTAGTGCAGTCAATCCACTGCTTTTTGAAAAGAGAAATTCTAGGTGTCGAGGAAACCAGCGAGGAAATGAGCGAGGGGAGGGAGGTGGCGGGGTGGTGACCGTTCACCTCCCTCAGGATGTGTGCCATCTTTTTTGGTGTGCGCATCCTGAGGGAAGTGAACGGTCACCACCCACCACCTCGCTCATTTCCTCGCTGGTTTCCTCGACACCTAGAATTACTCTTTTGAAAATGATGTGTTGCGGGTTATATACTCATCCGAAGTTCTGAACTCTTTCGTAAATATTCCAACCAAGTATATATACAGTAGCATTAGAACGATGAATTCATGTGATATTGATATTATCCATGCATAAATTATGGAGTAATGTATGCGAAGATATTTCAACTCATTTTAGTGTTTGTTGCCTAACAATTTATGTTTAAAAAGCCTCCACAAGTTTCAAAGTTGTAACAAAAAGTTGAATTAGTTTTAATGGTTTCAAGAGAAACCGGCATTCATAACTTCAAAATCAAGTCCTCTTATTGTTTCTTCCATTCAGAATTGTCTAAATTCAATCAAAGTCAATGACATACCATATAGTGCCTATACTCTCTTAATTGTCTTTTACTCAATTTATCTCTTTTTACCATAGCAATTAACCCTTAATTTATAGAATATTTTCAACATGTATCAAACATTGTAATCTGATCTAAAATCGGAATTTTTCGGCCCTGAAACTCTGAATCTATATAACCTTCAACTTATTATCAAGTATTAACCGATGCAACCGTAACACAACTATTAATAAGAAGAAGAAAAATAGGAATAGGTTTAGCAAAATTTGAGTTGGTATAAAATGAATGGAATTTTCAGGACATATATGTCACCAACCCTAGATTGGTATCGAAACATGTCATCGTTTTTCTCAGGCTGCATTGCCAAATTTGGGCCCAACCTCATAGGTGAGTCCAAAACAGATCCAAGCCCATTTCGCATTCATGATGTAACGTGTAAACTAAACGATCTGCAAAAAAGAGAAAGTTACGAAGTTCTGTATTTTTTTTAGAGCGATTCTATGTGTCGAGGGAAAGGGCGAGGAAACCAGCGAGGTAAACGAGGTGGCGGGGGGTGAACCGTTCACTCCCCTCGAGATGTGTTTCGCGTGCGCATCTCGAGGGGGGTGAACGGTTCACCCCCCGCCACCTCGTTTACCTCGCTGGTTTCCTCGCCCTTTCCCTCGACACATAGAATCGCTCAAAAAGCGAAATTCTAAATGTCGAGGGAAAGAGCGAGGAAACCAGCGAGGTAAACGAGGTGGCGGGGGGTGAACCGTTCACCCCCCTCGAGATGCGCATGCGGAACACATCTCGAGGGGAGTGAACGGTTCACCCCCCGCCACCTCGTTTACCTCGCTGGTTTCCTCGCTCTTTCCCTCGACATTTAGAATTTCGCTTTTTTTTAACCCCCTCCTCAGTGGGTCCACATTCTTTCAATTATTTCGCAATACGTGTCACCAAAATGGTGTACCTTACTTGTTTGTTATTTAACGTAAGTTCTCACCAAGGACCTCTCCAGTCCTTTGTTCGGACATCCTAACTTGTCCGGTGAGGACTGTAATTTTGTTTTTCTTCCAGTTAATTTGAGCCCTTCTAGGGGTCGAGGGAGGGAGCGACGGATGAGTGGCAATCACCCATTCATCTCGAGATAAGTGTATATGTTTCGAGATGTGTGATATCACTTATCTGAAGGCGGATGGGTGGCTTTCCCCCTCCCTCACCCCTTTCCCTCGTTCCTTCCCTCGATCTCTAGAATTTTCGTAATTTTAATCTCTTAACTTCAAGAAATAGTTCGTGAAATATCTTATTTTAAATAAAAAGGTAAAAACAAATTATTGTATTTTAAAATTTAATAATATAAATTATATATTTTAAACTTTTAAATACTATTTAAAATATCTCTCATGATTTATAATACAGGAATTCTAAATGTGGAGGAAATGGGCGAGGAAACCAGTGAGGAGAGTGAGGTGGAGGAAGGGGAACCATTCACCTCTTTCAAAATGTGTGTAAAAAAGTCAATGCACGCATTTCGAAAGGGATGAATGGTTCCCCTTCCTCCACCTCGCTCCCCTCGCTGGTTTCCTCGCTCATTTCCTTGCCATGTAGCCTTTCTCTTTATAATATCATACATAGAGATTGATATTTTTTTTAATATAATTATATTAAAAAAAATTAAATATTTTAAATTTCAAAAGATATTTTGATAAAAATATTTCTTGAAATTTCGGTTATTTCGAAAAATCACAATCGTTGCTCTCCTGTGCAAAAAACACGTGATCCTATACAACATCACACATCGAACAACATGCATCTCCAAACCGCAACGTTCACGTGAGACCATCGGATCATATTGACTCGATCGTGTGTTGTGTGGGTCCGTGGGCCCCTAATAGGCCTATCTGCGTGTGAAGTCGTGAGAGAGCCTCCTCTCTCTATTTCCATAAATGCATACGACTTCTGAAGAAACAGAGGAGCTTAAATTTCTGAATTCGATACCTTTCGTCTTCGTTGGAGCGATTGCTTTGAGGGTTTTTTTTTTCTTCCCTCTTTTCTCTTTTAACATGCAGCAGAGATTCTGAAGGAGGTTCTTTGTTGATCTAACGGTTGAGAGAGGGGGAAGGAAGGGAAGAAAAAAAAAACAGAGGAGGAGAAGCAATGAAGAACGAAGAGCAAGCGAGGTCTTTGTTTGGGATTTCCTTGTCAGATAAACCGATTTGGAAACAATTTCTTATTTGCTCCTCTGGGTTTTTCTTTGGGTACCTTGTTAATGGAATCTGTGAGGTTTGTTTGTCTGAAAATCTCAGTTATAGTTTCTCCCCCTTTTCTTTTGCTGTTTTTTGAGGAAAAAAATGATCACTTGTGGGGTTATGGGTTTAAAGAGTCAATGGGACTCATAAATTTTGGTATCTTATTTCATGTTTTCCGTGTTTCAGGTGCAAAAGAAACTTACTTGTCTGAATTCAACATTTTTTTGTGGAATTTCAAGATTTCTAGTTTGTGGTTTGATTGTTTGAAACTTTCGATTTTTGGGTGTTCTTGGAAAGCGTTTCTGATTGCTTACAGATACCCTTTTAGAGATTCTGGGTAAATTTTTATATTTTTAAATGTAAAATTAGCCAGGATCTACAATGGGGTATTTCTTCAAACACATTAGATTGAAAACGGGTTCTTATTTTGAAATGTTTTAGCTCTGAATTATTGGAAAGATGTGATTTTTCGTTCTGTAATTGATATCCCAGCTACTCATTTTGCAGGAATATGTGTATAATCGTCTCCAATTCAGGTTTATAAGCAAAACCTTCTTCTTCAATTTTTTTTTTTTTTTTTTTTGAATTTGTGATGGAACTGAGTGTGTGTGTTTTTTTGTTGTTTCAGCTATGGATGGTACTTCACCTTTGTCCAGGGATTTGTATATTTGATACTCATTCACTTGCAAGGCTTCACAGTGAAGCAAATGGTGAACCCATGGAAGACTTATGTGAAGCTCTCTGCTGTGCTCATGGGTTCTCATGGACTTACAAAAGGGTCTTTAGCTTTCCTTAACTATCCTGCACAGCTCATGTTCAAGTCCACAAAGGTAAATAGTTTATGCAAATGCTAAGTGGATCAATATTTTCATGAAATTGATTACTTTCCCATTTAACCCATTTGGATTCAAATCAGTTAAATGAACTTGTCTTGTACCTGTGATCACCTAAATTGTAAGTGTGATTTTGTGACAAAGGTGATTTCAATGATCTGTGGCGCATATGAAATGCTTGTTCTGAATAGCATTTAGACCGAAGGCATCAAAATTTTAAGTTGGTAACCCCATGTTCAACATTACCTTAGCGACCATCATCCTATTGGCGGAAAAACATGTTTGTTTATTTGTTTTGGTAATTCAACAGATTGATTGGGATTGGGATTGGAATTGGAATCCCTCTTTTAGGTCTCTTAATCAATCCAAAACCAGTTCTTGAAACTACCCACTTGAGAATATATGATGGTTACAACTTGCAATTTGTGTGGCTTTTTGTGGTCCCAGATCCCATCCTTCCATCTCTGGAAACCGTCCCAAATAAAAAGCTCTAATTGCTTTTTGGAAATTTTGAGATGTCTGCTTTTGATGCATTTTGCAAGATTAAACATATGGGATGAATGCTTTTTTATATTTTATTGCTAACTGGCTTATGTTCTTATTTGCGAGATTTGTTTGGCATGGCTAATGCAGGTATTGCCAGTAATGATAATGGGAGCTTTCATTCCTGGCTTGAGACGGAAATACCCTCTTCATGAATACATCTCTGCAGTACTCCTTGTAATAGGCCTGATTTTATTCACATTAGCAGACGCGCACACCTCACCAAATTTTAGTGTTATTGGTGTTGTAATGGTATCTGGTGCTTTGGTGATGGACTCCTTCCTGGGAAATTTCCAAGAAGCAATATTTACCATGAATCCCGAAACAACACAGGTTTGGTGCATTTCCTTCATGTGTCCTTTAAATGTGAATTCGTTTCATTGCAAGTGTGAATATTTACATAATTTCACTTCAAACATTCAGATGGAGATGCTGTTCTGTTCAACGGTTGTTGGGCTACCTTTCTTGATTCCACCCATGATTTTGACAGGGGAGCTTTTCAAAGCCTGGACTTCATGCTCTCAGGTAAAGAAAAGTCTTTCCTTTTTAGGACTCATATGTAATTAACCAAAAGAGTTTAACTTGTTTATACTTTATACTTGCTATTGAACTGATGCATACCTTGTATACAAAGCATCTAAAAGGAAACTTACAATTGGAGTCATGCATGCATGATCTGTTAGTTGACTTTAACTAAAACAACCTTTTCAGCAAACGATATTCAATTCTCACCCCTTTAATTGAACATTGAGTACATTGCTTTTATTTGTTTCCAATGGTTTTCTTCCCTGATCATAAGCTGTTGTAATTTCTACAGCATCCATATGTCTATGGGGTATTAGTGTTTGAAGCTATGGCGACATTTGTCGGTCAAGTCTCAGTTCTCTCGCTTATTGCAATATTTGGAGCTGCAACCACTGCCATGGTATGATCTCTAGAGATTCCTACTCAGATAGCCTGAATTTTATTTAAAAATACTGGTACTTGAAGTCTTAACTTTCGGTGGTCTCACAAGTAATTTGTAATGCACTAACAGATTACTACGGCGAGAAAGGCAGTAACCTTGCTGCTATCATACATCATATTCACAAAGCCTTTAACAGAACAACACGCGACCGGACTTCTGCTAATAGCCATGGGAATCATATTGAAGATGTTGCCTGATAACAACAACAATAATAACAACAGGAGAGTTAACAAGAACTCGGCCAAGCCTTCATTGAAAGAAGATAAAATCCATACAGAAGGAGATGAAGAAACTAGACCCTTGGTATGAAAACCTAGTTTATATATTCTATTTTATTTTTTTGGTTTGAATTTGTTCCATAGATAGGTGAAAGAAAATGTGAAAGAAGAAAGGGCAAGGGTGAGGTTGTTTGTAGTTGAAATCAAGAAAGAGGTTGATGCCTGTTAGTGCCTCTGTAGCTTTTTCTTTCTTCAAAAGCAATATGTTGAATAGAAAGCTGTTTCATTCTTTGCTGTCCACCTTCATGTTCACTAAATGCTAACATGAAAGCTAATTTCTCCATGGATGCTTGATTTGGCTCAAAAGAAAAGCATGCTTGGTTATGTTGTTTGGGCTGGTGTTTTGCAACAAGGTAATTAAGTTAATGTAGATCACGATAATCTTTTTGTCACCAGGATTTCAATTCATATATTTACGCATTGTGTATCAAGGTATTTTCTAGGAACAAGATGGCTTGGTCATGCTATTGCATGCGACTTGGTATTTTCCAGTTGAATCTCTACATGAAATCAATCAAATACTATCTCAGCTCTTTTAATAATCTACGAATTATTGTAGAATGTTGCATATATTGTGATCTCAACTTCAGTTGATCAAATCCCGATGCTAGTCTTATATATTTTGCTTAGAGAATTTAGTTGCATATTTCAAGACCGCGTGATATGTAAATATTCTCTTTATTAAACATTACATGTGTCTCATTGCGTAGTCTTTGTTTAATCTAAATGTACATGTTAATGCTAACGGTGGATTATAAACTACATAAAGACAGGTTATACCTTAAGTAGCTAGGCTGTCCTATTCCAAAACTATGACCACTTTTACACACTTTAATACTACATTAGTGACAAGCATTCACTGGTCACTCTCTATACACTTTACCTCTGCATTATTGTGTTGTTGGCACGGGCATACACTTTCTATATAGTGTATAGTCGTGAAAAATGGAGGATTTTATTGGAATAAATTATAGAAACCACTAGTTGCATAAGTGGAGAAAATGACGGACTCTTACTTGCCTTATACAAAATAAATGTTTTATTTGTTATAAATTTGCATGTTCACAATGAAATTTAGAAACAAAAGCAAGAAAAGTCAAAAAATGAAATACTGACTTATACCCAAAAATTGAACACCATGATTGTGAATAGCAAAAACACCATATTTAATCGTCACAATTTTGTCAAGATGAGTATAAAATAAATGCATATGGTATACCGAACTACAATCATGTATCTGAAAAACACAATACACATCTAATAAATTGAAAATTCATCAAATTTGAGAGGGGATACTAATTTTGGGACATTAGTTAAAAAATTACACGTGTCGATTTTGCTAGTATGCATTAATATGGTATAAGTTTCTTAAAAATCATTTATTTTTATTTCAATTTGGAATCGAACTTGATGAAAAATTTTCTACTTTGAAGATGGCATTTTCGAAATATCAAAATTTAACAGACTTAAGGTTATACTTTATAGTACGATACAGATAATTACTTAGGGCTTCAAACAAATTATATTGTGGGCTAAGAACAACGGAAGGACTTATTAATAGTTTATAAATAATTGGGATTTAATAAATGAATTAATGTTTCAAATAGATGGTTTTGATTGTAAATAATCTGAATTGTTAAAAATTGTAATAATACTTTTATTAAAATGATGGAAATAACCTTTGTTTCTATTCATCGACTATTGATTTTGCCTTTGCCAGTAAATACGAAGAATTGGTCACGGGGTATTCAAAATTGTAAAATCTTGACATGCGAACATTCCACTGTTCCAAGCACAGTGAGAATTAAGAGATGATGAAGAACAGTGAGGCGTGAAAATTAACAAGAGTGAGTTCGTTTTGTGGGTAGTTTCGGCATTTCTACAAAATTGACAAACACTGTTCCAAATAAAGTGAAATAAAAGATTCGTTAAAAAAGGTCGATTGATGCATTATTATTATTCTCGTTGGATGCACACACACATCACAGAAACCAACCTGCACGTGGGAGAATGGAAGTGCCACGCGGCATTGTAAAGCTGCCACGTTTTTTGTCTTCCTCTTGCTGAAATCAATCAGGGTTGAGTGATTCTACGTGACGAGGAAAAGGAGGTGGCGGGGGGTGAATCATTCACCCTCTTCGGGATGTGCGTGCCAAAAAAGTGAACACACATCCCGAGGGGGTGAATGGTTCACCCGCCGCCACCTCTTTTTCCTAGCTGGTTTCCTCGCCCACTTCCTCAACATTTAGAATTTCTGATCAGGGTTAGCAGCAGCAGCACATGAAATAGATTCAGGAGGGGGGAGTTCGATGTGCAATTATTTGGGTCAAGAGATAGTTCAGAATCCAGGAATTCTTAAGGGCGAGGAAACGCGCAGGGGGGCTGTAATCACCCATCTCACTCGAGATGCACGTCTTCGCTTATCTTGAAGGAATGAGTGGTTACACTCCCACTCTCGCGCATTTTCCCGGCCGCGTAGATCAGAGTCCATCATCAAATAAAAAATAAATAAACTAATAAAACTCCAAGGAGCCCTTCTCTCTGGCGAGGACGCCCATTTCCTCTGACACTAGAAAAAAGCGAACTCCAAGACTCCAAGTGAGCGTAGCTCTGGTGGATCTAGTTTTGGGATGTGATCATTTAACTTGATTTCCTTAATAAAATACAAAAACTTGATGAAAATATATACATAGAAAACTGAAAACACGATCCTTAAGTAACCTATTTTGCCAACAGTAACCATTGGCGTGCTAAGTGCAACCCGCAATGGTGATCCTTCAAGACCACCAGGTGCTTTGCCCCTTGACTACCACCTTGTAATTTGTATTTTACACTGCATTGACTTTGTGAAGTAAACATCATTTGATAAACCCCCTTTAACTCAGAATTTTGACATTCTAAAAGGCCCCTTTTCGTTACAGGTTGAGATGCATTCGATTGATGAACCTCATCTCAAAGTATATCAACTCCTAACATAAAGAAAAACTGTTAAGGAGGCTAGAGTAGAATTTCTCTTCAACCTGAAACAATACAACTAAAAGGCGCATTAAAAAACCGGTTGGTCACAGGCTCACATCCACTTTTACAAGCTAGGCATTATGGCACAAAAGAACTACAATCCTTAATTCGCAAGTTGTGCTAGAGATGGAAAGACCAGCAAATAAATGTATTCCCTGATTTAACTCCTGGTACAAAAATACAATGACCTGATAGCATTTAAACCAACACATCCAAAACTCCGACGATAGAAGCCATGCAATCTTCTACAGCTAGCTTTGGTTTCAATAGCATGTATTTTTGCAGTAAATTATTTGAACCTTATAGGAGGAACGTTTTACAAAAAGCTAGTATAAGGGGGGAAAAGTTGGACATTGTGTTGGATGGCATCACTTTCAATTAGGTCTTCCAATCTTCGCAAAGAACGATCTACTGCTAGGAGAGGTAGAAGTTACTTTTTCCTTCTTCAACTAAGCTTCGGCAACTATAGACTCCAAATTTCGGTTGGCTTCATCAACAAGCTCAAGTTCTTGCATGAGCTTCTCTAGCTTGGCAACATTTTCTTCTTTAATACGCTCTGGGACCTTACTATAACCAGTCCCACTCATTATTTGCTTCAAGTTCTCTTGTTGCCTGCAAATAGAAATTTGGTGAAAAACTAGCAAATTGAATGCATTAAGAAATTTGGACATCAAGAACAATAACTAATAACACCAAATAACCATCCTATAATCTTATAATGGATAGTGTCAAAAAAAAAGGGAATACAAATCAGTCTCTAAGTGCCCCGAGACAAAACCATTAACATGCCATAAGACATTGTCAAGCACATCATGTCCTATCAGTGATGGAGCCAGGATTTTTGTTGAAGGGGAGCGAAGTGATGAATCATATTTTAATTAATGATAATATAATAATTAATTATTTAAACATAATTTTTTTTTATTTGAACAATACATAAATAACTCCGAAAATATCGGGAATGGGCTTTGATGATGAACAATACATAAATAACTATACAAAACTTCATCTAATCTATGGGAAAAAAATATCCAACAAGCTACTTTTGTAGGAGCATAAACGATAAACATATTGGGGACAAATTAAATTGATCTATAAAATTAAGGGACAAGCTTAATTTCAAATATATTGTTATTATATGTTTACTAAAAAATTGGATTATTTGCAATTTGTCCCCTATAAAAAATAGTTAATTAGAGATTACCCCAACATTAATATTATTTCAGTCTCCGCGGGACTAGCAGTCAATTTTCATGTATCTCCAGAAAAATTCTATGAATAAAATACAAAACTAGACCTCGATATATGAATTCATCTCGAGAAAGTACTTTAAAAAACCTTCTTCCTCAAAGCAGACGAGAAGTTAAGGTTGCTAGTGGTTGATGGCGATGGTGGGAAAGGGAAATAAATCAAGCACAGTGGAAAAGAGATGAATGGGCGGCGTAGTTGTCGATCTCACAGTAAACAGATAGAGAACAAAGAACAGGTGAAGTCATTGGTGAGAGAGAGAGGAAGAAGTGGGGCAAGATGGCACAATCAGGATCAAGCAATCACCTCTGGCTTCAAGGCTTTGAGTAGAAGGAACAAAAATCTCTATATTGCAATTTGGGGATGAAATTTTTTTTCATTGATTCAAGCATGGCTCATTAGCTAATCTCAAGTCGTTGATTAGGTTTTAAGGCTCCGCTTGGTATCTTGTAAACGAATGCATTAGCATTATTCATGGAGGGGCCTAATGAAAATTGATGGTTGGTTTATTTCAGAAATAACGTTATGGTATATAGTTATAAAATCTTGTAAATAATTATGGGATAAAAAATTCGAATCTATATTATAAATCAAAATGGTGTTTGAGGTTGGAGATAAAAGACAGCTAAGATTTATCCAAATATAAGAATCTAACGGCTCACATAGAACTTAAAGTAGCGCGAGTGCATGGGTTTGATTCTCATACTCAATATTTTGATATTTATTTATTTTTCTTCAATTGCTAATGGTGGTGATTAGGCATGTAAGTATGAAATATGAAAACTTAAGGGTAATCAACAATATATTCTTATTCAAATTATAATGGGGTATTGATGCTAGAAAAATAAAGTAAAATATACTCTATTTATCATGTTAAAAATTTTATCGTGCCAACGACACGAGAAATACCCTAGTTATTTACAGATCAGGTTTGGCTTTTTGGCTTCTGATAGAGTCCATTCTCCAACTTTAGACTCCCTGTTTTCATGGGGAGCTAGCAAACCTGTACCCCTGTTCCCTTCTTTTTAATTTCACTCGGATTTTATTCTTACCCATTAACTACAAGAATCAATCTATGAGAAAGATTTGATGGCATGCTCAAGGCTACAATAAAGGTTTTTATATTGAAAGGTCTACCATATATGGTCTCTGCATCTACAGGGGTGGTAAATATATGAAGTTTTCAAGTGAAATTGGTATCAAAATCCCATAACCCACCATGAGGCCTTTCTCATGTAATCTCTGAATCGAGAAGAAACTCCTGGTATTATCTTCAACAATTTTTGGGAAGACCTAGTATATGTTATTTTTTACAATTGTTTAAGCCTATAACAATCATGTCTGTGCTGTTCAATTTTTGGGAAGACCAAGCAAATGCAAACTAATGCATTGAAAAGAACTGCACATCCAAACTAATGCATTTAGTTTGCAAAATGCACTCTTTTTACCACATACCAAGCAAAGTCTGAGTAGTTTTGGGGCTAAAAATGAATTTCCAGAAGACGGTTCTGTAACCAATTGGTGACATTCCTAATATTGAGGAATTTTCTTCCTCTATTAGTGCAGCTATGCTAAGCTTCCTGCTCGGTGCTTTGGTCTTCCTCTTGTGCACAAATTCAAAAATAGGGAGATACGGGATCCAATTATTGAAAGAATTCATTCTAGGTTAGAGGTTTGGAAGGGGAGATACTTATCCAAAGTGGGGCATCTCACCCTTATCAACAGCACAATGGCAAACATCCCAATCTTCACCCCTTCTCTCATCACCATCCCTATTTCAATTGCAAAATTTTCTTTACATGACACATACCATTGGTTAAGTGGCATACTGTTTACATTCCAAAGAATCTTGGATGTTTAGGCATTAGATGAGTGACAGACCACTCTTCTTCTATGGCATTTTGCAAATGAATATTCAGTTTTTGGTATGCTGTTATTCAAGAAAAGTATGGCCTTGAAAGTCATGGTTTGTTCACTAATCAGCCCCGTGCCATATACCATCATCAATTTCAACAACAATTATCTTTTCAAATAGGAAATATTAAAATAATTTCTGGTAAATGGATTGCCCCTCATCCTCCTTTTGAGCAATTCAGTCATATTTGGAGAGTGGGCAGAAACAGAGAGGGCCTTGTTTCGAGTTTGTGTAGTTAATGACCACCCACTTAGCTGGGATTTGGATCTTCGTAAAAGGCCTAGAGACTCAG
The DNA here is from genome assembly GCA_003290165.1 of Berberis thunbergii. NCBI lineage: Eukaryota > Viridiplantae > Streptophyta > Magnoliopsida > Ranunculales > Berberidaceae > Berberis > Berberis thunbergii. Next base: position 68,596 of record QNQO01006337.1, read on the forward strand.
AGGTTCAACAAATGATCAATTTGTTCCAAATGCTTGAACAGGTTAGTATTGATGGGAGCGGGGATAAGTGCATCTGCAATGATAAAACTAATACTTTTCAATGAAGGATTTTTATGATACGATTGTGATTTCAACCACTCCCTCTCAATCCTTTACTGGTTCAGCCTTTAATCCCCTTCACACCAGATTTTTCTTTTTCTCTGGACCCCGGCTCTCTCTAACCTTGGATAACCTCACCAAGAGAGCTCTTCCTGCCGGCTCTAAATTGTTATGGGACAGGGTTCTATTGATCATCTTATGGGTGATTTGGAAGGAGCGAAACAGCCTTATTTTTTAGGGAAGAAATTAGACAGCACTTGCCTATGAAATATGATCAAGATCAAGTCTATTCAATGGGCTTTTGCTTGGAATATGGACCCTGCCAAGCCCCTTACAGAGCTCTTGCTCTCAGACAAATCAAAACACACAAAATCTAACAACTACAGCTAATCCACAACTAATGGAAAATAGGTACCTATCCTTAGGATATATATAGAAAAGTAGTAACTACTGCCAAAGCAAGAGGATCAGACCTCCAAGATACATTTTGATAACCTGATTAGCATCACCATAACCACCCCCCATGTAACCTGCACCATTCCTTGTTGTTCTTCCCTGCCAGAACCAGTAGTATTTATATTGGGGTACTACCAGATCATCCTCCGACAGTACCATAGCTACCTGTGATTGCACAAGATTCATCACTCCCACCATAACTTCCATAACCACCACCATAACCCTGATTTACTTATCCAGTAGCACCACTAGGAGATTAGCACTCTTGTAGCAGAACCAGTGCCATCACCAGCACCCTGGGCCTTCCAAGGATCGGTCCTACAGCCTGTATTAGCACCATAGGCGACAGATTATAACCAGCAGCATGGGAGCCCCCCGGCTCCCAGGAACACAAGGTGGGCCACTAGCATGGCTAGTATTAGAGGCATTGGGTTTCCATACCATGCTGCTCCATTGTAACCACAACTTACATTACGGTATCTGCCATACACACCATAGCCATTACTTACTGCACCATATCCAGAGCTAGGCTTGCCATAGGCTAAAGAAACATGTCCTGAAAAATTACCTCCAGTTGCATGTACCTATTAGAATCCATCCACCCCTCATGAACCATCATTGGGTCCAGAACCACCATAGCCTTGATAACTTACACCGTCCAGTGGACGACCGTCACTTCCACCACACCACCACCAGGTTGCTTCCTTTAGAAGAGCATGCTTAACTCCACAAGTCTACCATTCAAGTCAAGAAAAGACTTATGCAGAACCCCATCAACTGCATCTTCAGTATCGAAAGATATGAACCCAAATGCCCGAGGACACCACACAAATTCCTTTTGGCTTCCACCATTCCCCCATCAATTGTCAAGAACAGAAGGATCTAAAGTCTTAATATCCCTATCCCAATTTTGTCATCGGATGTTTCAATGGGTTGAACTCAAGCACCAGATTTTCTTCAGTGTGCATGTTTTACCTTGTCTTGGAAATTTAACCTGCCCTATTGTGATTTTCCACATCTCTGATCCCAAGTCCCAGTGAAATTTCCAGTTAAATCCAACATTCACCACTCAATCTGTTGAGGTCTTCAAGAAAAAAAAATTTAAAAAAAAAAAAAAAAAAATGCTGTCTGTTGAGGACAATTGGCTAATGGTCTAGACCAGTTCAAAAATGAGACTTGTACCCTGCTATTTTGTTTGTTTGCCTTGTACTAAATCAATATAATTACAACAGGAATTGGTATACCGTAGGACCTTTGTTAAAAAAATTAATTAATTGTATTTTACACGATAGGTTGATGGCCTTCAACTGGGGTCTCATGTTCAATTACCAGTTACAGTTTCATTTAGCTAACATGAAGAAAAATAAGATAACGAGCACTAAGTTAGATCATAATTATCACTTAATTTATCTTAAGTTAGGCTCTGATCATCTAGATAATACAGCTTTTAGGTAATTGAGACAAGAATTACTCACTTTTGCAGATCGTCCCTCTTTTTCCTGAGCTTCTCAAGTTCTGCTTCTGTATTCAGGGATCCCTTTACTTCGAGATAAACTGAAAGATGCTCATTGACAACTTCAACACCACATTCGGCTAGCCTAGCATCGTTCTCAGCCAGAACCTGAAATTGTTTGATTTCCCGCAGTTAATAACTTAAGCTTACAAAAAAATTTGGAGTAAAAGCTGCAAATTATGAAGACAATAGTATTGGGTTACACCAGGTAAACAGGACCAAAAGCAAAATGAACCTCCATTCATAAATGCATAAATTACTAGGGGGATATATGACATTTTACATTCAAAATGATCATCATAATTATGGGCCTGAAGAGTAGTGCAAACAACAGATGCCACATTGTGTGAAGACAATTAAGATAGGACATGAACTCCGGTAGCACCAAAGCATTTTCAGATAGAACAACATGTTTAGACATCTCTGCAAGTTGAGGATATGCAGACCCCAGCCAGCTATTTTAGCATAATAACTCTTCATGGAAGACCAAAAACTAAACGTTGTTAGGATCAGATACACCAAAATAAGTTGATTTTTCATTTTATATTTTGACAAAACAATTTCAGATGAAGAAGCGATGTGTAAACACATTATGAATAAGGTTTATACATAATCCCAGAGAAAACAAGTTAAGAACTAATGTTCGCACAGCCTCTCATGAAAACATTATAAGCATAAATGTGTGCTTTCCCAGCCTTGCAACATGAGAGTTTCTGGATCTACCCCAATAAATACCATGTTTACCCCATTGCTTAGTTTACCCACCAAAAACCTGCAGCTTACCTGTTAGGTGGGGCAAACTTTCTTTATTGGTTCAAAGATACATCTCTAGGACACACCAATGATAGAGATTCTTTAATTTTTTTAAAATGAGATGCAACTCTAGGAAAAATACAAGGGTTTTAGTTTATTTAAAAAAAAAAATGTTTCCTAGCTTCCAAACACCCCTCCGTCCTAGCCATGTAACCAATTTTGTGCATCCTCATCTCTCTTGCATCATCCCCTCTCACATACTCTGTTGCACCAGTTAATGTAGAGGTTATTTGAACTCCATCCCATAGAATGGAACCATTAATACTCAAACTCATGATTGTAGCACATCAATCAATCCAACCTACTGCTCATAATTAATTCAACAAAGATATTTGGTAATTCAACTAATTCAACCTTCAGCCATCATACCTTATGAAAAGTGAATTAAAGGGATAAACAACACCTATGAGAAGCACTTTAGTACTTGATCAACCAAATTCACCCAAATCCATTATTTGCAAAAATCTAAAACTAAGGGTGCGTTTGAATTTTTTTCTTCCATGAAAAACCATGAAAATAGTTGAGATGGGAGAGCAAGTGAGAAAAGTTCTCATCCAATGATGAAGAAGATTGCCGAGTCGCCGTGTCGCGTCCGTGTCCGTGCATCCTTGATCAGAACCAATCAAACTTAAGTTTATTGCATGATATGGTCTTGGCAAATTGGGGAGATGACTTCATGTCCCGGACAGGGGGACGACGTAGGAAAAGGGGTAGAAGAAAAGTCTGAGTTTATCATATGGTATTCAAGTCCATTTTTACTAATTTCTTTAAAAAATCAAAAGTCGGTACACAAAAGTATATCAGGGTAGATCCAGAATCCCCCTTGCATAAATGCATCCACATTGACAAATAATCAAAATTGAAGGGAAAAAACGAAGAAAATATAAACTCACCTCCAACGATGATAAAGAGGCCAGAGTTGAAATCTCTAGCTTATAGCTTTTGATAGTCTCTGCAATCACATCAGTTCGGCAAACTGCAAAAGCCGGTCGTCTGAAGAAACAAAGTGTCATTCCATTTTCTGTTGGGGAAAGTTCCACAAAAACCAAAAAGAAAAAAGAGATAGTAAATATTTAACACTTTACCTTTCATGCCTTTCATTTGGGGGCAGTTTTGCATGGAGTGATCTTAGAAATTTAACTGCTGATTCCACTAGATCCATTTCATCTTGGATTCTGTCATTTGTCCATTCCTGTTAAAATAAAAGAAAGGGATGAATCCATCAATCGCCGAGGGCATACCTGAATCAATCATTCAAAGAAAACAAGGTATTCCTATCTCTAACAGTGGCAAATAATTTATGTTGTTAGAGCATCTCCAAGGGATCCCCTAAAATAGCCAAAAAGCTAGGGGCTCATGTGAGAAAATCCATGCTCCAAGGGAACCCTAAAACTTCCCCTATGTTAACTTGACTTCTACCTTCCCCTATATTTGGAAGCTCCCATACCATCCCCAAATCCTAAAGAATATTAAAATATTCCAACTCTTTTAATTTTCCAAATTAAAAACAAAAACAATGATGAAAAAGTGGAAATATATTTATATATTGATGAAAAAGTTAAACTAGGGAATGTGGTTGGAGTGATGAAAAATTAGGGGATCCCTAAATTTAGCTTTTGGTTAAAATGAGGAATAGTTGATCCCCCATTTTAACTTTTACCCTTGGAGATGCTCCTACAAATTAATCAATGAAGAATATAATGAACTTTGCAAATTCAACATGCTTCCTGACCATCGAATAGGTATCAAAAGGTTCAGATCACTTGATCTTGATTGTTCCAAGAGAGAGAGAACAAAGGTGTCACGAGATCTTAAATTCAGAAATTACTACATATTAACCAATATATAGTGTCTTAACTTTGATGTGATGAATGAACAAAACTGATCTAACCTCTACAACTGATGGATATTTGGATGTCATTATGGACTCCTTGCTGCAGACCCCGGCAGGTTGAGGAAGGCGCTGCCATAACTCTTCAGTAACAAATGGCATAAAAGGATGAAGCAACCGCAAGCCATTATCCAGACAAACCCACAGCGTGTCACGGGCAGCTCTCCTTGCAGAGTCAAACTGTGGATCCTCTCCAGAAAAGTAAGGCTTGATCACTTCAATGAATACATCACACAGTTGGAACTGCCACCACGAATATACTGCACTGGCTGCATCTGAGAACTCGTAAGAATCAAGTGATGACACAGTTTTGGATATGGCCTTGTTCAGGGTTGAAAGTATCCACTTGCAGCTAGATGGCATAGGTTGAAGATCTAGATTCATAGGAGGGGCGTAAGCATCTCCTAGTTTGCTCATTGCAAAACGTATAGCATTCCACAGTTTGTTACACCACTGTCGGTACCCAACAACTCTTTGGATATCCAAATTTATCCTATCTGACTGCAAGAAGAAGACATATAATTATTTTCTTGACTCAAGCTGCAATATCAAGTCAAAATAGATCATACCTGAGCTGTATAAGACACAAGAGCAAAACGAAGAGCATCTGCACCACATTCAGCAATACCATTAGGAAAATCTTTTACTTGTCCTTCTTTGGCAACAACTAGTTCATTACGGTCCAGGTTACCCTCCTCCAGCCTTTTCTGGAGACCTTCCAAGGATATCCCATTTATTACTTCAAGTGGATCAATAACATTTCCAAGGGACTTGGACATTTTACGACCATGTGCATCACGGATCATTGGGTGCAAATAAACCTGCAGCATACATTTCATATTGACTAACTGAAGCAAGTAGACGTGGTATACAGAGAAGGTAGTGGATTTCTAATCCTTAGTAAAACGTAGCATGGCAAGTTTCACAGAGATTCAAGAACAAACTCACCTTTCTAAAAGGGACATCGCCTCCAAGTTTCATTCCTAACATCACCATTCGAGCAACCCAAAAGAAGAGAATGTCATGTCCAGTTTCAAGAACCGAAGTTGGATAGAACACCTTAAAATCTTCAGTATTATCTGGCCAGCCCAACACCGATAATGGAAATAGCCCAGAAGAGAACCAGGTGTCTAACACATCTGGATCCTGAACCATCTGAAACTTCTTACCAGCAAAAATTCGATTTGCCTCCAACTGGACTTCTTCCTCATTTCTACCAACCACCCAATGGTCGTTATAAGCACCAAATTCTCTTAATTTGTCATCTTCTAGTGTAACATACCATGCTGGAATACGATGACCCCACCAGAGCTGCCTTGAAACACACCAATCACGAATATTTTCCAGCCATCTGTAATAGAAAAATTGTTTAACTGACAAGTGATAATTTGAGGATGAAATAACAATAATAATAATAATAACAATATGGACGCAGCATGCACGGAAATAATTGAGCTAACTGATGACCCATTCCATGCAAGTAACATGGGAAATCACATCACCTTTTCCATTCTGCAGAATATTGCTTGGGTATTATCTCGATCTTTTTATCATGGATCACAGCATCAAGAGCTTCCTTGGCCATACCACCGCAGTTAACAAACCACTGTGGTTTTATCATTGGCTCAACGACATCATTGCTTCTTGAGCAAAGGCCGAGGCGCATCTCGTTGTTCTGAGAACCTCTGTAAAGTCCCTGAATGCAAGAGTTTGAAACAGATTACTAAGAAGAAATTCAAAGATCTAAAAGAGAAACCACATAAGGCTAGATTAAAGAAAATTTAAGGGGGGAAGGGGTATAGGAGCATGTGTTTGGACAATACACATCTTTGCTACATAACTTCACAAGCCACAAGAATTAATATATTTACTGAAGCACAATAAATCATGAAGGTGAAAAATCAGTATCTTGGTTATAATTTCTGTATGACTATTGCATAAAAACTAACTACAATGTTAGGTCCCTTATACTATCATAAGAAATACCTTCTTCTGCAATGCTTCAATGACAGCTGCACGAGCTTCAAACCTAGGCATCCCTTCGAATTCTGAACCACCATTACTATTTACTTTTCCATCATCAGTGAAAACATTAATGAATTCAAGACTGTGACGCTTTCCAACCTCAAAATCATTTGGATCGTGGGCTGGAGTAATCTGCCAAAAACCACAAGGACAAGCATTAAAAAGAATGTATCGGATGCGTATACAACAACCCAAACTGAAGGAGATAAGCTTAAAGGCTAAAGCAGAATATTACAATCTTGAAAGGGCTTGTTTTACCTTAACAGCACCAGTTCCAAATTCTGGATCAACAAGTATAGCATCACAGATTATTGGTAGTTTTCTTCCACTGAATGGATGTATTGCAAATTTTCGGTGAAGATGAGTGTACCTCTTGTCTTCAGGATGTACAGCAATTGCTGTATCACCGAGCATAGTTTCCACTCTGGTTGTGGCAACAACTATATCACCCAGCCCTTCATCTAAAGGGTAAGCAAAAGATGTCAGGACACCAAACTCCACTGGATTTTTATACCCAGGAACCTTCAACAGCGTCCTTTCCTTGATGTCCTTATAGTCTACCTACAAAGGCGAGTAATCATAAGATGTAGAAAAGGGTAAGGAAAGAAACAGCTGAAAATCAAAGAATACCTCAATATCAGATATAGCTGTTCGCAAGACGCAATCCCAATTTACAAGACGGTGATCCCTACATTATAATAAAAGGTAAAAGGTATCTTCATCATTCATACTTATAATATAGCTAGAAATATAACACAAAATTATATTTTACTTGAGTATCATAAATCTCCGTTGAATATTAAACATAAAGAAAGGTGTCAACAGACCTTAATTTAGTTACAATATTCAGTTATTCTGATTTAACATTAATGAACTCTCAAATGTCACACCAAAAACAAAATGTCATTAATTTGGTGGTTTTACCTATATGGCCATGTAGACACACAGACCTTCAAAATTAATAAAGCCAAAAACAAGACAAAAAATGTTCAAATGTACCTATAGATAAGGTCTTCTCGGTATAGCCGAACAAAAGCCTCTGTCACAGCCTTTGACCTTTTCTCATCCATTGTGAAACACTGGCAATGAGCAAAATGAGTAACAACAGTTGACACAAACCAGATTGCAAATAACATTACAACAATCACACACCATAATAGTTTTAAACAAGATATGAAACAATGGCCAAAGATGAATTGCTAACCTCACGGGACCAATCAAGTGAAACACCAAGCCTACGCTCCTGATTCAATATTGTACCTCCATATTCATTCTTCCATTTCCATACCTTTTCCAACATAACATGAACAAGGTCAGTGGAGCAGAAAGATTAATATTCAGGTATTATACATGTTTATTTAGTTGGGAAAAAACAAACAAAAGAAATGGCCATTTGAACTTACTTCTTCTACAAATTTCTCCCGACCAATATCATGCCTAGTTAATTTACTTTCACGCATCAACTTCTTCTCCACAACAACCTGCAGAATGTCATTCATACATCAAATTTAACTATAGAAGAATATCAAGGAAAAGCATTAAATGGACAGAAGAATAGTCTGTAAGCAGGCAATGTTGTAATGACGCATCAGTACTTGTGTGAACAAAAAGGAGAACAAGAAAGCACTTCATAAATACATAAGCAGAATGCAATGGTCAGTCTCAGTTTAAGAGAAAAAAAAAAAAAAAAAAAACCAAGACCTGTGTTGCAATGCCAGCATGATCCATTCCTGGCACCCATAATGTATTATATCCAGACATTCTCCGCCAGCGGATAATTGTATCCTGCAGTAAAGAAAAGGTAGGAACTTCATTTGCATCAACGTTCATGAAACAATATAAGCAGAAAAGAAATGAGTTATCTGGCCACCTGAATGGCAGCAGTAAGGCCATGACCTATATGAAGAGCCCCAGTAATATTTGGGGGCGGTAGAACCTGAAAGAATCATTAAAAAAAATAGGTCAATCCAAGTTTATATATATCAACACACCTATCTTTTGCAATTATAAACACGAGTATTCGAGATCAATATGCTGTGGAAAAAAAAATTGGCACTTTGAACAACGTCACGTGTGAAATTGTCTCAGCTGACTTCCTTGAGCCTATAAACAATGGAAATATTAATATCTCTGTTGACAATCTAACTTGCTATGGTCTGGAAGACTTTCTGAAGAAGTCCTCAACAGGTGTTTATAAAGTTTAGGAATTGAAGAAGAAAGGAAGCAGTAAGCAAATCCCATTACCACAGCTCTTCTCATAGCGGCCAAATGAGGAAAAAAAATCACATTACTTAACACTTGAGAGGGGATCTCCTTGGACACAAACTTCTAAAGTGGCAAACACAAGCATTCATCCTAACTAGATGTAGACAGACGCAGTGTAAAGTGTTTCCTAGTCTCCTGGATGACCACAAAATAGAAATTATTCTGTAAAGACTACAGATGCACCGCAACACAGCTATTTCATAGAGCTGACATTTCTCCTAAAAAATATCTGTACTTACCAATTTTGTATGTTATTCTATAAATGAAGAACACAGTAAAGTGTTTGAAAGCTATCCTACAAAGACTACTCTAATTTTTTCAAGATATTCGATTCCCAGCTAAAAGCATGCAACTTTCTAGACTTTTTGAAGGCTAGTTGCAAACAGTACAGCCTGCAGAGCATGGCAAGACTAACTCTTCGAGAAGAAGACCAATCTAATAGAGATACAAGTACAATGGTCAGCATTCCTATCAGCTACAGAAAACATGCATGTGCAGCAGTGACTTCCTATTTATTGGTAATCCTTTTAACTTTACAAAAGGTTCCGAGGCACTCACAATCACAAACGGGGGTTTGGAGCTGTTAGCATCTGCCACAAAGTAGCCAGATTTCTCCCACCAAGCATACCATCTGCAAGAAAACAAAGAAGAAACGGGGGATTAAGTTAGAGAGAATTAATCAATTTGGCACTCAGTAAAAACCTTGATACTTACGATTTCTCTACACAGCTGGGGCTATATTGCTTTGCCATCTGCCGAGAAAGTTGTTTCTTTTCACCAAAAGGAGTCGCTGGATCGACATAATCTTCGAGATTCTCTTCTTGTGCATCTCTCTTTGCACTTTTCCTTTCACTTTTTTTTGAGGGGTTGGACGCTCTTTGTGCCTTGTTAGCATCACATACACATAAAACAAGATAGTTTCTCATTTCTAAAAAGCAATTATTGAAAATTGTAGCTCATTCATGCACTATGTCCCACAGAGACTAAAACAGAAAGCAGTAACAATAACAAGCTAATTTTTTTGTTACCTGAAGTTTTGCTGCTTCTGCTTTGTGCTGAGCCTTAAGTTTCTTTGCTTCTTTCTCTTTTGCCTACAGCAGAAATTCATATTGGGAATGTTCACAAAACACTAGAACTAAAATCTGAGCACCTATAATGCATTAACTACGAAAAATTATGGGATCCTATGTGGTTAGGGTTGTGTGGTTTTATCCCCCACGTCCTGGGTTCAAGTCGAGACCCGCTGGCGACATGGTTACTTTCTTATGGTGTTGACTTGTAGGTCCCCCCTTGTTGATAAGTTATGGGATCCTATAAAAACCCAGCTCACTTTCCAAAAAAAAATTTACGAAAAATTAACTTTTCCAATACTTGTGTGCAATGCAAGAGGCTCGTAGATCAAAATGAAGTGTTTCAGATAAGAAGTGACAAGACTGGAGGGCTTCCAGAATATATCACCAATTTTTAAGTGCAAGTGACTATGTCATGAAGTGCTTAAAGAATTCAGTCATAAATTTTTAGTTAACTAGCCTTGCTTTAGCATGTGATATTTAGTAAGTATAATACCAAGCCATGATCTCCTAATCAGTCAGAATCTGAAACAATATTATCGACCACACTGATCCCCATAGATAAAGAATAAATTTATTCAAAGGTCATCCCCACCCAAAAAGCCAATAAGATTTTTTTTCGTACTTTTGAAATTATTGATAGAGATAAGCAATAAAAAGTAGTTTCAGAGATATCCATCACTTGAGATCATGGAAAACAATTGGGAAACTTTCTTTTAGTGCTAGGATAAAATGCAGAAAATGGGGTATACTAGACAAAAAAAAAAACTTTGTTAGAAACTTTTAAATAATTGAACTTGCATACCATGTGGCAAGCGCTTATCCAAATTAACAGATGGTACTCTCAATTAATCATCTTCTTTAACATTAAGTAGCCCAAAATTAACACTACAAAATCTGTAAATGAGACATGGATAAACAAATCAAACCTTCTCTTCCTTCTTCTTCTTTCTTTCAGTATCTTCGGGAGTCTCTTTTCTTGGATCTTTAAGATCTTCACTGGTCTCTCCCTGAACATAGAACCAAAGGTTTATTATAACCATCATAAATTGTTAAGAAGAGATATTCAACAAAGTAAATACGGACTAACCATTGTAGAAATCGTCTTTGAGAAGCAGATCTTCTCTCAAGAGTGGTTTGAAGCCCTGACAAAGGAAACATTAAAATAATATTGGTGATGTGAAGCAAATAAGAAGATAAGGATGGAGCACATGCTATGGAGCTATGTAGTTAAATCGTTAATCGGACCCTAATCGGTTAAGGAGCAACATGAGATTAATCGAAATTAATCATAATTAATCGAAATTAATGGGCCTATATTCTATAAACATTTTTTTTATTCTTCTAAGTAATATATTTACTTCAAGAAAAAATTTAATGTGCATTGAACATCATTTGTTGCAATTTAAGGCAAATTATAATAAAATTAAGAATTCAATGTCTCCATATTCTTTAGTTTTATTTATTATTCCTTTTGTCGGCCTATATATATAAGGATTTTTTTATTGTAAAGCAAGAGGGAATGATAGGAATCAAGTTCCACCAACTCAAGAGTTACATGACAGTTGTGCCTCTCTTACTCACCCCCTTCCCACTGCTTTTGGTGTTGCTAGCTCCACCCGTTCAACCGAACGGATCTACTGAATCAACAGAGTCAACTAGATCGAGATCAACATTATGTTCCCTCTAACGATTTTTACTGTGTGGGCTAGCTATGCGAGTTTCTAACTTTCAATGGGTGGGAGTTCAAGATCCTATGATTTCGGCCGGGTGGTAAGGCTCACCTAGCTAGCGTCTTCCTTAATTGCAAGGAATATAGGCTAGTTCCTGGGACAAAGATTTTTTACAAAGAAAGTTACACACGTTTACTTTACCCGTCTAGAAATTTTAGAATGAGTTTTTTTTTTGTGGAAATGATTTCTTTGCCATGTAGATCATCCTTGTCAAAATCATAAGTTTTTTAAAGGTTGAAAATTATCTACCTTGTGTAGCATGTTTTGGAACTCCAAATGAGTTCATTTTTTCTAAGAGCGGTCTATATGCCTAAGAGATCGTCCTCACAAAATATCAATGTAAACTGAAATTTCTAGGTGGATGAAATAGGTGTATGAAATAGACATATGTAACTTTCTTTGTCAAAAATCTTTGTCCCAGGATCCTGCTCAAAAAAACTCTTCACAAAATATATATAGTCCATCCTTTTTTTTCTCTAGCCTCTTCACAAACTCTTAGTATTGCTTTATGGCTATGTGTAGATATTGATGAGGTTAAGGCAAAAAAATAAAAATAAAATTACTTTTAACTTTTCTTTTCTCATTTGTTATAACATACATTGTCATAGACCGATTAATCGGTGAGTTTTGAAAGCGATTAATCGTGATTAATCTGTAAATAGTAAATCAACCAAATTTTGCCTATTACTCGGCCAAGGAATTATTCAAATGATTAATTCAAAAATCACAATGTTCTACTAGCGAAAAGAGATAAATCACCGATTTAGTAATATAGCTATGAAGCTAAAAAGGTGTGGCACCTGAGCTCAGAAAAGAAGAAATGTTGAAGATGATATGAAGAAAACGGAATTAAGGTTTTACTTATTCTTAGAATTTTTTACATTCCCCCAAGGTTCTAGGCAATTTATTAAGAAGAATCCCCCAGGTTGAGAAAAAAAAAGAAGAAATAGTCTTTTAGTCTCGCTCTTCCACATTTAAGTCCCATCACAATTATTCACTGCCACGGATCATCCCATATAATTGATACCCAAAACTAGAGTATGAACAGTTGCAGGAAAAGAAATATGAGCTATTAAGAAACATGAAACCACAATCAGAATGAAACATTTATACTGAGTAAGAGCCTGAAAATGGTGACAAGCACGAAATATAAAAACAATAAATTAGCTAAAATAACATGAAATGGAATAAAATTTGAGAAATGCTACGCATGAGCAATATTGTGAAAGGTTTCTGATTGATTTGAAATAAATTGTGCCTAAGTTTTAGCAGGGTGGAACATGAGACATCATTTGTGCACATGTGATTCTTCAAACGCGTGACAGACTAACTATGAATGTCCAACTATTGGCAATTTTCAGCTCTACGCAGTAGACCTCTTCTTTTTACTCTAGAATGGTGATCTAATCAGTTGTACTAGATGATCGATGATTCTATCACAAGACAAATTAAATTCTAACGCAAGGCCCGAGTCAAGTTCTATGAAGGTGTCTGCAACAGAGAAAGCAAATTACAAGAAACGCTAAGCAAGCAAAAATCGATTAAAGCAACAAAGACTAGAGAAAGTTATATGAAGAAGAAGATAGCGTACCCTTGGATGTAGAACAACTGCTGCTTCTGCTTCGTAGCCAGACAAGAGAAAGGAGAAAGTTCTGTTCTGTTGTTAATGACTAGCTAGGGTTTTCACTTCAGTCTTCACTGGTTTTATTGGGGGCATATTCGGTATTTCTCATGTTGTTTGCCTTGGAGACAAGTTCTCCTATATGCTGAAAAGATACCCATTGCATGCCCCTGGCCCGCCGAGGGAATCCGATTCCGTGTCAACCCACTCGAATATGGGGAACTTGTCCTGTAATAAGTGGTTTGTTTATTGGCTTTGAATTGGCTCGATTCCTCAACTAGGTTTAGGGTATTGATAGATAGCTAATTATAAGTTCATCTATCATTAATCACTATTATAATTACCCCTTCCTTATCCTCCCTCCTCCTTCTCCCATTTCATCTCTCATGTTTTGTTTCAGGGGGCAAAATTAAAATTAAATTTATTTTAGAGGGCAAAAATAAATTAAAATTTACTCAGACGTCGGATTTTCTTGAGATGTATGCACAAATAAATACGAGCCATCAGATTTTACTCGATATGTGTGTTGGATCGTTAAATTTTTCTCGAGATGCATGTCGGCCCATTAAATTTTCTTCAAGATGCGTGTACGAATAAATCTAAGCCGTCAAAATTTCTCGTGATGTATGAATAAATATGAGATGACAGATTTCCTTGAAATGTGTGTTGGATTGTTAAAATTTTCTTGAGATGCAGGCTAGTCCGTCAAATTTTCCCTGAGATGCGCACTGAAGCGTCAAATTTTACTTGAGATGCGTGCATAATTAAATTTGAACCATTTGATTTACCTATAAATGTGTGTACTATTAAATTTGAACCGTTAAATTTCCTCGAGATGAGTTGTTTAAGATGAAATATTTTTTAAATCAACTGTTGGATTTTCCTCGATATACGATTACGATTTCAGTTAGGCCTTAGGATTCTCTTTGAGATGAGATGTTCGAGATATGAAATATTCAATCGCAACCTTTGATTTCTTATGGGCATTTTGGTAATCTACTTTGAAAATTGACGATTAATGGACGTTGACCGCTAGTCAATGAGGTAATTGTAATAGTGATTAATGATTGATCTACTTATTAATTATTTACGCGCAATAGGGAGCAATGTGCAAATTACTGATAAAATGACTTATAAGACCTAATTTTATAATTGTATACCATATAAGACTCTAATTAGGGGTGAGCATCCCATCCCACAATCTCGAACCTGTCACGTCCCATCCCAATTTTTTTTAGTCTTATTTGGATCAATTAATCTCATCCCGATCTAGAGTGAGATGAGATCAAGATGAAGATTTTCAATCCTGTCATCTCGTCCAGTCCCGAACTTACTTTTTAATATTTATTATTAATTTTAATAACTATATAAATAAACAATTTATTATTTATTGTGAGTGATGTAACAATTCACTATCCTTTAAGTTGATCAATGAAAGCAGATCTATTTAATTAAACAACTAAAACATCTAAAATTTGAGTTGATTAACTCATCACACACAGGCATTGATAATTTTGCTAGCTCTACTACGGGCCTGCAGCTAGCTTGGCCCTTTTCCCAACATACTCATTTTTCTACTGATTTTGAACTCCATTATAAAAACAACACACATATTTGTATATAATATGAGGCATTGTCCTTGAGTAGATAATTTTCACTACGTTCATTTTTCACAAGCAACTGGAAGAAAATGGTCACCAAGTAAACAAACTTAAATCATAAACAAGTAAGCTACATATAATGTGAAGTTTTCAAACTACCGGTGATTGTCACCACTCCTTGTCTTTGAGTTGGTAGCCGGAGTTTCAATAGTAGGTACTTGCTTTATACACAGATAGTAGGTTGTCCTAGCTAAACATAAATAGATTTCTAGAGTGACATGTTGTAAATTGTAAGAGTCAATCCCCATTGCCATATATCTTCCTCGATCGAGAGAAATGTATCTTCAACTGTAAGTCATGTCCCTTAAAAAACCTCGTGTTTATTTCCTTCCCAATTGCCCATGTCATGAAATAAATGCTCATATTCACATTTCGTCCAAAAGGTCATACATTTTTTGTTCATTTTCTATTGATCATGACACCCTAAACTGATTAAGAAATGTAGCCCGTACAGTTTAAGCAAATTGACGGTGTTGAAACACATTAGTACTAACATTTTGCAAGTTAAGTATACACAATGCAATCAAATTTCAAGTAAATATTTGAATGCATGCTGATCTCGTCACGTCCCGAACCCGTTTGGAATGGGGTGAGGTCTATCCCGTTCCGATTTCGAATGAACTAGATGGGATAGGGATGAAGTTCATCCCGTCCCGTGCCCACCCCCAATTCTAACAATTGAAAATGTCTCAAAAAACTTAGTTTTTATAATTCAAGATTATTAAAGGCTACAAACTTAAACCATGACTAAAAGATATATAAAAGACAAATCCATGTTCCTAAACACATTGACGTGTGTTATTGTTTATGTATTCAAATTTTAGTTATATTGAAACAAGCGAAATACGCAATTTGATATTTTTCAAAGTTGACTAATGTCACTAAAACACAACTGATTGATTATTGTTGGGTAATCTAGAAGTAAAAAATAAAAAAACAATAATTCTAAAAGTAAATTTATGATTAGTTTAAGAAAGTCAATTAATTTGAAATTTGATCAGTTAAAGGGTAAGAATGTATTTCTAATTAATTTTAAACCACAAGCTGTGTGTTGTGGCTTTTAAAAGTCTTTAATTATTAAAAATAGACATTTTCAATTGTTAGAGCATGATGTGGTCTATAACTACAAAAAGTAGGCTTTACAAATCATTTTCCCTAAAAAAATTAGTTTTTAACTCTTTTTCGTAATATAGTTCTTATGTGAATCAGCTATGAGTTGTGCTCAGGACGGAAATTTCTTTTTAAGGTTGTTTATATATTTTTTAATATGACGTAGTAAATGTGTGTTATGTATCAATATTTTTTTATTAAAGGGGAGGGTTTCTCAAAACATCTGTAATGGGATATTAGTGAGATTTTGTAAAAGTTGTTGAATTAGTTTAATAGTTTTTATTAATTGATATTAATTTCAACTAAGGTTGGATGCGCTCTACGTGCACGAGTATTCAATATTTTTTATTCAATGGGTAGTTTATAAATAATTAGAGGACTTAAAAAATATTATTATATTAGGGACTTAAGTATAACTAATCAATGTTTCAGATGTACTGATTTTGATTGTAAAATTATGAAATATGAATGACAAATGGAAAATAAAAAAGTTAGTCGTAACGGTCATTTCATAATTTATATATAACTGAGGGTTTGCAATAAATTATGTTAGAGGCTTAGATATAATATACTAATGTTTAAGAGAGGTTGATTTGGATTGTGAAAACTATGAAATATGGAATGCAAAATGGAAAAATCCAAAAGGTAGATGTAAGGGCCTATTTATATTTCATAAATAATTGAAGGGTTTCAAATAAATTATGTTAAATGCCTAAATATAATTAATGAATATTGAGAGGGTTTGAGTTTGATTATAAATAATCTGAATTTGAAAAGGCAACAATGTAAAAAAAAAAAAAAAAAAAAAAAACATATAAAGACACAAACACCCTTTGCCGCTTTTACCACCTTTTGATTTTTTTTGTAAATATTATAAATTTTTGATGACATTGTCGAAACTCGAAAATTAGGTTGAAAATAGATGTGTAATAGTGTTTTCTATTAAAATACACAAGTACCCGTGCTATTGTTCATTGGTGTATTGATTTCACATGTAATTATTAAGAATATGAGAAGACAATACGGAAAAGAAAAATTGAGTTGAAAGTATACATTTTACTATACATTTGTTAAAGAGGCATTATATAGTTAGATATCAATTCTTACATCTACTCATTGGTGTTTAAAACAAGAAAAACACGATTTAGAGACAACAAAGTCAAAACAATTACTTTTGTTATATGTGGTCTTTTACAAACTTGCTTCGGGTAAGTAACTTTAGACAACACTTTTTTAAAAATAATTATTTATACAATTTTACATTTTATTCCATACCATGCTATGCTAATTTCAATATATTGACTCATAAACTTGATTAAATAAGCATGAGGTGGACATAAATATCATAGTTCAATAGTACTACATATTTAAGCAAAAATGTAAACTACATTAATACGTATTGTTTAGTTTCAACCATATTACAATTGGTTCAAAAAAAAAAACATGTGCATCCCATGTATGATGTATGAAAATTGTGAGTGGCAAATACTTATTAGCATCTCATGCATCACATTAGTATGAGATCCCTTAGCCTTTGCAGGCGAGCCATAAATGTGTTTTCATAATTTGGCGAATGATATGGGCATTTTTGTAATTTAACAGATGAGGAGGGCATGTTCGGGATTTGGCAAACGAAGACGGAACACTTTTGGCATTTGGCTAATGGGAAGGAGCATTTTTGTAATTTGACAACTGGAGGATATTTTTTCGTAATTAATGAGTAAGAAGTTCGTCTCCATGTTTTAGGAACTAAACAATGGCCATTTTCGTAATTTGAATAATGGGATGAGAGGGCATTTTCGGGATTGGATAATGAGGAGGGGCGTTGTCGTAATTTGGTGAGGTAAGGGAATTTTCGTAATAATGGGGATGGGAGAGGCACTTTCGAAAATCTTGAAATTTGTTGAGGGCAACTTTGGTATTTAAAAAATGACGGATTAACATCTTGACACACATTTCACTGTTCGTGCTATAGTGAAGTTGAATTTGCATTATAAAAGTAGATAACTCATTTTGTTTCTAAGAAATTTGCAGGCAGAGCAACAATTATGAGAAGTTTATAAAAATACTTGACCGATCAACACATTTATAATGATTTCAACATTAAAAAATAAAAAATGCCATATTCGAGATATTGAAATGCAATTGGCCCAAGTAATATAGTAAATAATGTTTATACATTTGATAACTCCTTGCAAAAAGTCTTGAGACCATCCTGCTGTTATTCCAGATACTTGCAATTTTTGTCAACAATATCACCACCATTTTCCATTTGTGACCATGTACAACGCATGACTAGCTTTTCGAATATGAGAAATGCCAATTTCTGTATGAAGCTGACCATTTGTACAGAGTATACATTGTTTTTAACAAGTTTGTTAAACACTTGAAAATATAAACACCTAAGACAAAAGAATAAGACACGTATGAACGTGGATAGCATTGTCAGGAGACTTGGCTAGATCGAGGGTTTTGAAAAACTTTATATATTTTCAGTAAAAGATCCCCCGGGGATAAACTTGACTCGAGGCAGATACGAGGTAGGCATACCAAGCCTTATCGAAATCAAAAAGTGCCCATGCCACATTGTGGTACTTATCCCGAGATGTGGTACAAAAGTATTGTTTTTCCTTATGACTAGACGGAGTGAGATTATACTGAACCCGATGTGATCCACAATAATTGGAATGTTATGAGCAATGTTGTAGTGGTTGAGCAGGCAAATGATGAGTGGAGATAGCGAAAGACTAAGACCCATATGGATTTCCTAAAGTAGGTACTGTGACAACTTTTGAAGAAGATAAACGACAAATGGCGTTTACCATAAAAGCCACCGATACCTATAGTTTATGCCTCAATATTGGGAGTGCACGAACCGTATGGATTACGTGTAAGCTAGGGGGTCAGTCTAGATAAACTATGCCTAGCTGCGGAGTGTTATGAGAGGTGTGGGAGAGAGTCACTCTCTCATGGTAATGGAGTGTTCGGGACGGTTAGACCGATGACGTGAGTCCTATCTTGCTTTACCGAGTGTCTCAAACTTTATTTCTATATAGAAAATTTACTGTTTGAAAATTTACTTACTTGATTTGATACTCTTTATTTAGATAGAAACTTCATTTGGAAATTTTAGGTAAAATAAAACTCGTGAAATTTTATGATTTCCACGTTTTAGATTGGTTATAGGACAATTATTCTTGCAATGATTGTTTGTTTTAGTTTTGTGTTATGAGTTATATGAACTATTGGTAAATGTAACACACGAAGGATGCTTAAAAAAAAATTGTAACTTCATTAGACCATACATTTTATACGACATTTAATATTGTTACGATGAAAATTATAGGTACATAAATTTTGTATTATTGGTATATGAGCAATGTGAGACGAAACTCTTTTATATTATTCATTAGATGACTATTTAGTACATGCTCATCCCATCCCGTTTTGCCCCATACCCATTTGGAATGAGATTAAGTCGGGATGAGGTCCATCTCGTCCTGATCTCGAATAAACGGGATGAGATAGGAATGAGGTCCATTTCGTTCCATCTCGTCCCATGCCCACCCCTATATTGAACTATCTAACATCCATATTTTTTTTCAAAAATACTGAAATGCCTATGGTTCCCCTTTAGATACAAAAAGATTGCAGTCACGAGGTACATTGTGTGGTAAAGAAAACAAGAAAACCCACACCATCCACCACTAGTCATCATCTCCAATTCTCCACCACTCACATGCTTTTTTTTTTTCCCATTACCTCCGAAACAGAAACGACATCACCATCTCCTCTTTATCGATTTTGTAGATTGATTATCCCTAGAAGAGCCTTTTGCAACCACCCTCTCTTCCTTTTAAGCTTGATCAAACTATTTTTCATCCACGGGTTTTAAGCGAAAGTAAACATGAACAAAAGGAAAGGGAGAGAGATAGTGTATGTCTCACACCTCAACCATTTCATTTGACTAGAAGTTCTCTGAAAACCCTCAATTTACTATGAGTTTTGCCTTCCATCACTGGCACCAAGTTGTTGCAACGTTTGAATATTGAATTTTCAAAGTTAATTAAATCTCGTATAGTGTTTTTACCAAAACAAAAATTAAAATGATTGGTTCATTGAGTGACATTGTTGATTTGTAGGTGAAATCCAAAGTAAATGAGAAGAAATTTTAGAATTACACTTATTAATCCTCTTGAGAGAGAGGCTTAGAGAAACACAAAGGGAAAAATGAAGCAAGGGAATAGTCCAGATGATGGATGATCAATGGTGGAGTCTTCAACTGCCAGATGTACCTTGTGATTGACTCACAATATCTTTGTATCACTAACTCCCAAGAAAACCATGAGTCCCGTTAGAATAGAATAGTCCACAAACAAGTCTGCAAGCGTCCAACAAAAGATCATCCCAACTTTCCACGTATATTTATATTCCCCGAAAATCTGAAACACAAAAACCCTTCTCTCTATCTCAGACAATCTCAATGGCGTCTGCAACTCTCGCTCTCTCCATTCCACTCACTCGTTACAGAACTCACCCCCACCACCACAACAAACCCAAACTTTTCTTATCCTCCATCATTTCCCGCCAACCCACGAACCCCCTTTCATCAAATTCCATCATCTCTTTCCCGCCAAAACACATTAAACCAAGAGGAAGGAGAAGAAGAAGAGTGAATGAGGGGTGCATTACAGCTGCTTATGTTGCTGCACCGGCATCTGATTTGAATATTAGCGATAATGAGCCGAGATTGGAGGAGTCTAGTTCTTCCAAGGACAGCGGTCCACCCCCTCCCCCGATTGCGATAAGCTGGGGTCTTGTGTGGACTCTTCTGCTTAGGCATAAGTTTCGAATTGCCGCTTCAGTTGCAGCTTTAATTGGAGGCACTGCGTGTACTCTGACCATGCCAGTTTTATCTGGTACTATCGTTTCCTTCATTTTTATATTGAATTTTGAGATTTTAGGTTGTGGGTTTTGCTTTTGAAGACGAAATATTTAAGAAAAAGTTTAAAATTTGGATAGAGAATGGATGGTTATGCTGATTGGAGATTGGTAGAATTATACTAGATTAGATTTTACAAGGGCACTGAAAGAGAGGACTTTGATTTTGCGTCTTATTGAATACATAACACAAGACATTGCAGGAACCTTCTTATGTGCAATAAGTTGTAATTCAACTGTGTTTGAGTGAAAAAATGAAAATGAAAATTGGATTAGTATGCATTATAGTGCTTGGGTTTCAAAATTGTGTTGCGAGAAATGAGAGTGGTTTTGAAGAAAATGGACAAATGGATGCAAAGTTGTGCGAGCTAGGGCTATTTGCTCAGCTAACATTAGACAGATCATGGGGGAAGAAGAAACACTGTTACGATCTAAACCATGTAACACTGTGTAGCGCGTTTTATTTTATTTAGTTTGTAAAGAAGAAATTGATGGCAAAAGAGCCATATGAACGGATAAGTAGTTGTGGATGATTAATGATCTAGTAATGAAGTTGCGTTCATAGTTTATCCAAGCCAAGGATGCTTGAGCCGACCAAAAAAAGTGGGTTTTGGCTCCTGGTCTGGAACGGTGTGGGAGCCAAAGACAAAAAGAGCATCCTGAATCGCAAAAACCTTTTCCTTTTCATCATATACTTACTATTTATAGCTCATGGGGACTTGAGAAAACTTTTATGAGGCTCTGAAATTGTGCACCACGTACTCTTGTGGTCTTAAACAAAATTGTCCTGAAACCCTGCTGAAGGTAGTCATGACGAGCCTTTTGGGTTGGGATTTGGTGCTAGGCCCTATTGCTTAGTTCTTTGCGCACGACACCATGAGCCATGTAGTATCCCTATTTCCTGTTCAACAACTGATGTATTCATTTTATGTATGCGTCAACAGTAGGCGTGTCATTGCGGGCGAATGAGTAACAAATATGACGTTGTCATCCAATGCTGATGTAGGGTATAAGACAAACTTAAATGTGATTGTCAAACTCATATAAAACCTTGTACGTGCCACCATGTGTCCGTCAAACACTGACACATGTCCGCATAGAGGCTGTAACTGTCAGGTGTCAACCATGTTCTGGTGTATCCTGAGAATACAAAGATATAATTATGAACTCGATATCCATTCACTGCGCTCATGAATCAGTAAGACCAATAGAATCAATGCAAGGAAATATCTAAGAATCAATAATCGTCAAGTATAGCTCAAGCTATGCTTCATCAATAAGTAGCATCGACAAACACAAAACAACTGTCTCGGTCAACAAAAGATCGTTATAAGAATTTGTTGTGTCAAACACTTTGGGGTACTTCTCATGTGGGAAATTTGTGAAAACACTTTCATGGGTTTGCTTATTAAAGGGTTGCACTTCTTACCCACTTCAAATATCAAAACACAAGGATTAGGATATTCCATTTATTATTGCTTTGTTAATGGAAGACACAAATTACTTCCTGTTCCTTAACTGATTGCATGAATTTACTTTTGTAGGACGCTTTTTTGAAGTAATCGTAGGAAAAAGAACTGAACCTCTGTGGAAACTACTTAGTAAGGTTGCAGTTATGTATACTCTGGAGCCAATTTTCACTGTTATATTTGTTACAAATATGAATTCCATATGGGAGAAGGTGATGACATCATTAAGGGCCCTGGTTTTTAGGAGGATACTAATTCAAAAGGTAAATCTGAAATTGATTTTCATGTAAATTCAATGTCATAGTATTTTCCCTTATGCTCCATTTTTTACAATTGAGTTGTGACGTAATTGATTATAGACAATCCAGTCAGTTCTTTGATATCTGACCATTTATCCTATCTCTCTACTTCAGGTGGAATTTTTTGACCGGTATAAGGTGCGGATTGATATCTTCATTAGTCTATATTAATTTATTTATCCATTTTTTATGTGACTAAAAGATATATGCCGAACAAACATCGTAAGAAAAGCTTAACAGTGTAGATGCACACTCTTGTAGTCTATTCACAAAAAATTGTACCAAGCAAACTTTTCACAGCATAACTTGGTCATATTGCACAATCTGCTAGGATTATGAGCTATTCTTCTGAGGACGTCTTAATCGTTTCAATTAACACAAAGAGAAGCCAAAGCATTTATTCTCAACCTGGGCATTGATGATGCGGCTAACATCAAGTTGGAAATTGGAAAATAATATGCGAATGCTGATCAATAAATTTATTTGAACTATTTTTAGTGAAGCTTTAACCGACTCGGAAAATGTCTATTTTGTTATTCGATAACATAACTCCACTAGAAGTATGTTGCCTTACAATTCCCAATAATTTTAGTTCTAAGAAGAACTCTAAGATCAAAACCACAAGTGTAGGCTCTTAACTTAGATAATATGAATATGTCTAACCAAATTGGACGTTTCTAATGTTATCATCAAATAGCATTCAACGGATGAGATCTTTAATATTATTCTGAATTGCTTTACTTTTTAATTATTATTAGAGAGATGATTTTAACATTTAGATTTCGTTTTCAATTGCTTGTTCATTCTAAGGTTGTACAAATACCAACTTTTCTCTTGTTAAATCACCCTTTACTTTAAAAGCTTACATTAACGTTTCATGTTGCTTTTGGTTTTTCTGTTGGGATAACTGCTCCTTTTTGTTTCAAAGATATTGTTGCTGGTGTGTTTTGCTTATAAAAAAAACCACTCTAAAAGCTTAAAGTTGTTTTATTTTGTTGTACAGGTTGGTGAGTTAACAGGCTTGTTAACATCTGACTTGGGTTCTATAAAAGATGTTGTGAGTGAGAACATTTCAAGGGATCGTGGTTTCAGAGCACTTTCTGAGGTAAGTGTACTAACGAACCTTTACCTTTCCTAAGTACACCTCGGCTACCCCTCCTGGGACACACCTTACTGTTTTGTTTAATGCAACTGCTCAAAAGTGAATGTCCACATTTGTCCCTTTCTTTATTAATTTAATTTGCCAACTAACTAATCTTATTTGGTGTGTGTGTGTGTGTGTGGGGGGGGGGGGGGGGGGGGGGGGTGGACGGGACTTTATACATTAACCCTGCAATCAACTAAATTAAGGGAAGACTCCCATACAATTGAGTCCTTTAGAAAGTGCAGTGTTGTTACTGGAGCCTAATTGATTTCCTGATAATTTTCCTCGGTCACTTTGTGCAGTTACTCTCTGACTAGTGCGATGATTATTACCTTGGCATAGTTAGCAGCTGTACCATCATGCCTATTACATGTCTGTGGCATCCTTTTGGGGATCATTGTAAAATAGGGAGAGTTGGGAACCCTCCTTACATGGGCCAGTAATTTAGTGAGAAAGGTGGATCATATTTTTGTTAAAGCAAAACTCCCTGTTTTCGGTAATTATTAACCATCTTTGCTAACTATAATTTTGGTTAAACAACCCCTTTTAACATAGAAGTTGACATGACAAGGAGTTTTGATAGGAATAATTTTGTGGGAGCGGATAATTATTGAGGGAAAGAAGGGTTTAAATTAAACATGACTCTCAACCTTCAATTAAATTCTAAATTCTAAGATTAATTGATTACATTTTGAATCATTAGCCGGTTAGCCCTTACTTTTGATAAATCTAAGATTAATCCTAAGAGGAAAATTATACCTAATACTAAAGTAAGAACGCATTGAGATGCAATTCCTATCAAGTTTTAGTCTAAGTGAAAATATCTCCACCTTCGCCCCCTACCTGCGGCGTTTGAGATGCAGCCATAAAAGGCCCCCATCACTGTTAAATCATATTTCATGCTGAGTCCACTAGCCCCACACCTATAAAGCTCCACATACCCCAATACCCCCAGCATTGTGAAATCAGTAAACTTGTAGATTTCCCTCCCAATTCGTGATAATTAACACTCCTCCATTGCCTTATTCATATCCAAAATTGATGTTGTAAGAGAGGATGAGAAGAACTCCAGCCACACTGTAATAGAAGATGATAATTACAGTGCAGTTTATGCATGAAACAAATATTGGTAATAACAATACAACATTGCTGTATCTCCCATTTCAATAATAAAAGTTTCTTTTCAAACTCAGGACATTATATCTTGCTTTATCTACCTTTATCAGGAGTTTTACTTTGTGACTCCAATGGAGAAAAGATGGGAAAGAAGCAACCAAACACCCTTTTTTAGTTTTGGACTATATGTTTTTTGATATTTTTATTTTCTACTTTTGCAGATCTTAGGAACATTGTCCATACTTTTTGTACTATCTCCCCAGCTTGCTCCAATTCTTGGGTTATTGATGGTTTCAGTATCAGTTTTAGTAGGTAATCGTTTTTGTCTTCAAAACAATTGATAAATTCATGAATGCTCTTTACTCTTAGTAGTTGTCTTGTTATATTTTTTAAGTGGTTTCTTTCTTGCTCTCCTTCGTGAAAATTTATGTGAAATTGCATGCCATGGGCTATTTTGCATGACGGTTCTTCCACTTGTTACTAAATTTGAGGATTGGAAAATATAGTTCAGTGTGAGCTTGCATAGTTCTGATAGCTTTGCATAATTCTCATAGCCTTACTTTGTTTTGTTGCTGCTCCAATAAATGAAGACAAGTAATTTTGTGGAAACATTCGTCAATTTTGATATGAATCATTTTGTAAGAAGATTAAATTTCTTACTGGGTTGCTGTTGGTATCTTTAGTCTTTTTAATGCCATAAAAGATATCTTAATTCATAAGCTGGTGAAGGATTTCAATGCGTTAGGCATGGCTGAAGGACTATTCATCAAAAGATGTTACATTTACCTTTTCCAAGAACGAGGAGAGTGCAACCTTACTATGTACTATGGAGTGCTTCCTTATGGTAGACTGGTAGTATCTTAGTAGGCTTATGGAATGATGAGTTACAAATTGTCTTCACAAGTATGTGTCATCCCATTATTTCATTATCAATTATTTTTTTGCTATGTAGTTAAATCGTTAATGGGATCCTAATCGGTTCAAGAACGTTATGAGATTAATCGAGATTCATCAAAATTAATCGAAAGTTATTGACCTATATCTATAATCATATTTTCTCTATCCTTTTCAAGTAATATATTTACTGCAAAGAAAAAAAAAGAAAATTAGTGAATATTGAAGTAGTGAACATCACATACCACAATTTAAGGCAAATTATAAGAAAATTTAACTTAAGTTGTAGATAAAAGTGCCACTTTCCATATTCTTTAGTTTTAGTTGTTATTTTCCTTTGGTTGTTTATCTCTTCATCTTTTTTATATGTACCCTCTTTGATTTTTCTCTCTCTACCCTCTTCATACATTCTTGGTTTTGCTCGATGGTAGAGTATTGACGACGACAGGGCAAAAAAAAAAACATTCATTGTTCTCATTTATTTATAATGTATTGACATGGACCAATTAATCGATGAATTTCGAAAGCGATTAAGAAATCACCAATTTTAACCGATTAATCGGTCAAAGGTCATTCAAACAACTAATCACCGATTAAGTAACTTGGAGCAAGAGCCTTTAAGTTATCTCAGCAAAATTTCGTCATGCTTGATTTGATAATACAAATGACTAATCACCAATCTAGTTGTTTTGTTTGGTGAGAACTTAAAGAACTCGTCACTCAAAGTGATTCACCTTTAAAAAAGTTGTAAAGAGATTGAGGAGAGACTCTTCATGCGATCTCCAGCATTGACAGTGAGTCAACTGCTTGTTATTAGAAGATTAAATGACAGGGTGGAAGGACGAGGGAAGTAGGAACCTTGATCTTGAAGACATAAACAAAAAGTTGGATTGTTAAGCAAGCCTCTTGAATACAGTTATTTTTCACACATTTGTCTACTCCAGATGGCAAAGAAAGAGAAACAGTAAAAACCGAGATGATTGAGGCATCATTTCTGATATTTAATTCGATGAGTGTGTATTTGACTGGGGGAGTCTTTTTCATTTGTTATTACTCCCTCTTTATAACTTTTCTTGCCTTGTGATTTTCTCAGTCAAAGTGGCCTTCCTTTATTAGTATATGCTTGTTTGGTCAAGAAAAGTAAAATGCAAGATTAGGTTAGTCACCATTTTGTTTTTGTTTTTTTTCAGTTGGTCTCTGTATATAACTCAATCATGTATGGAGATAACTGCTAGTTGGGTTCAACCCTATATGATAACTGCTGGTAGGGTTCAATCTTTGTTTAAGGCCTGATATGTCTTTTTGGTGTACTGGTATAGTGGTGTATTCTCTGTAAGGATGCAATGTTGTGATAGGATATGGTACATTCTCGATCTTCACAATTCTCATCCTGTAATGTAGTGGATAGAACTGTTGATGATTATGTAAGTCTTTCAATTGTTTTGATGATCTCACCAAAATCAGTGCAAAATCAAGGACCTTTGGGCTGAAGTTGGTTAATATTAGGGATTTTTTTCTCTATTTTTTATCATGTTTGTTACACAAACGCCGACGAATATTGTGTACATTGACCAAATAATATGCTGAAGTTCCCAAATCTCTGATATATCATTATTACAATGTAATAACATGTGGCCATATTGGCTAGAACTTTCTGAATTGTATCCTGGGCAATGGAATCAAGCTATAGTTGGGTTAGAGTTTGTGCTTTCTGATTTTTCTTTTCGATTTCAGCAATATCTTCATGGTTATTGTTGTGTGCGTGTTTTATTTTCTTTGCTTGCCAACTTTGGTGAGTCCATGGGTGAATATAAGCCTGAAGCATTCCTTGGAAATTGTAACACAGGTGACCAGCTAGGATAAATAACAAAAAAGAAAGATAGAATAGTTATAAATGTTCATATAGACTTTATCCTTGTCTTGTTAATCTTATTGGTCATATTTTCCCTGCTTTTATCATTTGGAAATGGTCTTGGTCAAGAGCCTATGGTTTTTGGGTGGTGTGAAAAACTTGGTGTTGGAGCTAATCTCTCCAGTGTATCAGTTCATGTTTGTCATCTTCTTTTTCTCCACACCAAGTGTAGTTCATTGTGCTTGCTGTATTTCATGCTCAGTGTAATTGATTGGGTGAACTGTTCCTTTTCCTCTGATCTACTTTTTTTACTTATCCCTATCTTATTATTGGGAACGTTCACTAACATTGGGAAATGAAATCTTGTTTACGATGCTAGAACAATTTTAATATTCTCTTACAATCTAACTTTTTTCAGTGACTTGTATCTGATTTGGTGACTAAGTATTGAGTCTATTGACTTTGTATTTTTTTTCTACTATATTTACGATCACCACCTAACTATTTGATGCCCATTTCTCATTTTTTTAAGCCATATACAAACGGTCAACTGTACCTGTCTTCAGAGCTCATGGAATGGCCCAGGCCTCTATATCTGATTGTGCATCTGAAACATTTTCGGCCATCCGCACTGTAAGTTTGCAAATTCTAGGGTTGAAAACCGAACTGACTTTGGTCGGTTTTAAAAATTTCAAATCAAAATTGAATTGACCATTAACAAAACAAAACCAAACCAAATCTAATGTATGCAAACTGTAACCGAATCAAACCGTCTGAAACAGAATCGACTGACTGTTTTAAACATATTATATTATTTTTATATAAAATATATATTCGGCCGGTTCGGTTTTGTTGGTTAAAATCACATAGAAACTGAAAACCGAACCGACCACTTCGGTTTTGAATTTTTTAAAGCTGAAACCGAACTGGTCAGTTTAATCGGTTTGATCAGTTTTTTGTTCAACCCTAGCAAATTCTCTTATTTTCCAAGGAGTTTTACATTTTCTTACCATTATAAGATGCTGTGAACAACCTATATAGTATTGGTAATTGCGCATTGACTCTATATTTCCCTTCAATTGTAGGTTAGATCTTTTGCTGGTGAAAAGCGACAAATGTCACTGTTTGGTAATCAGGTAATTTTGGGTCATTGTACAAATCATGGCAATCACCTTAACCAAAGTCTACAGTTGTAGTCAAGTAATAATTTCTAGTCATCTCTTTCTCTCTCTCTCTCTCTTAAAAAAAAAAAAAAAAGCTGAAGACTTATAGATAATTGAGTACATGTATTGGTGAAATTTTGGCAGGTTCTGGCTTATCAGAATAGTGGCATAAAGATTGGAACTTTCAGATCTGGAAATGAAGCCCTGACCAGAGTTGTGGTCTATATTTCTTTGTTGACTTTATACTTTCTTGGTGGAAGTAAAGTAAAAGCTGTAAGTGCTCACTACTTGATCATTTCCTTGTGTTAAACATCTCTAACTAGATATAGTACTTCTAATTGTTACATTTGGTAGCCATATCTATGCACACTTTGACGATTGCTTTTCTGGATAAAAGAATCAGCTTCGATTCAAAACCTTAAAGAGGTGATTCCCATTGCTAGTTATTATTCTACCTTAAAAACTGAAATCTGATTTACATCCTACATAGGTTTATGTCATTTTGGTGGATCTGTGTGCTCCAGGGTCTTATCTGTAAAAGTGAAATGTGTTCCTGATGGAAAATTTGACATAAGCTTTACTTAGCTAAGCTTCAAGAAATTGAGAAAACTTTGGTTCTGTTCAATTCTATATGATATGGCTTCCAATGAGATTATTTATAAGCAAGATGAGCCGTATGCAATTTAACCCTAACCGTAATTGAAATAAAACCGTAAAAATACGTTAGGTTCAAGGCCCACTCATTCAAAGAAATTACAAAAAAAAAAAAAATCCTAAATTATGACCCTAATAACCATCATTCACCCGGCTTAAAAGTAGGTACAGAAAGAAATATTTTTCACAATTGGTTCTTCCACGTATTCATCTGGTGCAAGTGGCAAAGTCCTATTGTACGACTTCCTCTTCTGTGAGCAGAATTCTTTTGTTCTTTGGGCAATCACAGAGAAAATGGCCAACTTGATTATACCCATGGCATAAAAAACTAATGCTAAATGGCGTAAGCTTCACAACAGTTTGGGCAAGTTCAGGAGCAAATGTAAGGCTACTTGTAACAGCAGGATTAGTGGAAAGAGATTTTTAAACTTTCTTTCAGCTGTTTTTGCCAACCTCTCAGCTTTTGACACGGTCTTCAAACCCGCTAAAGTGAGTTTCCTTTGAATATCAGCATGCAAGCTATTCAGGTACCTGTAAGTTTTCTATTCTTCTGTCTGAATAGGCTTCAATCAATTGCATGGTAGGTGAAATTCCTGTGTACTCCACTACTGTAGAAGATCCCTATTGCAATTGGTGTTACCTGCTAAATTTTTTTTTCTCATGATCATCAGGAACAAAGGTTTCCTGCTATATTTTTCTCATTAATGGCCATAGCCTTTTTAGTGCTAGTTATGTTTGAGGTTAATATGATGTTCTACCATGTTCTATCAACACACTGAGAGAACTATGTGATATATCAGGCGCGGAAGTAGGCCAACATTTCTATTGAAAAATATGAGATTGTTAAGTACATACCCAAGTACTTATTACTTCTTGGGTTATAATGTCTATCTTACTAGGTTTAGCTATGCGAACCTGTGCCAAAGTTAACAAGTTACGCTTCTCGCCCAAGTCAGTTAATCAAGTACCATTAAAACTGTCCAATTTTATATCCACTAATCCAAATTAATACCCATTTTTACACTCTAGGAAACATTCTCTCCTTAACCATCACAAGTTGGAATATCCATGTTGCAGTTGTCCCGAATAATGAAGCAACCTTTGTTTATCAGGTGAAATGATATTATCAATTTCATCATCAATGTCACCTTCATCTCCATCAGATAAATTAGCAAATTTACTAAAATTTGGAAGAGGTGGTGGCGGATGACCTTGGAAGTTATCAATGACATCTCAGCTGCTAATTATTAAAATTTTTGTCATTGGATTGCCTCTCTGAAGGGTTAGTACATCATTGTCCAAAGCCACTACCATATCCTCTTCCTCTTTCCATGTTCTCTGCTTTTGGTGGTTTTCAGGAGGGCTGGAGGAGGACCTGCCTTATGTTATGCTACTTTAACAAGTTTTGATCCCGTATCAATCCGTAATTATTTTTTCTTATCCCAGTGAGTAATATTTTCTCTATTAAGCTTCTTTTTGCCCCCTCTATAGGATCAAACTGTGTCGGAGTAGATTTGAGGAAACAATATTAGAATTTTTTCTACAAAAATCAGATAACAAAATATTTCGTCCAACAATTCTTCTTTATGAGCCAATTGCTTCGTACTTGAATCAAGATCAATCATGGTAATAGTGTTGATGGATGATGGGTGTGTCACAAATGGTAGTGACTATGAGTAAATTGGTGTTGGAGTTATGGGGTTGTGGGTTTGTGAAGAAAGATTATGGAGATAGAAAATGTCGTTTTGCAGTCAAATAGGTATGAAACAAAACCCATAGAGAGGGTAAAATCCTTTTATAGGGTGAGGAAAACCCCTAAGTCGATTCTTCGAAGAAGCCAGAGCCCCCCAACCCCTCCTCAAACACTAACGATTGTCGGCGTTTCGTGTGGTGTGACGTTCACAACCTAGTCAGTAGTTGGTTGGTTCGTGGTTGTGTTGTCGTACCTTTGTGTAGCGGGTGTTGTGCCATCTGGTTTTTTGACATGTTGGATTTTCTCCGAGGTGTTTTCCACCTTCTCTGCCACCAACAATTTCTCCATCATCTTCTCCTTTTCCTATATCTTAAAATGTTGAATGCAGACTGCGAGGATGGCAAGATTCCTTGCAACTTCTCAATACTATCCTTGATAGCTTTCTTTTCTTTGTCATCTTCTTTCACCGTTTTAGTTTGCCCTATGTTCTAGCCAATAGCGAATTTTGATGGAAATGTGCAGCAAAATAATCTAATCAAACATAAAAAGCTTGACTTGGTGAATATATTTAATTCTGTCTAATACGGATTACACTGAGATATTTATAAGCAAAATAAGACTTGTGGCCTAAGCAACCTAACCCTAACCTTGATTAAAATAAAAGCCCTAAATCAAAACATTTTGGATCCAAGCCCACTTATTGAAAAAACCACAAAAAATTAGGTATTGGCACATTAGGGAAAAAATGTTTTCTACTAACCCAAAGGACCCTACATACACATGACTAAATGAAAACTATATCATTTGAGCTTTGTTAGAGCTGAAGTTTTGAAAAAATTAAAGATCAGCTAAAATAATGTATAATGTGTCAAAGTCCAACTTGTTTTGACGTGTGCTTCGAGATCCTTGCTAAGTGGAATAAAGAAAATTTCTCAATAAATATCACGAAGGTAGCGAAGCTAGTGAGGGCCCAACTTGGGCTCCACACAAGTCGGTCGTAGGTCGGCTAGCGCCCATTATCTAAAACCACTAGGGTGTTCCTTAAACACTCACAAAGACCACTTATCAAGGTATTTAATGGCGGGGACCTAAACATGTATCTCGAGCAACGATGTCGAAACATTCTTAAACTTTGGTGCATTGTTTCTAGTGTTAATCCCTAATTTTCCTGAAAATTTCATCTTAAACGAATTAAAACTCAATTTTTTAAATTTGATTGGGTCCTTAATTTATAATGAAAACTGGGGTTGTTCTCCTGGGTTAGTTGAAACCATATTTTTTGTCCCTAAACTCCCAATGCTTCCTTAAAATATAATCCTAAGTTACAACCTCAATACCTATAGTTTCTTACTAAAAAGGCTAAGCTACAATTACAAATTATCTCAAGTGTTGAAATTCATTTGCAGGGCGAGCTATCTGCTGGAACCATGGTTTCATTTATTGGATACACATTCACATTAACGTTTGCTGTAAGTCATTTTTGTACGAGAGTCATTTCCATTCATTATTTTCATCTTCTTTAGCTGTATGATATATGAAAGGTTTTCAGGTTCAAGGGTTCGTTAACACATTTGGTGATCTTCGTGGAAGTTTTGCTGCCATTGAGCGGATAAATTCTGTTCTGGCTGGAACAGATATTGATGATTCTCTTGCTTATGGTTTGGAAAGAGAACTGCAGAAAAAAGAAGTGTCTGATGACAGTCTCCAACTGTTCTACAATGATGAGTTTTCTGATAAAAAATTGGCTCAAAATACGCACTACATGTCTGCTTTGAGATCTGCTACTAATGGGTGTAATCTTGCTTGGTCTGGTGACATTTGTCTTGAAGGTATTGTCAGTTCTGTTTCAGAAGCAAGATGATGTGTTCACATTTATTTTGTTTCAGTTTTGTATTCTTCAAGCCACATGTCTACTTGTTCTATATTTGGGTAGAATCTAAAAAGCTGTGCACTTGATAAAGAGCAGTAATGATTGATGAATCTCGTCATCAAATTAGTTGATCCATCTTGAAAGAGGCTAGAATACTTTGTTATTTCAATATAACAACCGTTCTTTTACTTATAACACAGAACTTAAAGAAAATAACTTTGAGCTCAAAGCAGGGACTAGAATAAGATAATGATAATACAGTATCACTCCATTGCTATTCAATGGCCACAAGTTCACCATTTCGGTCCCTGGTGAATTTACATTTGTTTGTAAATAGTTTAACGACTATCATCAGTAAATTAAGAAGTCTGTCAGAACTTATCCAGGTCAGGGCAATCACATAGCAGAGCATGTTTCATCCTATTATTGATTTGGTACTTTTGAGGTGTGACAACTGACAACAGTGGATTTTTCTTTTTGAGCGAGTTCTAGATCTATGCCTCGTCTTTGGTGATTTCATTCCTTAGTTTGGTAAAATGATAGAAGGGCATCTGTGATCATCTTAAGTGTTGCTATTCTTATTTGTTTTGTCCTTTCTTTTTCGTCATTGCATGAGTTACTATGCACAAGGCTTTTAATCCTCTCTGATGTCTTGTCTGCAGAAACTCAGAGAAAGTATTGCCTCAACCAAGTCTTCTTTGATGTCTACTTCTATTTCTCTTGGGTTTTGATTTTCATTTTAAAGCAACAGTGCTAGTATCTACTTCTGGGTTTGCCTTTTGGTGACCAGTAATATATTTTTTGTGGACAAGAATCGTATTAGTTTTGATTATTAAAGACTGTTGATATATATACACACCTATATGTTACTTTGTTGTTCCGGTGAATTCCCATGTCACTGAGAATTGCTTAAAGCTAACATCAATGTTTTTGTACTAGGGCAGATCTGCACTTCTCTTATCCTTTGAGGCCTGATGTGGAGATTTTAAAAGAGCTCAACTTAATGCTGAAGTGTGGAAGCATAACAGCTCTTGTGGGTCCTAGTGGTGCTGGAAAAAGCACAATTGTTCAGCTATTGGCACGCTTTTACGAGGTCAGAATTCTTCTTATGAACTTCATTTTGCATGTTAGGGTGGTGGGTGTAGGAAGGAGAAAGTGTATCTATTCAACATCTTATGTTTGCAGCCAACCAGAGGTCGGATAACCGTAGCAGGAGAGGATGTGCGAATATTTGATAAAAATGAATGGGCTCGTGTTGTCTCCATAGTTAATCAGGTACTATAATCTAGAACCACAGTTGCACCCGTTATTCCTTTTATTTTTGATAGAAAAAAATTTCCTGGAAAACAAAATCAGGTATTATTGATAGAAAGCAAAATCTATAAAAAAATTCAACTAAGAACAATAAATTGCGGGAAATTAAATAAATTATAAACCTCAAACATAAATACTCTTTAGAGTTTCAGTTCATCATTGTCGCAATGGTGGCCCATAGGTCTTGTTTATAGCTGAAATCAACTTGTTAAGCAAGCAACCTGATCTGACCTTTTGGAACCCTAATCCCCAAATTACTATTTTACTTGCCAGACCCAACTAAACAAATAAATAAAAATACAACACAAATCCCAATTTCCATCAATTATTTTTTACTTTTTATGATTGCACCTTCTTCTCTATATGTAGCCCAAATATCCTTTTTAAAAAAAAATTATTTGATTATTATTTTTATTCCTAAATGTCCGCTCTTCACCACACGCTATGCAGGAACCTGTTCTGTTTTCAATGTCCGTGGGAGAAAATATTGCGTATGGACTGCCAGATGAAAATGTCTCCAAGGAAGATGTTATAAAAGCAGCTAAAGCTGCAAATGCTCATGAGTTCATTATTTCCCTTCCACAGGTTTGTGCTCACTGCTCAATGAAATGTATATATTGGGTCCTTGCTTCTCTAAAAAATCCTTCTGTAATGTACTGAAATGTTTACTTGAATTAAGGGTTATGATACCCATGTAGGTGAACGTGGAAGCCTTCTTAGTGGAGGACAGAGACAGGTAATAAAAAAATAAAAAAAAACTAAGAGGATTTAATTGTCACTCAATTCGATAGTTTCTAACCATTTTGGTTTGCAGAGAGTCGCGATTGCCAGAGCACTGCTCAAGAATGCTCCAATTTTGGTACTTGATGAGGTAGTTTGCTTCAGGTCGCTTCATATTTAAAGATGTGCTAGGCACCGTGCCTAAATTTTTTAGCTTGTTTTATGTTTCAGGCTACTAGTGCTTTAGATGCAGAAAGTGAGCGCTTGGTCCAGGAGGCTCTTAATCATCTGATGAAGGGGAGGACAACATTGGTGATCGCACATAGGCTAAGCACTGTGCAGAATGCACATCAAATCGCTCTTTGTTCTGATGGAAAGATCACGGAGC
The DNA here is from genome assembly GCA_003290165.1 of Berberis thunbergii. Classification (NCBI taxonomy): domain Eukaryota; kingdom Viridiplantae; phylum Streptophyta; class Magnoliopsida; order Ranunculales; family Berberidaceae; genus Berberis; species Berberis thunbergii. The sequence continues at coordinate 104,370 of QNQO01006337.1, forward strand.
TGGGCACCCACTTTGAGTTGCTGAGCAAGAAGGGCCAATATGCCTCACTGGTCGCAACTCAAAGACTTGCATTTGAGTGACTTAACATTACTGGATAAATAAAGCCTAGTTGGTTTGCTCCGTTGCCAAACGACCCTCATAAGATTGAATTTATGGTGATTTCTAGCGGTAAAGTTCAGTTGGCAGGTGAACTGTGTTCATTTGTCATTATGTACTTTCGTGGTTGTTTACAACCATAATCTTTGTAATTATGTGTTACTAACTTAAAAATTAGCAGGTGCTGTCAGATGCGAGAGGACAAGTGCTTGGCAAATAAATGGTTGTTAGCAGCACAACACAGTGGCAACTTTGATCCTCATCCTTGTAAATGTTTCAGTAAAATGGATTTGATGCTAGATTAGCAGAAAAAAAATAATACTCAGGGCAGGTCTTCCTGTTGGGATTTCTCTGAAGTAATTATTCGGTGCCTGTGATTTGTACATTTACTTCCTCATTTGCAATAAAGGTGTTGGATATGATGTATCAATTGTATAAGGTATAATAGAAGATTAAAAGGTTGTATCACACATTTGTACATATAAATTTCTTCTCCTTATCAAGTTCTCTCTATAAGGTTCTCTGAACAGGGTTCCAATAGATACTTCATCTTTGGGGCTTCTAGTAGCGTGTTGTGCCCAATGAATGCAAGAGATAGTAAAGACAACATAAATGCACGAAGATAAGATATGTAACATTTGCCTGGTGGCTTAGATTTATGCAAGGACTTTATCGATTTAAGGATCCAAGTGAAATTAATTAAGTTATCACGAGTTTGGTCCTATATTTGTTCCAACATGCAATTTTGTAGAGACCATGTATTATAAAGCCTATGACTGGTTGGTTGGATATGACTGGCTGCAGTCTACAACATGCAATTTTATAGATGAATGGATATGGCCAAAACCTATAATCAGCTCGAATGGTCCTTTCAAATTTGGATCACTCTTATTCATCGATGCATATCCAAGTGTACTTCTTGATCATTCTCAATGGCTCTCCAGTCTCCTCTAATCCCTTTTGCTCCCTTTAGAGGATTGAGACAAGGTGTCTCTCTTTTACCTGCTCACTTTCACCTGATCCCTTTAAAAATATGAGGATAATTGTCTCATTCAAGGTATCAAAATCAAAAGGGGGTCTCCGACCATTAATCACCTTATTTATACGGATGACGTCATTATATTCTGCAGAGCATCTCTTGATGAAGCCCATGCCATCACTCAATGAGTATTGTTCTCCCTTCCGACAAGTCGTTAATTTTGATAAATCATCAATTTTCTTTAGCTCCAATGGCCATAAAAAGTTTCAAATATTGATTGACAAATCATGGGTACCAAATTGTACAACCCAAATGACACGTACTAAGTGCCTTTTTCTCCACTCGAATTTCTTCATTCTCTATCCCTACTCCCATTGTCAATGACATTCTTGGTATCCATCTTAGAGAAAAATGATCATATGGATCTCGGATAAGTATGGAAAGTTCATTGTAAAAAATGCCACAACCCAATTTCAAATCCAAAGAGAAAATGATACTCATTCCACATCTTCCAACCATAACCCCCCCATCATCCAACCAAGGCTAGACAAATACTGATTAAACAAACAATTATAAAAGCTCCTCGTTCCTCCCTGTGACTTGTTTCCATTGTGAAAAATCATGCACAGTACATTACTTCAGAATACATATGGTTTTAGATAACAATTGCATGTTTTGCCTTTCATCTCTGATGTCCTAATCAACTGGACCGTACGTCATCCAATGCACCTCAACTGAGCAAGTATTCAAAGTCATGTGAGACTTGGCCTCTATTGATTTGTCTAGGAGAGGTTATATTCTCTCTCAATGTGCTGCTTCTATCAAGACTATTTGGGACATAAGAAATGACTTTGTTTTCAAAAATGGCTCTCTATCAAACCATAATTTCACCAACATATTTAATTGCACTTGAAAATTCTGGGAGAAAAAAAGTTTCTTCACCCATCACAGCCAGGCCCCCCATATTAGTAGCTCCCGTCATAACCTGTTGCCTCTTCCAGTGGAGAATTTTGTTTTGCAAAACAAAGAGAATACACTATTTGACACTCACAATATGGTTTCTTAATCAAAACCTTTGCAAGTTCATGTGTTTTCTGATGCTGCTTTCATGAAATGCTACTTCTAGAATGGAGCTTCAAAATTATTGCGTTAAATGCCCCTAGAATTGCTAGACTTTTACCTTTTCGACTTGTAATCATACCAGTATATTACTCGTGTCGTTGACACTACTGCACAATCACTCCTATTTTCATGTAATATATATAGTTCATTAGCAAATTTACAATCATCAAATACATAAATTTATTTAATTACTATTGTTTTCAATAAATTTATACACTATTCCTGGGTTTAAGTGAAAAGGCCCAAGTCATGTATTTTTCAAAATTAAACTACATGGAATTTGATTGTAGAAGCTGAGGCATACATACAGCATATACGAACCATGAACTTTGGTAATTTTTTTAGAGTTAGCTCTATCACGCCAACATTTAAACCATATTGCAAAATAAAATATTTGATTGATCCAAAACAGGATATTTTCGATCAATATATGGAGGATGTGTACATCCTAGCGATCCACAATTTTGAAAGAAACTGATGGAAACTAATAAGACTGACATTTTCCATGAAAGGTGAGGAAATGTTGAGAAGAAAAATCAGCAATGAGTGCCCTAAAATTTCAAACCAAACGTTGACGAAATTTGCTTACGCTTGTGCTAGTGGCTAGTACGTGTATGCTTTCATATACATGATTTGCAGCCACAGTGAAACATAATTGGAGATTCCAAACTACAATTACAATGACAACCCAATTTCAAAAATCCCACTACTACATTAGAATGTATATATACAACAAAAAACCATTCAAATTGAAAGGGACCATGGTTCATCTCTTTCATGCACCAACCATTCAAATTGAAAGGGACTGTGGTTCATCTCATTCAAAGTCATCTGAGAGTCAAACAAAACCCATTGAAGCATTAAAAACCAAGCAATGAATTGCAACCTAAACCCCACCTTCTAAGGAATTAATCCACCATCCTCAACCTATCCAACCCGCCAACTGAAGAAAATTTGAAAACTTATACCCTGAATTGGTATAGAGGTGAAAACTGAACCCTAAATTTAATAAAGAGATGAGAGAGAGATGGAGAATTAACCCTAAACAACTTGATATGTTTAACTAATGAATCAGATTGCAGTAAAAAAGTGTGAGACAAACCTCTTTTCGAGAAGAGAGAGAGGCATGAGAACCTCCATTGCTTGAATCAGATTTAGCACACTTGAATCAGATTTAGCACAAAGTCTTTGTTTAAAATATTTATTAAATTTTTGTTAGCTAGCTAAAAGTTTCAATTGTGATTTGGAACAGTTTAGGCAAGTAGGGCTACTAGCCATTTTTTGTTACCATCGACTTCTTTTATACTTTTACCTATTTTCTTTAAAACACAAATCACAAAAAATAACTGGTAAAAATATAAAAAAGCCCACACCAAAAAGTTGCTAGTGGCCTGATTGCCTAGAATTTTTGGATTTGGAATGTTGCAGTAAAGTCCAAGATGGCTAAAAGTTTCAATTGTGATTTGGAATATGGTAGTAAAGTCCAAGATGGATGACTATTATGGTCTTGGAACTTGGATGTAGGATTTGATTATGGATATGTAACCAATTAAGCACCAGGTCCAAGAGATATTTAAACTAGAGGAATTCTAAATGTCGAGGAAACAGGCGAGGAAATGGGCGAGGAAAGACACGTGGCGGGGTGGGGACCGTCCACTCCGCTCGAGATGCGTGCACCAAAATGATGACACGCATCTCGAGCGGAGTTGACAGTCCCCACCCCACCACGTGTCTTTCCTCGCCCATTTCCTCGCCTGTTTCCTCGACATTTAGAAACTCTCTTTAAACTATTCTACTATTGATTCAAGACATCTTTCTGATTATTTCTAATTGATGAGTTTGCTAATTCCATACATGACTCGAAATGAAGGATTGTGATTTCGTTTTTCGAGATATTTTTGGTAAGTTGATTTTAAAAAATATTTCGTTGTGTATAGGAAAAACGTAAATATTTCGCTTGTAATTTTGAAGTTATCAATATAAACATTTTAAACTCTTAAGTACCATGAGATTCATAATGTCAAACAAACTACATATTACATAATAATCATTTATATAACAAAATTTTAATACTAAACTAAAATTATACTGGGTTAAAATGTACCAACATTGAGATTGACCTACTGAAAAAAAAAATTTGATTACTAAAAAAGAGAAATATTCGGTAAAATTTTGACATTTGTCGAGAAATCGCATTCCTTGCTTGAAATCAATCAAAACAACTTTTTAGTTGTATGGTTACCTTGAGGTAGCTATTAATGCTATCCCTATGGTGAGTAGATAATCCTCATGTGAACTAAAGTCGAAAGGTAATGGTTTTTACTCAAACATATGTTTGTGTTCAGATTAATTTTAAAAATTTGTGAAGAGTAAAACTTGTACATGAAAAATATGGCTAAACACGAAATATTAGACTATGATGGTGTGACTAAGTAAAAAATCAAACAAAATCTTCAAAGGAGTGCGAAAACTCAAATATCTACCAAAATTGTGTGGTCAAAGTGATAAACAAAATTCTTCATCCTTTTCATGCTTATTAGTATTTTTTAAAATTTTATTTTTTGTTTGGCACTCATTGATTTATACCTATTAGACTTTGACACTCGTTTTGAAAACTATTTGATTTCAACCCTCATTTTCTGACGGAACTGTTAAATCCACGTCATTGACGAGTCAAAATTATTTTTAGACTCTTTTATCCGTACCTTAGGTTAAACTAATGCAATGCATTGTTTTACCATTACTAGGTAACAAATTAAGAAAAATGCTTTGTACATGAATCTAAAAATTATTTATTTGTCTTGTAAATCAAGAAATTCCTATCAAACATTCTCTCAAGAGCCCTTATTGGGAGCGAGGGAACGAGCGAGGGAGATGAGCGATGGCGCGTATCTCAAGGGGAATGAGTGGTTACGCCCATCCCTCGTGCGTTCCCTTGCCCCCTAGAATTTCTGTTATCTTAATTATAAAATTTACCAGTCAAATCAAACCTCCCCTCATTTCATTCGAATCAAGTTGTTCCAATCAATGGAACTTGAGTCAGCCTATTGCTCAACAAATCAATGATTTGGTACATGTTTCTATCACCTCGACGGTGAAAAACAAATCTTGTAGTTAAAAGATGAAATTATTATATAGAACAAAATACCTTCTCCCTCTCAAAATTGAGACTCTTAGCTTCAATGTAATCGTAAGTTATAAGGATCAAATAGGAATTGAAAAATCACATTGAATTATCATGAAGCAGTCACATTTAGCTTTGAAGAAAACAAGAAGAACAATAAGGCAAAACTAGACAACCAACCAATGTGAGATTCCTTAAATTGCAAAACTATGAGTATGAGTATGATGAAAAGGTGTTGATACATCGACTGTTCCAATCCAACTTCTTCTACCCAAAACCGAATCTGAAACAGATAACCCCTGGCCTGGCTGCCATTTATTAGATATACTAGAATGAGAGGAAAAAAAAAAGGAAGTGAACCCCATATAATTAAAATAAAAAATTTTAGACCGGCCTTTTTTTGGTTTTGTTTGAGTTTTTTTTACACTTATACCCCTTATATAAATAATGTTTGTAACTGTATTTGAAAAAAGATGAACAAAAAGTGTAAAAGTACCAAAACAAGACAAAAATAAAAAACCGCCAAAAAGGCTGACTAGAATTACTCAATTAAAATTGCTATAATCAGTTTCCTTTCTTGATGAGATTTGAAGTTCAGAACTCTGCGTCATCCTTGATGAAACTCCACCACAGGTTGGTAGGTTAGAGGGATCGTAGTTGGCATTGTTTGTAAAGAAAATAATTGGACAAGTGGGGTGCGATTACAGAATATATAGGTGTACTCCATGCGAATATCCGATGGTGCATGTACTAAAAAATAAATTTAGAAAGTGCTTCAGCTTTTTTTTATAAGCTTTTGTTCCTCTTTTCAAAAATCTTCTCTTTCGCTCTCTTCATAAACCTAAAACCCACAAACAAAGGCTTCAATCAATCCATCCATCGATTATGAGGGGAACAAAGCGGTTTGGACAATCAGATTCGAATGTCGACCCCAACGATTCCGCTGTAAGCTTTTCTTCTGCAATTTTTTTTTTTAAACCTAGAATTTGGTTATCTGTTCTATCTTCACTGCTCTCTGAGCTTGAACGCACCGAGCTTTCAATCCGCTCTGGTACAAAATTTGTAAATTGAAGACTTTTTTTTTTGTAGAGTTATAGGTATTACAATATTGGGTTTGTGATCAAGTTGTAAACTTGATTGCTATTCACCCAAAAGTTACAAATGTTCACTAAACCCAGTTCGTGTTTTGGTGAATTGAGCTCAAGATTCATGTAATTTTCAGTCTTTTTTGTGTTCTTAAACTTTTTTTGTTGATTTTGTAACTTTAGTGGTTTGATAGTTTGCTCACTTGTATAGTTTCTCTTTTCCCCCTCTCTTCTTCATGATGCAGTTCAGGACTAAAAGAGTAATGGCAGGATCCCCTTTTGATTTTAACAGGGCGGAGCCATCACGTGTGGCAGAACGTCACCCTTTAGATACTCAGCGGGCCGAATCATCTCGGCAGCATGTGAGAGCTCTCAATACCCAATTTGCAAGGTCCATATTTCCTCCTCAAAGAATTTTTTTTAAAAGATGTTATTTAGGTGATTGTGTTCTTGTTGGTTTTAGTTTGAATATAGTAATGGTGTTTATATTTAGAGATCTTCTCTCGCATTGTATATATCACGCAGTGCTAGTTCTTTTATCTACTCATTGTATCTAGTTATCTGCCGCATGTCTAAATAGAGAAGCAAAGAAACTAAATTGTAGCATAATTGAGTGCTCTTGAGTCTTGGGTTGGATCTGCATGACTAGGAAAATTCCCTTCTGGAGAACAGAGTTTTGTATGCATATATAACTCACATGTTGTCACACCACACTGTTGTATATCAGTTAAGAACCCATGCACTTTACATGCGTTAGCAGACACTCTCAGTAGATGTGGTTGTGGTGCAAATTTGGGTTACTTCCATAAGTTTCCAACAAAAAGGCAACAATAGCAGACATGTAAACTTCCACTTTTACATGTAAAATGTGGATGCAGGGTTGTGCAGAACATATTGCATCCAGGTCCCTGGATAGTTTTAGCGCATTGCAAATTATGTATAGGCACCTCCTTTGATTAAATCTCAAAGCTGTTTTGAGGTTTACCACACTAATAGAGTGATTACCATGGGAACACCCTCTCTCATGTATTTAATAGATTAAATTTGTCATTTCTGGGGGATTCTGTGGCAAATTTCTTACCCGAGTTGGAGGCTTTCATCACTTGGACAGAAGTCCCCTACTACTCACATGATGAGGTTTAGACACACTTGTTGCATAGGTATTTTTGAATTTTATATTGATTACATGTAATTGTACTGGCCACACCTTATTTGATCAAGTATATTTAGATGTTAACTTCTGGCTTGAAAGAATTGCCATACGGTATAATTGTTAATTTTGGAAAACTTTCATCGATTTGGGTTTGTTTCCTAATCTATACTTGTTGGCATACCCTTATCAATTAGCCGTGTACTTTTCACTCTGTCAAAATTGTCGTGTATTTCATGCACTTTAAGATTGAAAGCATTATTTGATGTTTAATGATCCACATTTATTCTTTTGAACAGTTGGGTGCAGTCACAGCTACAAAATCACCCAGATGAACTTTGGGAGGATGGTGTCCAAGACTATCTAACTCATGCTTCACAAATAATGGTATGTACATTTAATTAAATTCCAGAAACCGTTCTACTAATAATTGGTTGGGTTTGTTAATACCTGAAGCACTTAACAATTATGAATATCGTTATGGACATGGTCATTATGAATATGGTTTGTTTAGTCATGGTTTCTTCACGGTTTTGTTTTGTTCGTGTTTCTTGTCCACCTTGCCTACCAACTTTGGTGAGCCCATAGATGAGTATAAGCGTGAAGCATTCCTTGGAATACTGCCATACTGGTGACCAACTAGAATGAATAACAAAAGAAAATGATAGAATAGTCTTAAACATTCATAGAGATTTGATAATTTTCTTACATTTTTTGTTTGATGAACTTTCTTTACCGATAAAAGAAGAATAGATTTTATCCTTGTCTTATTTATTATTGATCATCTTATCCCCGCTTTAGTCATTTGGATATGGTCTTGGGTTTATTTTGTTAATTTGTTTTTCCACTTCACTGCCCGTTTCATCAAGGAGAGGTTAGACTCTTTGGGTTGATATCCGTGTTTCCAATTCAAAAGATGGAATTTATTTGCATTTCCCGAGGAGCCCCAAAGAAACCTCAATCCCCTATGTACCTACTGTTCAATTAACAACTGAGGACTAAAAGATATGAACTCAGTGCCAAAGAAAAAGTCCGCAGATCCTCCACTGAGCTGGTTATGTGATTTTTAAAGGATCCAAGAGAGTCATAATGATTGGGAAGGTTCCTAGTAGAAAAAGGGGATATGCAAGAGAGAACTTCAGATCCCTGGATGAAGGAAATGAGAACACTAGATAGAGGGAGACATGGATACAAAGTGAGATTTTTAAATTCACAATTTATTTATTTATTTTTAGTGCATGTCCTACCTATGATCTGAAAGGTATAGGAGGAAGATATAAACTATCTTGTAGGGAGGACTGGGGCTTGATCTTAGTTATCGAGCATTCTTTTGAAACTAATCTACCCGGACATTTGCTCATCGTTAAATAATGTGAATACCTGAATATAAACGTTTTTCTTCTTTGATAGGCAATATGAGGACAATACTTGTATACAGAGAAAATTTATTTTAACAATTAGGTGTGAACAATCAGTTTTAGGTCATGTCTATGTTCATTCAAGTATTTGAGTTGAGAAAGAGAGTAATCTCGAGTTTAAGATTCCTACCTGATATAGATTGGATAGTTTATGTTAGACTGTTGAAAGCATGGGCATTAATTTAGTAGAGTTTAACATAAGAATTTTTCATATTCATCAGATTTAGGGTTTAGAGCTATATTGCTTGAAGAATAGCTGAAAAGAAAAATGTTTCCACCATGCAGAGCAACAAAAGTGTATGTATGAGTTATAACTAAACTGGGGATTTGAAATTATACATTTGAAAGAGGAAACGACATCCTCAAAAATTTGTTGAACTGCAATACTGCATTGGTTCTATTGAATCTCTTAGGTCTTTTAAATACTCAACCTTTGTTTACTACAATTATATAGGTTTAAAAAATGAGTGTAGGGTTCGGAGGGTAAGAAAATGGTGATGTGGGTGGGAATTTGATGGTAGAAGCTATTGTAGAAGAATTTGATATCTCGTGCTCTCAATGGGTGAAATAAATATTGCAAAGAGATTTGGAAGATATCTATTTTGAATTTTATGGAAAGAAAGAGATTTTTATTTTCTTTATTTCTTTATTTTTATTTTTTTAATGTTCCTAGAACTATTGAAAAATAACAAAAGAAAATTATTTGTTTCTACTTTCTTGAATCTTGAACAAGAGGGAATAATTCGGAGTTGTCGATACTTTTTCTCTTAGAAATCAAGGGAAATGTTGACTAGGTCTCAATATTAAAGAAGAAATTGGTTATCATGTTAATGCATGAAACTTGTGGTTGTCCAACGTTCCCAAACTGAATACTGAACTAAGCATAGAGTTTTTAATTTTCATAAATCGAACCAAGCTTAGAAAAAAGAGCCAAAACTCGTATAATACGTCAAATAAATGATAGGGAGTAATGGTCTTCCAGCTTCTTCAGAAGAGTGCTGGGAGTTGAACAATTTGACCAATCTGATAACTCTCTTTAGCAAGTGATTAACTCTCTTTAGCAAGTGATTAATCTGAATGCTAGCTGATGCATCAGGATGGCAGCGGATATAAGTGCATTTTTTTCCCTTTCAAAATCATACATGGAGGCTCTCGTCATAACCTTGGTGAGATCAATCATAACTATTTTCCTCAAGACTGGTACATGATACTTTAATTCGGCCATATGTTGTCTCTTCCTATCCATGTAGTGGACATCCTATGTAGTTAAATCATTAATCGGATCCTAAGTGGTTTGGAGCGTTATTAATCTCAAATAATCGGCTTGTATTTTATGATGCATTTTTTTCTCTATACTTTTAAGTAATATGTTTACTACAAAAAATTGAAAATTAGAATATTGAAATAGTGAATATCACATGCCACAATTGAAGGCAAATTACTAGAAGAATTTTTTTTGAATAATAAAATATTGAAGTAGTGAATATCACGTACCACAATTTAATGCAAATTACAAGAAAATAAAAAAATTCAATGTTAGATAAAGGTGCGTATTTCCAATGTTAATTTCGGTGGTTATTTTTCTTTGATTCTTTTTCTCTTTTCTCTTAGAGTCTTAGATATTGTTTTCTCTTTTCTCTTAATCTTTTTATATGTATTCTCTTTGATTTTTCTCTCTGTAGCCTTTTCACACACTTTTGATATTACCCTATGGTAGAGTATTGATGATGTTACTACAAAACTTATAAATAACAACATTAGTTTTTCTAGCTTATCTATAACATGTTGTCATGGATCGATTAATCGGTGAGTTTCGAAGGCAATTGATGGGTAACTCGATGAGAAATCCTTAGATATTCAAATGATTAATTAACAATCATAACGCTCTACTAGCGAGAAGAGATTAATCATAGATTAATCGTTAATTAATGACATAGTGGACATCCATGTGAATGTATGGGTGTAGGCTATGTTGGGTTCGATCCACAAAGGCGTGTAATGCTAAGGGCCCATTCCGAAATCTTTACAAAAATATTTTCCAAATTGGAAATTTATTTGAACCATCCATTTTGTTTAGCCAAACAGAATACTTTTGATGGATCGACCATATTATCTTAGACATGAACAACATATAGTTGAAAATTCAGTGCTTATTTTGTATGGAATGGATAAATTCATCTCCACTGTGACTTATGCCCTTAACTTGATACCGTCCTGATGTAGGTGGCTATGTTGTTGTGGTTACATGGCTATCTTTTTAAGTTATAAGTATCTTTAGGGTATAATATATATTTTTTTGCACAATTCACAAACACCCTATGCGACGGCTATCTATCCTCTTAAAGGGATGGGAGAAGGATGATATAGTCTATCTAGCATAGAGCCGTGGGTTGATTTCTTCGCTACTGATGATTCATTTGAAACTAAAATACCTCTAAAATTTTCATCATCCATAAATAACTTTAAGACCTGCATGTGAGCATTTTTCTTCTTTGATAGTGGGACACTTGATAAATACAGAGTTTTTACTCGACAAATTTTTTGTTACTTTCATCTAAACTATTATATTTTAATTTTATTGCAGGATAAGTTCAGTGATGTTGTTGCTTGGCTCAAAGCAAATGCCACAAAGGCAGAAAATGCTTCTATTTTTGGTTCGCATGTGTCTGAGAATAAAGTGGCACCTGGAACTCAGAACAATGAAATAAAATTTCAAGTTCCTAGCAAAAGCGGGTTGACTCAATTTGGTTCAACTTCAAGCTTTGCAAGCTCATGGAGCGCCAGCATACCTTCCAAAAATCAGACCCCCATGTTGTTTGGTAGGTTGTCACATGTATAGAACATGTTTGCTTCAACAGAACAACCTCAGGATATTTATTTAGCTAAGACAACTTATTAAAGCAAGCATAATAGAGAAGTAGTAAAGAAATGAATGGACATTGTTGCTATAGAAACAAGGATGTCTCAAAAGAACAAATTCAGCACACTTATTTAGCGTGGAAAACCCCAAATGAACAGCAGAAAGTGACGAGTAATAAATAGAAATGCAATATTAAAAAGAAACGGAAGAAATAGATATTCTGAACCTTTTGGAAATCTCATGCATGCATCTTATTTTGTAGGGTTGTCTCTTGAAACATATTTTATTGGCAAAGTGTGATAATGTTTCAAGAATAACTTCAGCATATTATAGAGCTAAGAAAACTTATAATAAAACAATAGTAAAAGTTATGATTATCTAGGTTAAACCGTTAAAGGCACATTTTTAAAATATTGTTTCAGATGAGAAATGCTTCTTACAAGCTCCGTTTCGAGCCAAAAAGATTTTTGGAAACACCCCAAATTGAACGTGGGTTGATCTTGGTACTTTCAGTGTCCAAGATGAATATGTATTGTGTTAAAATTTCTTGAAGATATTCTATTATAAGTACCTCTCTAATTGTTTAAAGAATGACAAGCATACAACATTTGGGATTTTATGACTTGCTGATCTATAGATTTTAATTCTTAATGAATTGATCACTGTTCGATGGTTTCTCTTTGTGATGAGATCTAATCTAACTATACGATAGAGAACTAGTTTGATAATTAGTTTGTATTTGTTTAATACTAACTGAAAACAAGGCTTTCTTTTCATTTCCATTTTTCAGGGATTCAAAATTCAGCTCCAACAAACCATGAAGCTGCAGATGATCCTGATGGTGGTGAGTAAAAAAGAATTGTTGTTTTTTTTTTTTTAAATTATGTATATTAATAAATAGTTGGGTTATAGTTAAGATAATTATTAAGTAAATCAAGTCGAACATAGAACATTTTTAAGGTTTATCTTTGACTTTAAAGGCCTCCCCATAACTTGAGCAATATTTTTGTAGCAGGTAGATGACACTGATTTGTAGGGCGGGGCCTTCCTGGCATGGTATTTAGGTTTGATAAGAAGCAATTGTGCTAACTTTCCCTTGTTTTTCTTGCCTCGACATCCAGTTAGTTTGTCTCTTCCCATGGTAAACTTCTCTAGGGTTTCTTGTCAAATGAGCAAGAATAGCCTAAAAATACTTCACTTTATCAAGTAAAGCATAATTGTATATTCAGTGTTTTGGTTGGGTGGTCTAGGTCTTAAAAGTTTCGCCTTCACTGAACAAGTTCTTTACCAAGTGAGTGTGTATAGCAGGTATTTTGTTGGTGGGATTTAATGGAAATAGTGGAAAGTTGTTCTGGTGATCAAGTAACATCCTTCATGGTTACCCTTTCTATCTGCTCTGGAATCCTTCACCAAGAACTCTAGCCAACAACTAAACATGTCACGAGTGCCCAACACTAGCCCAAGGAAGATTCAGTGGATTATCTGCTCTTAGCTCTTGAATGCATTTACAGTTTTTTTCTCTTCAATATGGTCTGGACTCGGGATGCGTAGGATATTATTTCAGATTTGTAGAAGGGACTGTTGTCCACCGTCTTCATTCTTCCTTATTTGAACTTTTCTGGAAATGATAACTTTCGCTATCCTATGGGATACCTTGCTAGAGAGGAATAAGATGCTTTCAACAAGCATTGCAATTTCTATCTACGGTCTTGTGTTTTGGTGGTGAAAAAGAGTAATACTCTTGAGGACCACCGTCAAACAATATATCTTTAGATGGGGAATGTGATCCCTCAGCGTATACAGGATTTGATGATCTGTTTGCTCGTAAACGTTGTTTAATGTTTCTTCTTGGCATGCCTTTTCTTATTATTGATGAGTATATTTCTGCTTTCTACTATTTTTTTTACTCAGTTCATGAAACATGTTAAACTTTATCAATACGGTATTGTAGAACTAAAGGGTGAAAAGTGATACATATATTACGGAAGTTGATCTTGCATATGTAATTATTTATTTAGCATTAGTGGTTTTCATGAGCTTGAACAGATTCTAATCATTCTATCTAGAACCGTTACGATTGCAAGTTTAGTATACAAATTTTCACTCGTTTAATCTTTAACTTTCTCATTATAAACTTCCAGGTGATGATTTGGAGCGACCTAGCAGCCCATCACTGAAAAAGACTGAAGAGATAGGTATCAATGTGGTTCATGAAGTCAAATGCAAGCTCTATATAAAGGTACTTTCTTACACTGATTTTATGCCATTAGAGTTGATTTTACTCAATGTGACTAGTACATGTCTTATTATTTTTGATCTGTAAGTTGTATTTTGTTTGAATTGTGATTTTTGTTTGAAAGCCTGAATAATATTAACTTATTTATTCCATTTATAATCATATCAAAATCTGGTGGAGTACTAGAAAAACTATCATAATCAAGTTCAACACTCAACACATAGTTTTTACTTCTTAAAATTTAGAAATTGCAAAAAAATGTAAAATAAAATCAGCTACTACAGTAATTAGAAAATACCAAGCGGGAATAGTTTTGGGAATCTTATTACCTGTAACATCAAGCAAGATGTTAAATGTAGCATCAAATATTTGATGGTTGTCTACTTGGGAAGTTTGGATTCAACAAGCAACAAGAGGTAATCTTGTATCTACTGCTGATTTCAGATCTAAAGTTGTTGTTTAAAATTTTTTTTATATAAATAAATCAAACATTTATTTATTTAAAGAATGCTCTGAGTTAATAATATATAAAGCCTGGAGCTTTCATCCAAGCCCTAGATAAAAAAAGAAAAAGAAAGGAGGAAAACTATAGGTTTGAGAATCAACGCAAGTTAGTTTGCTACTATTTTGCTATTTGTATCACAATTTATCGATTACATATTGGGATTTTCTGATTCATGTCAAAATGATAATAAAAATCTAAAAAATTATTCCAAAGAAACAAATCATTTTTATTAATCAGCAAAACAAACTTAAATTAAAAAGATAGGGAAGAAACACTGAGATACAAACGAGCAAAGGAGATTGCCAAGACCACAAAGCAAACATGGCATCCCCACAAATAGAAAAACAAAACTGAAATATACTTGATTTGAAAGAAATAAACGATCCCAATTGAAGAGGAGGTCTGTGTGAGTGCTAGAATGAGGAAGGAGTTGGGCTTTCTACGATTGGATGCACATGGATAATATGGAGGTGCATATAGAAGTCTCATCACTCTTCTTCCCATGAAAAAAAGGGTACCATTTCCCAGATCCACTTGCTTTTAGAGCTGCGATCCAATACTCACAGACAGTGTGAAGCTCTCTAGCGAATAGGAGGAATCCACCCCGACCCTTTCTCCAAACAAGACAAATCCTTAAACCATTTCCAAACCCTAGTTTTAAAGGAAACTTTAGAATTAAAAAATATTGTAACTTGTATGTTTCTAGCTGTTTTTTTTCTTTAAATTAATTAATTATATCATTTTATGTAAACTTTTTGTCATAAAAAAATGAAATATATAATTCATAAAAGTCATAAGCGAGAATGGTTGTCACCCAAATGGAGACGTACAATTGGAAAGTAACTTATGATGCAAACCTATACCAACTAACTGTGCATACCCATTTGTCTTCGTCATGCTTAACTTAGAATCAAACCGCTTGAGCAGTTGGTGGCAATGTTGTCAGATCTTGGGAAACCGAGAGGGAAGGAAACTTGTGAACTTGTGAATAAGGATTTATGGCTTGATTGTAGTAGTTGAATATTCAAAGATATGGTTATGGATGGCAGAAAGCTATCTATGGAAGCCATGGCCTCATTTGGCATTCGGACCAGACATTTCCATATTACGAAGTTGGTCAATACACCATAAACTGATAAAGATGCCGTAAGTTGGGTTCGAACCCAAGACCAAGTAGTACCATCCGCCAAGCTCCAACCGTTGAGCTGTCATGCCATTGGCGAAGAAGATACTTTGCAAAAGACAAAACATGAGAATGCTTTTAGCATATAACCATGGTATCAAAGTTGCATATGAGGCTACAACCCTTCACTTACGATAATATTAAATGTCCCCACAAGCATTAGTAACCTGTGCTATCAAATGGTCGCTTAGGCTTGCCTAGGCGGCTGCCTATGTGCGATACAAAACATGGTCGTCTCAGTAACGTAGTAATGCAAAGGTGATGCCATCTTACACGTAAGCTAGCCTAGTGTCACGAGCCATCTAGCATAGCTTTCTCTAGATGCCTCCGGAAGGTTCTAGAGTGCTCTTGGACATTCTAAATTTGCTTTCTCTAGAGTGTTCTAGCATGGATGAATCTAGAACACCCTTGTACAGACTTGTGTAGTATTTTCTAGAAGCCTCCTTGTAATTTCTAGTTCCTTTGGAGGTGGAAACTTTCTAGATGCATAGAGAATACTCCTTTGATGGAGGATTGTGGAAGGTTCTAGGCTAGAAGCCTCTAGGACTTTAAGGGCCTATAAATAGGCCTTGGCATTCATTTGTACAGAGCATCAAACACTTGTACAACTCTCTCAAGCAATATAAAGCATTCTTTCAAAAGCCTAAACACTTGTGCCTTAGCATTTTCCTCACTTAAGCTTTCGTAACATCACTTAGCATTAGCCAAGCATCGAAGTGCCTTGACTAGTTAGTCCGACGGGAGTGTGACGCTAGTGGGCAGCGTGTTAGCCAAGGGAAAAAGGTCAGCACGTGACACGTGGTATCAGAGCAGCGACGATCGTAGGGGCGGTCTTGCTGAAGTTGCGTTGTGCTAGCTACTGTGTGTACGAAGATTAGGTGTGGAGCAATCTGATCATGTCGGGAAACAAAGAGAGTGCTGTTGGAGGGTCCGTGGTCGAGGAGACTGGAAGAAAGACTAGTCGGACCAGCATGCTTGAGGATCGTATGGCCAAGGTGGAGCTGACCGTGGGCGATCTCCAGGACAGCGTCGGGGAGATGGAATAGAAGGTTGAGTCCTTCAATGGGACGTTGGCTAGCGTCACTATGGATATCGAGCAATTCGATAGTCGCGTCCATGACCTTGAGCTTGGCACTGTGGAAGCCAAGGACGAGACTCAACTTCTTGTCAACCAAGTTGCGGATGCCATGCGCAACGAGATGGGCCAACTCAAGGACACGCTGATGAGGCAGCTCCAAGCCATCCGGGAGCAGGTTGAGTCCTTGCAATCGGACGTCAACCTATGCAAGGCGGCTGTGGCAGGTAGTGCTACTGTACGAGAGGGACCAAGGATGAAGGTGCCAGAACCGCCAAGGTACCCTGGGAAGCGCGATGCTAGGAAGCTCGACAACTTCCTATGGAGTGTTGAAAAATATTTCAACGCTATGCGCTTGGACGACGATGAGTCCAAGATCACCACCATCACCATGTACTTGGGTGATGATGCCATCCTTTGGTGGAGGTGGCGTGAGTCGGATATCAAGAAGGGTATTTGCTCGCTTAAGACTTGGGATGAGTTCAAGGCGGATTTCAAACGGCAATTCTATCCGGAGAATGTGGAGGAAGTTGCTATGAAGAGGCTGCGTGGATTGAAGCATACAGGGTCAATCAAAGAGTATGTCAAGCAGTTCACTTATCTTATGCTAGAAGTCTCGGACATGCCGGAGAAGACTCAGCTCGTCTACTTCATGGATGGACTACAACGATGGGCCCGAGCAAGAGTTAAAGAGACGCAATGTTCAATCACTTGCGGAGGCCATCGCAGTTGCCGAATCCTTGTTTGAACACAAGGCTGATTCAAAAAGCCACAAGGGCGGCAGCAAGAGTGGCGACGGTAACAAGGGAAAAGGTGAGGGAGCAAAATCCACCGAAAGAAGCAGCAGTAGCAACGGCGGCAAGCAGTTCGAGAGGAAGGACAAAACCAAGCAGTCCTTCTCGGATAGCAAGGTGAAAAATCGCGACTACTTCTTGTGCGGAGGGCTGCACTGGGCTAGGGAGTGCCCACAGCGATAGAAGCTCAATGCGATGATCGCTGGCAAGAGTGGATCGTCCGGGGAATCATCGGGGGATGAGGCGCAAATGGGGACTTTGCGCTTGCTAAGCAGCGTCAAGGCTACGGTGGAGCAAAACAACGTGGCTAAGGTAAGTATGCTGCCCCGTTCGAAGAAATCTGCTCTTATGTTTGTGGAAGCCAAGGTAAATGGCAAGGCTTCAAAGACACTCGTCGACACGGGTGCAACGCACAACTTTGTTGCCTTAAAGGAGGCAAAAAGGCTGGGCGTGCAGTACACCAAGGAGCCAGGCACCTTGAAGACCGTCAACACAGCACCGGTGCCTATCCATGGTGTAGCACGAGGCGTCTCCCTTCATTTGGGCGAATGGAAGGGGATGGAGGACCTGACTGTCGTCACGATAGACTTCTCATTGGTGCTGGGCATGGAGTTCATGGATACGGTGAAGCCATGGACATTAGAAAGGGACGGGTCGATGACTATTGCAAAGGATCGAGAACCATGCTCTGTCCCTATCACTCGGGAGATCGTGGAGGCCAAGATGTTGTCAGCCATTCAAGTGAAGAAAGGCGTGCAAAAGGGGCAAGCAACATTTGTGGCCACATTGATCGAAGATGGGCCTCAACCCAGCGAGGTTCCGAAGGAGGTAGCTGCGATTTTGAAATAGTACAAAGATGTCATGCCTCCAGAGCTACCCAAGAGACTTCCTCCAAGAAGGGAAGTCGATCATATGATCGAGCTGGAGCCAGGGGCTAGGCCTCCAGCCATGGCGCCTTATCGGATGACACCGCCAGAGTTAGAAGAGCTACGCAAGCAACTCAGGGAGGTGCTGGACGCGGGTTTCATTCGGCCATCCAAGGCCCCATTCGTTGCACCAGTATTGTTCCAACGCAAGCACGACGGGTCCTTGCGTATGTGCATCGATTACCGAGCACTTAACAAAGTAACCATCAAGAACAAGTATCCAATTCCTTTGGTTGCCGATCTTTTCGATAGGCTCGGTAAAGCCAGATACTTTTCTAAACTAGATCTCTGATCGGGGTATTGGCAAGTGCGCATAGCCAAAGGAGATGAGCCAAAGACGGCATGCGTCACTCGCTATGGGTCTTATGAATTCTTGGTGATGCCTTTTGGTCTCACCAATGCCCCGGCTACTTTCTGCACTTTAATGAACAAAATCTTTCAGCCTTTCTTGGATAAATTTGTAGTCGTCTATCTCGACGATATCGTCGTGTATAGCGACAACTTGGAAGAACATGTGCATCACTGGCGACAGGTTTTTCAAGCATTGCGGGAGAGCGAGCTGTACGTGAAATTGGAGAAGTGCTCGTTCGCCCAAGACGAGGTGTCTTTCTTGGGGCACCGCATCAAGGCTGGAAAGATCATGATGGAACGGGATAAAGTGCAGGCCATCAATGAATGGGAGCCACCCAAGAACGTTTCGGTGCTACGTTCTTTCCTTGGACTGGCCAATTATTATCGGAGATTCATTTTGAGCTACTCGGCGAGATCAGCCCCACTGACCGACTTGCTGAAGAAGAAGGTGCAGTGGCATTGGAGTGAGAAATGCCAAGAAGCATTCGATGATTTAAAGAAGGCAGTCACCGAGGAACCTGTCTTGGTCTTGCCCGATTATGCTAAGTCATTCGAAACTTCACACCGATGCATCAGACTTTGCAATCGGAGGGGTGCTTATGCAAGAGGGGCATCCCATAGCCTATGAGTCTCGCAAGCTCAATGATACCGAGAGACGGTATCCGGTGCATGACAAGGAGATGACAACCATCATTCATTGCTTGCGGACTTGGAGGCACTATTTACTTGGGAGTCGGTTTACCATTATGACTGACAATGTTGCTACGAGTTATTTTCAAAATCAGAAGAAGATCAGCCCCAAGCAAGCTCGGTGGCAAGACTTCTTAGCGGAGTTCGATTATGTCATGGAGTACAAGCCGGGCAAAGTTAATGTTGTTGCTGATGCTCTCAGCCGAAAGGCCATGCTCGCTAGCGCAAGCAGGGCCGCTAGCAACCTTCTTGATCGGATCAAGGAGGGGACTTCTCAAGACCCCTTGGCCAAGGACTCATGCAGATGGCCAAGGAGGGGAAGACTCGACGGTTTTGGGTAGAGAATGGGGTGCTCTACACCGTCGGTCGTCGCATTTATGTGCCTAAGTGGGATAATCTTAGGCGAGACATCATGAAGGAGTGCCACGACTCAATGTGGGCTGGCCATCCGGGGATGCAACGGACATTGGCACTCTTGGAGGTAGACTACTATTGGCCTCATATGCGGGATGATATCGAGGCCTATGTGAAGACTTGTCTTGTGTGCCAACAAGACAAGATAGAGCAACGTGTACCGACAAGACTATTGCGACCTTTGCCGATTCCGGAAAGGCCATGGGAGAGTGTCTCAATGGATTTCATATCGGCCTTGCCCAAGTCTGATGGGTATGGCTCTATTATGGTGGTGGTCGATCGTTTTTCCAAGTATGGGACTTTCATACCTGCCCCACGCAATCGCACGGCCGAGCAAGCCGCCAAGTTGTTCTTTCGGCATGTAGTAAAGTATTGGGGCTTGACTCGGAGCATCATAAGTGATCGGGATCCAAGGTTCACAGCAAAATTTTGGACGGAGTTATTCAAGCTCTTGGGTTCGGGTCTACACTTCTCAACAAGCTTTCACCCGCAAAGCGATGGGCAAACAGAGAGGGTGAATGCCTTGTTGGAGTTATACTTGAGGCACTTTGTGGGTGCCAATCAGAAGGATTGGGCCAAGTTGATGGATGTGGCTCAATTCTCATTCAACTTGCAGCGGTCCGAATCGACGCAACAAAGTCCGTTCGAGATCGTCATGGGCCAGCAGCCCTTGACTCCACAAGCCGTTGCGTCGGGCTACACGGGTAGCAGCCCCGCTGCGTACAAGCTTGCACGAGGGTGGCATGATCAGCTTGATATAACGAAGGCGTACTTAGACAAGGCGTCTAAGAAGATGAAGAAGTGGGCAGACAAGCATAGACGGCCTCTCGAGTTCCAAGTGGGCGAGATGGTCATGGTCAAGTTGCTGCCACAACAGTTCAAGGTCTTTCGCTCAGTGCACAAGGGACTAGTGCGGAAGTACGAGGGGCCATTTCCCGTCCTACGGAAGGTCGGGAGAGTTTCTTACAAGCTTGAGTTGCCGCCCAAACTCAAGATTCATCCGGTTTTCCATGTGAGCATGCTCAAGCCCTACCATGGTGATAATAAGACCCAATGAGGGGCGAGTCACATCGGGCACCAACCGCGGTCGTGGCTTCCTTGATCGAAAGATCGAAAGCATCGAGGCAAAGAGGCTCATCCGACGGAGGGGTGTGCCAAGCTATAAAGAGTATCTCATTCGATGGAAGGGACTACCGAACAGTGAGGCCTCATGGGAGAAAGAAGGCGACCTATGGCAATTCCAGGGCAAGATCGCGGAGTTCGAGGCACGGTCTTGACGGGGTCGTCAAGGACTTGGGTGGGGGAGAATGTCACGAGCCATCTAGCATAGCTTTCTCTAGATGCCTCCGGAAGGTTCTAGAGTGCTCTTGGACATTCTAAATTTGCTTTCTCTAGAGTGTTCTAGAATGGATGAATCTAGAACACCCTTGTACAGACTAGTGTAGTATTTTCTAGAAGCCTCCTTGTAATTTCTAGTTCCTTTGGAGGTGGGAACTTTCTAGATGCATAGAGAATACTCCTTTGATGGAGGATTGTGGAAGGTTCTAGGCTAGAAGCCTCTAGGACTTTAAGGGCCTATAAATAGGCCTTGGCATTCATTTGTACAGAGCATCAAACACTTGTACAACTCTCTTAAGCAATATAAAGCATTCTTTCAAAAGCCTAAACACTTGTGCCTTAGCATTTTCCTCACTTAAGCTTTCGTAACATCACTTAGCATTAGCCAAGCATCGAAGTACCTTGACTAGTTAGTCCGACGGGAGTGTGACGCTAGTGGGCAGCCGTGTTAGCCAAGGGAAAAAGGTCAGCACGTGACACTAGGCTATCTTCTCTCTTCTATTTTTCCTCCCATCTTTGAAATTTCTTAGCAAGTATTATAGGTTTTTCATCCTAGATACTAACATTTTTGCTTATTGACGACAAGGCAACATGGATACAAGGATGTAGATAGACATAGAGGAAAGTATGACTTGTGCAAAGATAATGAGGATGTTAAGGTTAGAGTTGAGGTTGGGGGAGAGTAATGGTCAAAATGAAGTTCACTTACATTATGATATAAACTTGTTTTAATACTAGACTTGTGAGTTTATGTGGATTATGAATCCATGATATTTAATTAAGATATGATTATGAGCTTAATTTATTTCTTTGCTTGGTGTACGCTAGATTTATTAGAATTGTACGCGTTAACTCATTAGATTATTACTTTATAGGCATATTTTAGGGGGTGCCTCAATCATCAGGCTATTGTAGGTAATCGTGAGGCGTGATACTAGGATGGAACACCTCAAACTACCCTCGATGGTGACCATTGGATGGTCGGAGGTAACAAGAAGTAGGGCTGAACAAACAACTGATCAAACCGATTAAACCGACCGAGCTGATCAAAACCGAACTGATTGGTTCGGTTTAAATTCGGTTCGGATCGGTTTTAAAAAATTCAAAACTGAAGTGGTCGGTTCTGTTTTCGGTTTCTATGTGATTTAACCAACCATACCGAATCGACCGAATATATAATAAATAATATATATTTTATATATAAATAATATAATATGTTTAAAATATTCGGTTCGGTTTGGTTTCGGATCGGTTTTGTTAATGGTCGATTCGGTTTGAAAATTTTAAAACCAACCTATGTCGGTTCAGTTCACGGTTTAGGTGAAAAACTGAACCGTCGGTTCGGTTTTCAACCTAACAAGAGGATGATATGGAAATTGCTTTTGTGAAGAAAAAGCTATTGGATGTCAGAGTTACCATGGCAATCATACTTGATCTAGCCAAAGGATTGAAGTTCTCCCATTGATCATTAAGATTACTAACCCACGACGTGCATTTCTTGTACAAAGTTGCTTTTTAGGTAACTTCAAGAGAGCGGGATGTCACAAGCCATCTAGCATAGCTTTCTCTAGATGCCTCCGGAAGTTCTAGAGTGCTCTTGGACATTCTAAATTTGCTTTTCTCTAGAGTGTTCTAGCATGGATGAATCTAGAACACCCTTGTACAAACTGTTGTGTAGTATTTTCTAGAAGCCTCCTTGTAATTTCTAGTTCCTTTGGAGGTGGGAACTTTCTAGAAGCATAGAGAATACTCCTTTGATGGAGGATTGGTGGAAGGTTCTAGGCTAGAAGCTCAGGACTTTAAGGGCCTATAAATAGGCCTTGGCATTCATTTGTACATATCATTAAACACTTGTACAACTCTCCTCAAGCAATACAAAGCATTCTTTCAAAAGCCTAAACACTTGTGCCTTAGCATTTTCCTCACTTAAGCTTTCGTAGCAAACTTCGCATTAAGCCAAGCATCGAAGTGCCTTGACTAGTTAGATCCGACGGGAGTGTACGCTAGTAGGCAGCGTGTTAGCCAAGGGAAAAAGGGTCAGCACGTGACACTGGGTATCAGAGCGCGACGATCGTAGGGGCGGTCTTGCTGAAGTTGCGTTGTGCTAGCTACTGTGTGTGACGATTAGGTGCGGAACAATCTTATCATGTCGGGAAAACAAAGAGCAGTGCTTGTTGGAGGGTCGCTGGTCGAGGAGACTGGAAGAAGACTAGTGGACCAGCATGCTTGAGGATCGTATGGCCAAGGTGGAGCTGACTGTGGGTGATTCAAGCAGCCGTTGGGGAGATGGAACAGAAGGTTGAGTCCTTCAATGGGACGTTGACTAGGTCACTATGGATATCGAGCAAACTC
>QNQO01006338.1:0-35706 GCA_003290165.1 Berberis thunbergii
TAGGTCTATATCCATGCTGTAAGTGTAGAAACTTGTCTACTATCTCAGCTCTGGCAGAATCATGAATAAAATGTTGCTCAATACCTTGCGGAATGTCTCCCACTGCATCTCTAAAACATCTCGACTCTGCCTCACTAAATCCCACCAATACATAGCCTTTCCAACAACTGGTGTGTTGCTAACTCGATACGCTGTATAGGTGTCAGCACCATCCTCTCAAATATGAGCTCTACCTTACGGATCCACCGATCCGCAGCTAGATAATCTCCACTATCATCAAATATTTCACCACCCAAGCTGACGAAATTCTTGTTGCGATGAGTAAACGGATCCTTGACTGATTTCCCTGTCTCATATTTGTGCCCATTGTGTCATCATTTCCATGAAAGCTTGAGAGACATCCCTTCCAACAATGCCTGATCCCTCACCCTGGCTTCTCTTACCACGTGTCATCACCACACTCCCTCTACGCAAAAGAAAGCACACATACAATACATCAAACAACACAACAAAACTCCTAACTCCTCTATCCAATTCACTCAAAAAAGTATCATACGATGATGTTCTATGTGAACCCGCATCGCAGCGTGCCTGTATGTGAACTAAATCCGTAATACAGACGGAAATAACCGGACACAACATCATAATATAACATATTCTTGAAATGAGATTCAAACGAAAATAATAAACTACGATAAAATTTGACCAAAATAAAGTATTCAATTCGCCCCACCAGAGTCATAGCGACAAACCAATATATACAAACATCTAGTATTTAACAAGGTAGTAAATAAGAGGCAAAACATACCCGTACATGGTGGACACGACTAAACAACACAAAACAAGTCTACAGCTGGAAACTGGGCCTAAGCGCCACGATCAGCAGGAACGCCAATACTACCTGCACTCCAATAGAAGCACACCCCTTGCAGGGTCAGCAAAGCACAAAGCTAGCTGGTGCGAGTGAACTAAATACAAATAACAAAAACAATATACATGAGAATCCATGCCACACAGTAATGAATAAGTGAGTAATCCTATATACAGGATCCATAACATGGAAGAGGTGTCCCTACACAAGTTTTTAAAGTCTAAATCACACCGTGTCTTTAAGGATAATATTTCTAAATTCAAGCACCAGCACAAGCATTTCATATTGAACAATAACTACAAGTTTACGAAATATGCAAGTAATTACAGGTGATTCAAACATGGTAAAAATCAAGTGATGAAGGCAAAAACACTATTGTAATCCTACATAACCTCCTAGGTGTGGCAATCAAATCGAAACCTTATAAAAATATTTATATAAGTGTCTCATATCGTAGGTATTCGTATACCCTACGAATGTTTCTCATTCAGATGCATCCCACAGCGTGCACAAGTACTACTTCGGGCTTGTTTGTATCCTAATAGGGTGCCATTGCCCATATACAAACTCAAATGTCCCGAATGTCTGACCTAACATGACCAACCTAATACAAATCAAACTCAAGCGTGTTGGGAGGAAAGCGAGTAATCTCCAAAGCACGTCCTCCGGGACCCGTCCTACTACACTATCTAGTGGCAAATGCGTGCAGAAGCTCACCGCACCTCACCAAACTTACCACATGCAATAGCACCCTCAATGTCTGTAGGTGCGAGTCATCTCAAGCACCACCAAACTCACGATGCGAGCAAGATCCTAAGCATTGGCAGAATAGGCATTACAGCGGGGTGAAAACACTTGCACTAATATTAGCATGCACATACTGCGAGTCTGTACAAAATCTAATGTAACTGACGTGGAACAATAATCAGCTACACAATTTTCATAAATCCACGACTACACTAGGGTCCCAACATGACACAATTCACAACAATAAAATCGCTCGAGTCGAGCTACCATACACGCTCAAGACTCAGCAATCTACGGTAAAACACACGAACTTATGACATAGGCCATATCAACTATTTTTTCTGAGTCTATTCAATTTTGCAATTAAAATTAGGTTATTAAATCAGAACAATAATCTGACCGTGTCATACCAAGGAAACTCGAAAACACAACATATAAGCCCAATGGCATTATACCAAAGCCTAACCACGCCCAATTTCAATCACTATTCCATTTCATTAATGTATATCACGCTTTTAAAAAACTCAATACATAAATTCATTCACAAAGGAACCAACACTACAATCAAAATATCCAAAACCCTATTAATGTCAAATCCCGAACATGTATTCAATCATACACAATCACTGGCATAATGTAACAATTCAATTCAAAATTTTAAAATAAGTATTTTTTCAAAGTAAACATTAAAGTTACACTCACCTGATCGGAATGAGTTTTCGGAACCCAAATCATGCCGACCGAAACTCCCAACTCGCTAAACAGCAAATGCGGGACCAAGAAAACTTTCCAAACTGCAAAGACGGACCCAACAATGAGCAAACTTGTCGAAAATTGGAAAAATGAAGAAGTAACAGCCGACGCGTAACTGAAAAAATACTTACTGGCAAACTAAATCCGGCGACCACTCCGACGAAAACTCACCGAAAATCACCCTACTCCGATCTGATCGCCTTCGAACAACACAATAGCCAGGAAATAGGTTCAAGAACAACTGGAATCACGAACCACAGCTCACCCACGCTATCAAAGCTCAAATTCATGCCGAAAAACCTTCCTAACGGACATGCACACTGATTTTTCTTAGAACTTTCAGCCAACCCTGAAACCACCCTTGCATGTGGGGTTTATAGGTTCCAAACGATGCCCCAACCACCACCTGAGAGGCTAATTAGAGCAACATTGCTTGCATAAGCAATTATAGCTCCGATTAAGTCCACAACCTGATTTTTCTATTTTTAAAGCGAAAAAAACTTCATCAAGAAGGATAGCGGAGAAAGAAGAAGAAAAATGATGAGGAGATGATGAGATTAGGGCGGATAAATCGACAAATTCCACAAATGAACGTCGAAGAAGAAGAGGAATCACAGGGAGAGGATGTTCCCTGTTAGAAAAAGAAAAAGAAGGAAGAAGAAGAGAAGGGGGGATCCTCTTAATAGGTGGGTGGCTATTTGCCCCCATCCAATTTTCTGAGTACACCCACCCACTAACTTTATTTAAACAAAATTTAAATCTAGCCAACTTATACCATTGAAACAAGTTTTTTTGTATCAAATTTAAATATAGCCAACCCAAATAAACCGAACTGAGCCGTATCAATATATATATATATATTTAACTCCCAACCCCACCGCAAACAACTCAATTCCCAACTGAATTCCCAACCCACCCACCCCCATTTAAGTCTCACCTACCCCATTTAGTTTAGCGAAGGTAAATATATACAGATTGGATCCAACTAGAGAAGTAGAGATGTCCTCCGTGGATATCATAGAAATAGGTGAGCCTGATGTGCTAAGATCCATGATTGATAATCTTGTAAATGAGTTTTGTTTTGAGACTTTCTTCGACTTTGTTGTTGAAAAGAATTTTTGTTGCTTTATAACAACTAGATACAAATGATATCAATGTGATCTTGGTCATCTTGTTGTATATATATGTCAAAAACACTCCTAACATCGTCAGAGTTCCTCTTCGCTAAAGAAGTCATTGCGTAGCGTTGCACATGGTCAAAGAACATCAACTACTACAAAGGCAACGGGTACTTCTCCGGCGCCATCCTTGGTGTAGAGGGATCAAATCGGCCTATAAAGGTGACTTTTTGAAGCTGGTATCAAATCAGGTCTTGAATTTCGGCAGTCAGACGGAGGTTCGGGAACTCGTTTGGCACCGTGTGTTTGAGCCTATTTTTCTTTTTGTTCGACTAATTTTCTTTGCATTAGCACTATTGGGGGTTTTGTCGAATTGTACGATCATTTGAGCTTGTTTGATTAGAATGCAATAATACTAATTTCTTTTATCATAATAGAAAAACTGATATAATCTTGTTTTTTGTTTTGGATAATATAATCTTGTTGAAGTTCAAATTTTATTTGAAATCTGTATGTGTGAAAAAGTTTTATCTTTGTGTTTAGGTCTAGCTGTATGGTAATGACAACACAGAAGTATTTCAGTAAGAAGAAGAAAGATGATGGAAAAAATAGAAAATAAAAAGGAAAAACCGAAATCGAACCAAATTGATTGGCTCGGTTACGGGTTTCTGATTTTTCAAACAGAAAACCAAACCGAACCGAATTCCAAGTTCGGTTTTAATCCAATTTCAAACCGATTGAACCGATTAACACTTCTACTCGGCTGATGGAAGAATCGAAGTAAGGAGCGGAGTCAGTGGACAAGAGTTGGAACATGCATAGTCGTTGTAGGCTTGTAGCTTTGATGTTGTTCTACAAATGAGTTGGTGTTGCTGCTGATGTTGTTGTTGATGAAACAAAAACATGAGGGGATGATGTGTGTGTAATCTGCTGTGTGTTGTTGTTTTTGTTGTTATCTTTCTCTTATCTTGAATCTCTCATCTTCTCTTGTTATTCTTCTTCGGGAACCCTAAAAAAATAAAATGAAAAAAGAAAAGACCATAAGTAATTATCATATAATCAAGAATCGAGAGATTAGTCTAGACTCTAGAGATGCGTAAGTGAGAGACACATTGAGATGCTGAACTGCTATCTTTACTAGTGAATTTAAATTGCAATCCTACAATAAATAATAAAAATATTAAAATTATTAATAACAAATATAAAAAAATCAGTTCAGGACGGGACGAGATTTATGAAATTGAAAATCTCCATTTCATCCCATCCCATTCTAGATCGGGACGGGATTGGGATCGCAGGATGGGATGCCCACCCCTAAAATTTAGTATTCATTTTAAAACTAATTTAGTCTAACACTCAAAATGTAGAATTCAACGTCCATTAATCAATTAAAATTTCTTAAAACCCAAAAATATCCTTCACCCTAAAGGCACGTGCTAGTAAACATTTCTGAAATTCATCTAGGGGTCAGAGCATATTGGCATATCTTTGAAAGATGTAACGGTCATGGTTTAAAAAAAATGATCTCCTTCACTTCTTCTTCCCCAAACATCTTCCAAATCTTCTATCTAATCATCTCTAAAACCAACACCCACTCAAATGAATACCCTTTTTCTCCAATTATCCTACCTGCAATTGAACCCACAATTTTCCAAAACCCCCAATCTTCCTCAACCCAGTTGACATTTCATTGAATGACTAATATGAACACATTTACCCAAAACCCCAAATTTCAAAAAGCTAAAAGAACATTAAAGTCAAATTGTGGCTAGAAAATTGACCCAAATCAAGGTGGTGGGTTCCTCATTATCTACAAAAACAATGTAATTAGTAGTAAAATCCTCCCTTATTCCTTTTTCCAACTTGTAGATGCAGTTGATAGCTGAAGAGAAATTTTAGGTTTCTGTTTTTAGTCAAGTCTTTGTATTTAGTTTGAATAAATACTAGTAGGACCTAGTCTTTATGATATGGGTTTAGTGTCCCTTATTATTTGCTAATTGCTCATCACGTTTGCTAGTCTTGAGCTGGTTTCCCTCTTTCTGTTAACAATGTAAATGGTTATTTATAAGCCTAAATTGCACAATAAGAGATATCATCTTTCATAATTGTTGAGCATTTTTCATCATATGTTCTATATTGCTAACATTTTGGTATCAGAGCAGACAGTCTTTGAAATTTTTGCAGCAGCAAAGAAGATGACAACCGAAGGGAATTTTTTGCAGCCATCAATTCCTCGTTTTGATGGTCACTATGACCATTGGAGCATGTTGATGGAAAATTTCCTGCAATCTAAGGAATATTGGGGGCTGGTAGAGACTGGTTATGTTGAGCCAAAGAGTGGATCGGCGCAGACAGGAGCACAACGAAAGGAGTTAGAAAATTTGAAGCTGAAAGAACTGAAAGTAAAAAATTATTTGTTCCATGCTATAGATCGAACGATTTTGGAGACCATTCTTGTGAAGAATACCTCCAAACAAATATGGGAATCCATGAAGAAGGAGTTTGAAGGGAGTGCTAGGTCAAGAGGTCACATTCACAAGCTCTCCGCAGAGAGTTTGAGATCCTAGAGATGAAGGTTGGAGAAGGAGTCTCTGAGTATTTTTCAAGAGTATTGTCAGTAGCCAACAAGATGAAAACATATGGAGAGCAGATGCAGGATGTCACGGTAGTGGAGAAAATTCTCAGATCGTTGAGTGCAAAGTTCAATTACGTTGTTTGCTCGATCGAGGAGTCTAAAGACATCGATAAACTCTCAATTGATGAATTGCAAAGCTCTCTGATTGTTCATGAGCAAAAATTCCAGCAACATACAGTATAAGAACAAGCACTCAAGATAACCTCTGAGGAAAGGTTTGGTGTAAGAGGACGGGGTCAAGGTGCATATAGAGGCAGATGAAGAGGGATAAGTCGCCAACCTATAACAAAGCTACAGTGGAATGCTATAAGTGTCACAAACTTGGACATTTCAAATATGAGTGTCCAAGTTGGAATAAGGAAGCCAATTACGCTGAGTTCGGAGAAGAAGATGAAGAAATATTGCTCATGTCATATGTGGAGATGAATGATCATCAAAGGGATGTATGGTTCCTTGATTTTGGATGTAGCAACCACATGTGTGGTGACAAGAGTTTGTTTTGTGATCTCAATGAAGACTTCAGACAGAAGGTAAAGTTGGGCAATAACACAAGAATGGTTGTGCTAGGAAAAGGCAACGTGAGATTGAATGTAAGTGGCTTTACACATGTTGTTAGTGAAGTATTTTTTGTGCCTGAACTAAGGAACAATCTATTGAGCATCGGTCTACTACAAGAAAAAGGGTTGACGATTCTCATACAACATGAAGAACTCAAGATTTATCATCTAGAAAAAGGGCTCATAATACAAACTGAGATGACAACAAACTGAATGTTTGTGTTATCAACAAATTCATTGCCACGAAAACCAGCTTGTCTCTACACATCCACACAGGATTTGGCACAATTGTGGCACTGTCATTATGGACATTTAAGCTATAAAGGACTGAGAACTCTCCAATTCAAGAAGATGGTGAATGGGATACCTCAATTCAAGGCTCCATCAATAGTATGTAATACTTGCATGATTGGGAAGCAACACAGGGATCCAATCCGAAAGAAGAGCAATTGGAGGGCAACATAGAAGCTTCAGCTTATTCATGCAGATCTCTGCGGACCAATCTCTTCTATCTCCAATAGTAAAAAGAGGTACATTATATGTTTTATTGATGACTTCACTAGAAAAACATGGACTTATTTTTTAGTAGAGAAATCTGAAGCATTAAGCGTGTTCAAACGTTTTAAAAGTTGTGTTGAGAAAGAAGTAGGGAGTTATATAAAATGTTTGAGAACAGATAGAGGAGGTGAGTTCACATCAGGTGAATTCAATGAGTTCTGCATAGAACATGGCATCAAGAGGCAGCTGACTGCAGCATATACCCCACAACAGAACGGAGTAGCTGAAAGGAAAAATCGAACAGTGATGAATATGGTTCAATGCATGCTGTCTGAAAAGAGAATCCCCAAGACATTATGGCCATAGGCGGTTAACTGGACAATATACGTTCTAAATCGGAGTCCTACATTAGCTGTTAAGAACCAAACACTTGAGGAAGCTTGGAGTGGCAGTAAACCCTTAGTTGATCATTTTAGAGTTTTTGGATGCGTGACTCATGTGCATATTCCTGATGTAAAGAGGACAAAGCTAGATGGAAAAAAGCTCTTCTTGTGTGCTGTTAGAAGTAAGTGAAGAATCTAAGGCATATAACTTTATGATCCAATTGCAAAGAAAGTTGTAATTAGTAGGGATGTAGTATTTGAGGAAGACAAATCTTGGAGTTGGGATAAGAGTTTTGAAGCAAATATAATGGCTGATCTCGAATGGGAGGACGAAAAAAAATGGGGAAATGAATGCAGGGATTGATGGCGCAGAGAGTGGGGAGGAAGAGGGAGTAAATGACAAACCAGCTGGTAGTCCTCAAACTAGTGAGGATGGAGGAGAATCATCAAGCTCGAATGAGGAAAGAAGAACAAGAAGGCCCCCTGTCAAGCCCCGACCCGCCAAGGGAATCACATCATGCCGATACGTGAACTAACCCGTAATACAGGCGGATCGTAACCGGCCACAACATCATAATATAACACATTATTGATACGAGAATGAAACGGAAATAAAAACTACGATAAAAATTTGAACAAAATAAATATATATTTGATTCGCCCCACCAAAGTCATAGCGACAAAACCAGTATACAAGCATCTAGTATAACAAGATAACGCACCTGATAATACAGAGGAAGCAAAACATACCCGTACAGGGTGGACACGACCAAACAGTACAAAACGCGCCTACAATGGAAAACTGGGCCTAAGCGCCATGATCAGCAGGAGCGCCAACACTGCATGCACTCCAATAGAAGCACACCCCTTGCGGAGTCAGCAAAACATAAAGCTAGAAGGTGCGAGTGAATTAAAATACAAATAACAAAATAATATACAAGGAAAATTCATGCCAAACAATAATGGATAAGTAACAAGTTCTAAAGTCTAAATCACACCGTGTCTCTAAGGATGGTAGTTATAAGTTCAAGCACCAACACAAACATTTCAGATTCAACAATAACTACAAGTTTATGAGATATGCCGATCATTATCTGTGATTCAAACATGGTAAATATCAAGCGAAGAAAATAAAGACAATCTCATAATTCTTCATAGTCTCCTAGGTATAGCAATCAAGTCGAAACCAAAAATTATGTATAAGTGTCTCATATCTAGGTATATGCATACCCTACGAATGTGTCTCACCCAGACACATCCCACAACGTGCACCAGTACCACTTCGGACTTGTTTGTATCCTAATGGGGTGTCATCTGCTAGGATACAAACTTAAACATCCCGAACGACTGACCTAACACGACCAACCTAACACAAATCAAACTCAAGCGCGCTGGGAGGGAAAGCGAGTAATCTCCAAAGCACGTCCTCTGGGACTCGTCCTAATGCACTCTCTAGTGGCAAGTGCGTGCGGGAGCTCACCGCACCTCAGCAAGCTTGCCACATGCAATAACGTCCTCAATGTCAGGTGCGAGTCATCTCAAGCACCATCCAACTCACAATGCGAGCAAGCTCCTAAGCATCAGCACAACATGAATTATAGCAGGGTAAAGACACTTACGCTAACATCCACATGCACAAATGACGAGTATGTACATAATCAAATGTAACAGATGTGCAACCAAATCAATTCAGCAATTTTTATAAATCCACGACTACGCCAGGGTCCCAACATGACCCAATTCACCACAATAAATTTATTCGAGTCGAACTATCATATATGTTCAAGACTCGACAATCTACGGTAAAACATGACATACTATGCAAACTCGAAAACGAAGCATACAAGCCCAATGCCATTTCACCAATACCATACACCAAAGCCTAATCACACCCAAATTCATCCACTATCTAATTTCATTCAAGTATATCATGCTTTTAGAAAATTCAATGCGTAATTCATTAACAAAGAAACAACACAACCATCGAAATCTCTAAAAATTCTGAGTTTCAGACTTACATTCAATTATACACAATCAACGATATACTGTAAAAATTAAATTCAGGATTTAAAATACTTATTTCTCAAAATAAATATTATAGTTACACTCATTTGAGCGGAATGGATTTTCAGAACCCAATTCCTACCGGTCGAAGCTCTCAACTCGCAAAACAACGAATGCGGGACCACAAAAATTTTTAAAACTGCAAAGCGAACTCAAAGGTGAGCAAACTAATCGAAAACTGAAAAAATAAATAAATTACAATTGGCGCGTGACTAAAAGAAAAACTTACAGGCAAACACCCCGACGAAACCCAAAGTTTGGCGAAAACTCGCCGAAACCCTCCCTACTCCGGTCTGATCGCCTCCGAACTGCACAATAGGCCGGAAATAGGTCTAAGAACACTCGGAGTCACGAATTTGCAGCTCACCCATGCGCCCAAAGCCCTGATTCATGCCGAAGAACCCTAAAAATGAACATGCACCCTGATTTTTTGAAAAATTCGGCCAACCCCGAAATCATCCTTGCATGTCGAGTCCACGGGCTCCAAATGACGCCACCAAGGCCCCTCAACGGCTGATCGAAGCTACGAAATCTGATCAAACAACCCACCACGTCAAACCCAAATATGAAAACTGATTTTTTTTTTTTTTTGCAAAAAACCAAAAGAGAAACAAAGATGGGAAGAAATGAAGGACAATGGACGAGATTCCACGAAGGAATCGTTCGATCTACTCGAACGAACTCCTGCGAACTGTGTCGATGCGAGAGAAAAACGCGCACTGAAGAAGAAAAAAAAGGAGAAGAAAGAAAAGGGGGTTGTCTTTAAAGGGTGGGTGGCTATGTGCCCCCACCACATTTACTGAGTATAACCCCTCCATCAAACTTTAAAAAAAAACAGATATTACACCCCCGGGTGTGGATGAAAGATTATGTAAGTAGAGAAGGGCTTTCGGACGAAGATATAAATGTCAATTTGGCTTTATTTATCTCAACAGATCCAATACAATATGAGGAGGCAGTAAAGCATGACAACTGGAAGATAGCTATGGACATGGAGATAAAAGCTATTGAGAGGAACAACACATGGGAACTCACTGATCTACCTATAGGTGCACAGAAGATTGGAGTGAAGTGGGTCTATAAGACCAAGCTCAAAGAGAATGGGGAAATATACAAGTTCAAAGCTCGTTTTGTTGCAAAAGGGTATGCACAACAACAAGGGATAGACTATACATAAGTGTTTGCTCCGGTTGCAAGAATGGATACAGTGAGAATGATTGTGGCTCTAGCAGCTCAGAAAGGATGGACTCTTTATCCATTTGATGTCAAATCTGCCTTTTTGCATGGGGAACTCAATGAAGAAGTATATGTAGAGCAACCTAAAGATTATGAGCTGAAGAATAGCCCTCAGAAAGTATACAGATTGAATAAAGCTCTCTACGGACTGAAACAAGCTCCACGAGCTTGGTTCAGTCGTATTGAAGCTCATTTCATAAGTGAAGGATTCGAGAAGTGTTATAGTGAACATACTTTGTTCATTAAAACACGTCAGGGGGTAAGATTCTAATTGTCAGCTTATATGTAGATGATTTAATATTTACGGGCAATGATGAATCAATGTTTGTTGACTTTAAGAATTCCATGTTAAAGGAGTTTGATATGAATGATTTGGGGAAAATGAGGTTTTTTCTTGGCATAGAAGTATTGCAGAGATCGGATGGAATTTATATTTGCCAGTGAAAATATGCTTTGGATGTGTAAGAGAGGTTTACAATGGATAATAGCAATCCGCTTCATAATCCAATTGTTACAGGTTGTAAACTTTTCAAATATGAAAACGGAGTTCATGTTGATGAAACCTTGTTTAAACAGATGGTGGGATATCTCATGTACTTAACAACTACGAGGCCGAATTTGATGTTTGCAGTAAGCTTGATTAGTAGGTACATGGCTAAACCAACTAGATTGCACTTGTTGGTTGCCAAGAGGATATTGAGGTACTTGAAAGGAACCAGTGGACTTGGAGTGTTTTACAAGAAGGGAGGGTGTAAAGGCCTTGTGGGTTATGAATACAGTGACTATGCAGAAGACCTAGAAGACAGGAAAAGCACATCAGGCTATATCTTCATGTTGGGATCTAGAGCTATAGCATGGTCCTCAAGAAAACAACCTATAGTCACACTCTCAACCACTGAGGCAAAGTTCGTTGTCGCAGCTGGTTGTGCTAGCCAAACAATTTGGATGAAGAAGGTACTTGAGAAACTGAGTGTGGAGAAAAGCAAGTGTACTACAATTTTTTGTGATAATAGTTCCACAATTAAATTATAAAAAAATCTTGTGTTACATGGTCGAAGCAAGCACATTGACGTGCGTTTCCACTTTCTTCGTGATCTCACACGAGAAGGAGTAGTTGAGCTAGCATATTGTGGAACGCAAGATCAGCTGGCAGATGTGATGACAAAACCCCTCACAGTGGAAGCGTTTCAAAAATTTCGGAGTCAGTTAGGAGTTTGTCAGGTTCCTGAATTAAACTAGTTGCAGCTGAGAACTAGTTTAATGGAGGGAATGAAGAGAAATTTTAGGTTTATGTTTTTAGTCAAGTATTTGTATTTAATTTGAATAAGTACTAATAGGACCTAGTCTTTAAGATATGAGTTTAGTGTCCCTTATTCTTTGCTAATTGCTCATCACGTTTGCTAGTCTTGAGCCGATTTTCTTCTTTTTGTTAACAATGTAAATGATTATTTATAAGCCTAAATTGCACAATAAGAGATATCATCTTGCAGAATTGTTGACCATCTTTCATCATTTGTTCTATATTAGAGTATGCCCTGTACCGTTGGCACTTCACATAATTTTATTTTTGCTAATTATTTTGTACTGAGCATCTCCGTCACTATCCTCATTTTTGCTTTCAATCAGTATTGAAGTGTAAGCCGATTATAAGTGTAAGCCTGTTCAGTCAAATTTGAATCAGTTTAGGAAAATTTTTAAATGCCGAGAATGAGTTCTCCCCCAATATTTGAATTTACAAAAACATGAAATTTAGGGTTTTTGTTTAAATGTGCATTAAGATGCCAAACTCATTTTTTCTGGTATAATCGACACGTCTCATTGCTTTTAAAAATATTGAAAAATATTAAATACGTGTAATACATTATATATTTTAATTATGAAATATATATTTTTAATATTTTGGCACTTATATTGATCATTGATTTTGTTCGAAAGATATTCAAAAATGCATTTCAACGATACTAAATTTATCGAAATTCGACAACGATGTAGATAGTTATGATAATTTTCATTTTGTTAAAAAGAAAACACAATATTTTTTCTCTCCGCCACATGTACATTTTACCAATTTTTTTCAAAAGTTTTTCATTATTTTTACCTTTGTACATGTTTTATATTTACCAATATGTCATCATACAAAATGAATCTCAACCCTAAAATTCTATACATTTTCCAACTTTCAATCGTAATCATCTTTTATCTTCAATTCTTATGATTTGACTTTGTCCCAGTTAACAATAAATAGTAAAACACATATTTGAATTGTTCATAGAAAATTACTAACAACAACAATGGGTTCTTAAAAAAAAACAAAAGGTGCTGTTCCATAACCTTTCTTCACATATTTTGAATCTCCCAAAATCGCTCGCTATTTTACGTGCATATGGGTGTGGTGTCTGATCTTGAATCTCTCTCCTGTAGCTCATCTCTCTCCCTCTAGTTCTCTCATTGGAATAGCCAACCAAATCAGTGAGTTGAGGATCTCAAACCATTCTTACTGATCTAGAATTGTGGATCAAGCCCTCTACTACAACAAACCTATTGAATTGGTTGAAGGCTTGAAGATAACAAATTCAAAGGGGAAAGGAACACATCGAGAAATATGTTAGGAATCTTATTGATTTGTTTGGTTTTCATTGATAGACACTAAGGAGGCTAAGTAGATCAAACCATATGGGATGAAGGCTTGAAGCTTCCTTTCCCTTCTATCTCTGAATCCTTTCCCCTTCATTTTGTTAGATGCAACAAGAGCTCAAATAGAGAGCAAATAACAATACTGGAATGACTTGTTTATTCCTTGTGAAAGTGCAACAAATATATAGAGAACAAAGCAGGAGCCGTAACAGACTACAGCCCACAATCTAGCTAAAAATAAGGAAACAATCTTTGACTCAATCAATTAACAAACAATCCTGAAGACTAGGACTCTTAGGAGACTAAGGACTTATCATTCCCTCCCTTGAACTAGACTGCATTTGCAGTTAGTTAACCTGTGGTAGTTCACACACTCCAAGCCTCCTTCTTAGCTCCCGAAATGACTCCAATTTGAGCGGTTTGGTGAGAATGTCTGCTATCTGCTGCCTTGTACCACAAAACTGAAGCTGTACAACTCCATCATTCACTAGCTCTCGTAAGAAATGGTAGCGCACATCAATGTGCTTGCTCCTGCCATGCATCACCGGGTTCTTTGCTAACTTAATTGTTGAGCTATTGTCACAAAATATGACAGTACTCTCACCGCCCATGTAGCCAATCTTCTTTAGCACCCTTTGCATCCATATTGCTTGACAACTACTTCCTGCAGCTGCAAGAAATTCAGCTTCGGTTGTGCTTAGTGTTACAATTGGTTGCTTTCGAGAAGACCAAGTCACTGCTGCTCCACTTAGCATAAAAACATAGCCTGAGGTGCTTCTTCTATCTTCCACAGATCCGGCATAATCACTATCAGTAAAACCAATCAACTCCTGACTTTCTCCCTTTCTGTAAAGAATGCCAAAACTTGCTGTACCTTTCAAGTAACGTAGAATTCTCTTGGCTGCCGAATGATGAAGTTCTGTAGGCCTTGACATATACCTGCTTAATAAGCTTACTGCATACATTATATCCGGCCTCGTAGCGGTCAGGTACATCATGCTCCCAATCAGCTGCTTGAAGAACGAATCATCCATCTCAATACCATTTTCATCTTTGGAGATTTTGAATCCTGGAACCATTGGATTTTCAACAGAATTACTATGTTCCATTCCAAAACGTCTCAACACTTCCATTACGTACTTCGCCTGACTGATGAATATACCACCATCAAACTGAACTACCTCAATACCAAGAAAATACTTCATTTTACCCAAGTCCGTCATATCAAATTCCTTCATCATGGATTCTTTGAATTCAACCATCATATTCTTATCATCCCCGGTATAAATTAAATCATCAACATACAAGCTAATGATTAAATGTTTACCTTGTCTGTTGACTTTCGTAAACAAAGTTTGCTCGCTGTCCTCCTTCTCAAAACCTTCCTTTCTGAAATATGATTCAATCCGGCTGAACCATGCTCGCGGAGCTTGTTTGAGTCCGTACAAAGCTTTGTTGAGCTTATACACCTTATGTTCCTCATTCCTTATTTCATAACCCCTTGGCTGTTCCACGTATACGTTCTCAGCTAACTTCCCGTGAAGGAAAGCTGATTTTACGTCCAGCTGAAACACGCACCAACTTCTTTGTGCTGCAAGTGCTAAAATCATTTGAACCGTGTCCATGCGAGCTACGGGAGCATATACTTCTTCATAATCAATTCCGTATTCCTGAGCATACCCTTTTGCGACCAAGCGAGCCTTGTGTTTATCTACTTCTCCGAGCTCATTCAATTTTGTTTTGTACACCCATTTGACTCCTATTCTTTTAGCTCCCTTAGGCAGCTCAATAAGATCCCACGTTCCATTCTTCTCAATTGATTTCATTTCGGCATCCATGGCTGTCCTCCATTTCTCCTCCTTTACTGCTTCGTCAAACGAAATTGGATCAGAATGAACAGCATTAGCAAACAAGGCTAAGTGAGTTTGTACTTCCTCTTCTTCATCAGAAAGACCATTACCAGTTACAAAGTCATTCAAATATGCGGGTGCTCTTCTAACTCGGGGTGCTACCGGAGGAGCCGTTTCATCTTCTTCATTGCCATTACTGGAATAGTTCCTCTCCGGAGAAGCTACTACGTTTTCTTCTTCACTACCATCGTCGGAATCCTCCACCTCTTCACCTTTGTTATCTTCCCATTCCAGATCAAACTTTCTGTCATCTTCAGAGCTCCTTTCCCAGTTCCATTGTTCTTCTTCTTCGAAGATGACATCCCGACTAATTATAATCCTCTTAGAGATAGGATCATATAGCCGATACGCCTTTGATTCTTCGTTTATCCCAAAAAAAACACAACAACGACTCTTATCCTCAAGTTTTGTTCTTCGAGCATCCGGTATATGAGCATGTGCTATACAACCAAAGACTCTCAAGTGCTTGACTGAAGGTTTCAGTCCGCACCAAGCTTCTTCTGGCGTC
Source organism: Berberis thunbergii (assembly GCA_003290165.1). Taxonomy (NCBI): domain Eukaryota; kingdom Viridiplantae; phylum Streptophyta; class Magnoliopsida; order Ranunculales; family Berberidaceae; genus Berberis; species Berberis thunbergii. The sequence continues at coordinate 15,915 of QNQO01006338.1, forward strand.
ATTTCTTTCACCGATGACGTCGGGCATCTATTAAGAACATAAAATGCCCAATTCACTGCCTCTGCCCAGAATTTTCTTGGAACATTCTTCTCAACCAATACGCTCCTCACCATATTCATCACGGTTCTATTCTTTCGCTCAGCAACTCCATTCTGCTGCGGTGTATATGCAACAGTTAATTGCCTCTTGATTCCATGCACATCACAATATTCTTTGAACTCATCTGATGTGAATTCACCCCCACGATCTGTTCTGAGACATTTAATGTGCAAACCAGTTTCCTTCTCGACAAGAGCTTTAAATAATTTAAAGTAAAAGAATGCATCTGACTTAGAAGCAAGAAAATACACCCATGCCTTCCTACTATAGTCATCAATGAAGCAAATGAAATACCTCTTGCTGCCCTCCGAGACAGGAGATATTGGGCCGCAAATATCAGCGTGAACGAGCTCCAATTTTGCTGATGCTCTCCATGTACTTTTCTTTGGGATTACATCTCGATGCTGCTTCCCTTTCAAGCAATCACTGCACGTAATCTCACTGCAGGAGAAACAACTTGGCAGGCCTGGCAAGCCTCTCACCATGCCCTTTGTTTGCAAAGTCTTCAACCCTTTGTAGCTGAGATGACCGAATCTTCGATGCCATAAATGAGCCACGTCCTGAGTGATTGCTTGGAAACATTCTTCATCTCTTTCCCCTTTGACTGATCGAGAGTTTGATAGTAACACAAACATTCGATTGGCTGCCATGGTGGTTTTGAAAATCAACCCCTTTGTGTGGTGATAGATCCGGCACATATTGGACTGCATCAGAACAGACAAACCCCTTTCTTGCAGCTGCCCAACACTGAGAAGATTATTCTTCAACCCCGGTACATAATACACATCCCTTACAAGGTGATTCACTCCTTTTACAGTCAATCGAACACTTCCCTTTCCAACAACATTCATGCTTGCATAATTCCCCAATCTCACCACCTTGTTGAACCCCTTTTCTAACTCACAGAACTTGGATGAATCACCACACATGTGATTGCTGCATCCAGAGTCAATAAACCATACGTCGTCTCGATCACCTCCAAGCGTATCGATATACGCCATTAGCACCATCTCTTCCGATTCATCCAAGTTTGCATAATTTGCTTGGCACTCGTACTGAAAGTGGCCAAGCTTATGACACTTATAACACTCAACCGCATCTTTGTTCCAGTTTAGGCGACCCCTGCCTCTACCTTGTCCTCGGCCTCCTCTGAATGCAGTTCTTCCTCTGCCTCTTCCACCATAGCCCTCTTCATGAGTCACCTTCAAAGCATGTTCTTCTCCTCCATCTCCTTTGAACTTTTGCTCATGAACGAGCAGAGAACTTTGCAAGGCATCCACAGAGAGCTGATCTATGTCCTTGGCTTCCTCAATGGAACAAACAATGTAGTTCCATTTATCAGTAAGAGTTCTCATAATCTTCTCAACGATCTTGACATCACTCACATCTTCCCCATAATTCCTCATGTCATTTGCAACCGTCATTACTCGACCAAAGTAATCATTGATCGATTCACCTTGATTCATTGCCAGAACTTCAAAGTCACGGCGTAGACGATTGAGCTGAGCTCTCTTCACTCGAGCATTACCTTGACACTTCATCTTCATGGAATCCCAGAGCTGTTTGGATGTCTCCTTCTGTGTAATCGTCTTCAGAATTGACTTGTCAAGTGACTGAAACAAGTAATTCTTAGCCTTCAAATCCTTCAGCTTCATTTCCTCTAGGTTCTGTTTTTGTGTTAGTGTCATCCCATCCATACTCATAGGCTGGCTGTAGCCTGATTCAACAACAACCCAATACTCCTTGGATCGAAGAAGATTCTCCATGACCATGCTCCAATGATCGTAGTCACCGTCGAATTTCGGAATGGACGCTGCTGCAAACTTTGCTTCTGAACCCATCTCTCAAGTCAAGCTCTGATACCAGATTGTTAGATGCAACAAGAGCTCAAATAGAGAGCAAATAACAATACTGGAATGACTTGTTTATTCCTTGTGAAAGTGCAACAAATATATAGAGAACAAAGCAGGAGCCGTAACAGACTACAGCCCACAATCTAGCTAAAAATAAGGAAACAATCTTTGACTCAATCAATTAACAAACAATCCTGAAGACTAGGACTCTTAGGAGACTAAGGACTTATCACATTTCCCTTCTCTCTCAAATTTCTTCCCCCTTCCTTTTATTTCAGGTAGTAGAAAAACGAGTTCCTCGTCTGTGGGGTGGGTGGATGCGACCTTAGGGCGAGTGATTAGTGATGACTCGACCATTGACTCGGGCTCAATCTCCGACTTGAAAAGAATCGGTGGAGGATATTATTGAGTTTTAAAAATACTTAAACAGTGGAAAGTCAACATAGTTAACTGTTAGAGTTTGTTGTCAGGTGAATTAGTTTTTAAAATGAATACCAAGCTTAATTGGGCATAAGTTAACGAGGGTCAAACTTAAAAAACCCTTAAAAATTATTGTGTGAATCCTAATTAAAATTCCTCTTACAAAAATAATAGAATTGTAAAATATTATTATTCATAATATTTAATGGCAATGACTACTCCATACCATCAAAAGTGCTGTCTCACATCACTATGTATTTTTTTTTCATTTTTTCTACTAACCCATGCCACCAAAAAAATCGTTTTTGAAAAATACTGTAACTTAAAAACAGGGTAACTTTTAACTAATTTAAACTCTTAATTGAGATCGATTCTAAAACTCGTCAAAACACAAAATTTTTAGTACGCTGAGTTATCTAATAATCACAACTTGAATCAATTTAAAATGTTTTGAAATGAGTAAGTTATGACCATTTTACTAAAGTCGCGCAAATCTATCTCACAATGAAAACGAGATAGTGTCCCTTACTTTCGGCCAACTTATATGCTCGATCAAGATCTATTATCAAGCTCATAAAAACATGAAAATTGTAGTAATCTGATTTATCTAATAAACAAAAGTTGAATCATTTGAAAATGTTTTGAGCTGAGCAAGTTATGATCATTTTACTAAAGTCACGCAAATCTGTCTCGCAATAAAAACATGATAGTGTATTTGACTTTCGACCAATTTATGTGCTCGATCGAGACCGATTCTCAATCTGATAAATTTTTTTTTGTAGTTATGAGTTATCTAATAAACACAATTTGAATACTTGAAAATATTTTGAATTGAGAAAGTTATGGCTCTTTTACTAAATTCATGCAAATTTGTCCGAAAAAATTTGCTGTTCGCCCTGAACGATACGAGTTTTTGCAACAACCTCGCATTGTTCCAGGCGAGATTTTTAGCAAATTTTTTTACTGTTTGCTTAGATCAACTTCGCATTGTCTCAAACAAACAATAATTTTTTTTTGTGATTTTTAAATTTTTTCTTCTCAAGTTTACTTTATTTTTTTGATTGAAAATGTTTCTGAATTTTATTTGTTTTTGTAATTGAAAATATTTATGAAGTTTCCATGAGATTACTTTATTTTTTTTGAAAATTTTGCTAAAGTTAACAAATTCGAGGGGCTGCTGAAGCAATCGAACCAAGAGAAGGGAAGATGCGAGAGGGAAGATTTGCTTGCTTGTTTTGCAAAAGGGAAACAACAATCAAACCGAGAAAATGAGTCGAAATTGATTTTGAATGTGGGGAGAGAAAAGATTTGAATGGGAGACTTGCATTTCGATTTGAATGAGGAAGAGAAAAATGTCTTTCCATATTTATATAGGTGGTGTAGTTTAGTGGTGGTGTGAAGAGTTAAATGGTGTGAGAAAACAATTTTGGTGGTGTGACGTGGTTGCCATATTTACTAAATTAATAGATCTATCCCCCGACTCATTGGTTCATCAAGCTACTCTACACTATAAGGATAGCAATCTCACTTCTACTAAAAAGTAAAAAATAATCTCTCTTCGATCTGCTTCCTGCTCTCTATTTTCTTCTCTTCGAGGCTCTCTCCCTGTCTCATTGCTTTCAGCTTTTACTCTGACGAGAAAACAAACATCGTACTTTATTACCTTCGTGTGTTTTGGGTTTTCTTGACCGCCAAAGAAAGAAAAAGCACGAGTGAAGTCAATATTGATTTTTCTGAACTAGGGTTTTAATTTTGGTAGAGAAAGATTGTTTCTTTCCATAATTTTTTCTCTGCATTCGCATCTTTCAAGGAAGCTATGGAAGTTTACAAGACTTGGGTTAGGAGGAACAGAGATTTTATTCACTCACTCGAGTCTCTAGCCAATGTAACCAATCCAATCTCTCTCTCTTTGTATCTTTGATCGATTATTTTCCTATTAAATTTGTTCAAAACTCTGATTTTTGGTATTTAAGACTTGTTTTCTCTCTGGGTATTTCTAGCTAGTGCCCCCCCTGGATTAGTATTTGCTATATATTGTTTGTTTAGCCAAATATTGGATTAGAAAAAAATGTGAACTTGAGCTATTGTAGTGTAACTATGTTTTCTCATATTGGGTATTTGTACAATTTCCAGGGATTGACATGGTTGCTTCCGGAACGCTTTGCTGATTCAGAAATAGGACCAGAAGCAGGTTTTGTGATACTTTGGTAACATTTGCTTCTTCTTGTTTAGCTTAGCTTATTATGAACTTGCATAGCAACTGGTTTTGTTTTGCTTTTATTCTCAAGTGCTATATTACTATATCTACTTACAGTATTTCTGTATGAATTGTGCTCTGTGAGTTGCGAACTGAATTGTTTTTTTTTGAAGAGTTTTTTTTGGATTTGCAGTATCTGCTGTTTTAGGTCTTGTCACTATTCTAAATGATCATATTATCGATGCGGCACCATCTCAGAAGCCAACAAGCTCTGTGGAGCCTTCATACACCCCTTGGCCCTTATGGATTTCAGTTATTAAGGACTTGGAGACATTGGTTGAAGTGGCTGCACAACAGATTTATGGTGATGATAAGAAATGGGATTTCATTGCCATCGCAGAGGCTACAAAGTAAGCAGCTTTAGTTATAGTGTGCATCCGCCTTTTTTTTTTTTTTTTTTTTTTCCTTTTTCTCATATTTCATTTTAGGACTCTTTAAATTTTAAGTACTTGGTATTTTGGTTTGATTCAGGGTACTAGTTAGGTTAGCTCTGTTGCGGGATAGTGGATACAAGATGCTTCTGCAGGGAGGGGAGACATTGAATGTACCAGAGGATTCTAAAGCCTCGGATTCCCAGCATAGAATAGGTGGTTTTCCTAAACCTGCTATGCACCATGTGCCTGGTTACTTGCATAATCATTATGGACGTAACCCACAAAATCTGGAAGGAAGGGCATTGTCTGCATTGAACAGATTTGGAGAGAACCATAGGCAGATATCTGATCCAACATGGTTGAGCAGGCTACAACACCATCGAGCTATGAGAGTGGAACCTCCAAGTAATATAAAAGGTGTTTATTTATTATGGATTTGGTCTTATAATGGTTGAAATGACCAAAACTTTTAAGAATATCTATGCTCATGGTACTGTTTTCTTGTAGCTTCAGTGGCTGAAAGGCCTACACTTTCCACCATTTGGTCTGAGAAAGGACTTTATGGAAGTTTGTTTCTGATGGCAGAGGTGCTGCATATCACTAGACCACTTATTTACGTTCTATTTATTAGGAAATATGGAGTAAGGTCATGGAAACCCTGGATTCTTTCGCTGGCAGTGGATCTTTCTGGAATGGGCATGCTTTCCTTTGTTAACCGTTCAGGTCATGGTAGAAATGATGGACATTTCCCTCTGTCAACCTCAGAGAAAAATGAGGTTAGTCTTCTTTGGCTTCACATGGTCATACTTTAAACCCTCTGAGCCAAATATGGGTTATCGTTATTGATCTCAGTTGAGTTTTCTGAAAACCCACTGTCCTCATTGGGTATTACCATGGATTAAAATTTTTGATGGTCATTCTCTGAACAATTATGAAAACACATTGAATTTGCTAAATATGCTCTCATCTCTTGTTTATAGGTAAAGAGACGAAAGCTGTTCTTGGCATTTTATCTCATGAGAGATCCATTCTTTAGCAAGTATACCCGGTAATGATATGTGTTTTTAAGTCAATTTCAAAGTTATGCATTGCGTTTATCCTGATCTTGGCTTACATAAAAAAATATATATTGCAGTCAAAGACTTGAGAAAACTGAGAAACTGTTAGAACCAGTTCCTATTGTTGGATTCCTTATAGGTGCGTATGTGGTCATTTTTTTCTTAATAACATGATTTTTCTTGGCTATCTTTTGTAGTTTTGTTCCAAAGATACTTATCAGAAGAACTTTATACTTTTTTGTACACAGCTAAAGTTGTAGAGCTTGTTATTGGCGCTCAAACACGGTATACATACATGTCTGGAGCATAAGGAGTTGCATAGAGAGCTGTTTTCTTCAACCCGAGCCTTTGTAATCAAATAATTCTGAAGTGTAAGATACAAATTTTATTTTATTTGGTTGTTTTTTCTGTTTTATTTTTTTAATCACTAGTTACAGATTATGGAGACAAGTAGATGTATCCGGATTACTTGATATTTAGTGTTACTCATCAAATAATTAGTACAAGATCATTTGGTTACTACTTGCGTTTTACTCTATGAAGAAGCCCCAAGTTACTCTATATATACGTAATTCTAGGAATCTGTATGGGTCTTCTCAATCGTAGTAGCTAGGTTTAACTTGCTTGAATCAAGTCTCAATATCAGGTACTTGGGTTCTAGCAAGCATGGGGAACGCCTATGTGGCATGGCCAGCCTATGGCAAAGAAACTTCAAATACCCTATGAACAACTATCTAAAAAATGTGTTTCCTCTTCCAAGATCTCGTTTGATAAAGTCCTTCACCAAAACAAGAAATTTTTTCTTCCACTCTTTATTTTACTTTGCTGTAAATCTTATAAGTGTTTTCTTAATCCTTTTTGTTAACATTTTTATTTTAATGTTTGTTACCTGTTTTTCTCTGAAAAGGCAGATTAAAATAGAACCAAGTTCCTTGTTCTGATGACATTGTCTTTCACTTGATAAAATTGCTTAAGCTTTATGAACTATTCCATGAAGTGATGGCCTTGTTATAGGTGAAAGTGGATAAACTTCTAGGTAATCAATTCGTGTTAGTTTAACTATTTACCGAGGATCATCTCTACACTCAAAAGTGTGGATGCTCAGAATATATACTCATTACCTCATAAAGTTGTTTGCTCCTTATCATTATCTTTCTATATCATGATCTTTCTGGAGGTTCTATCTTTGAAATTCCGAGGGGTTTGACTCATTTTGAATCGGCGGGGTTTGGGTAGGCTAAATTGTGTGGGTCTTAGATTGAGTGTGCATACCCTAGTCGGGTTGTATATATAGAGAAGTATCTTGTCTTTTAAACTTTAAACTATGAAGTAATATCACACAAATAACATGGGCCAGTGATTAGGAGCTTTGGTGAAGGTTCTGGAGGTTGTGAGTTCAATGAATAATTGAAAACATCGATCGATACTACCCGAGTATATGGGGTCCGGGTCTTGGATATCAAATGACGATGCAGGTCGGATCAGGCCCAAACCTGACCTGTTGCCATCCTTAGTATTCCTTACATGCATCAACTATTCCAAGCAGAGGTTGTATCCGTTGTGGTTAAAGAATCTATCATCTAGTGATATCACTTTGCAAAGGTTCCAAAAAATTAGATCAAAGCATCTTCCATCAATGTTTCATGTCACAAGTCTTGATGGAGAGGACTCAAAACAGAGTTCTTCTTTGTTGTGAATAGGATTAATGTTACAAACGGAGAGCTTGTCCGGATGAAGAACTGGTCTTGCCGTCTTGGCATCATTGTCTTAAAAACCTTTCAAAGGTTGCCTCAAATCAGGGCTATCCATTTTATCATTGACGCTCGAGCCTTGTTGTATAGCAATGAAGCTTACATATTTTGTGGATGAGACCTACATTGGAGGCTATGCGAGGCTTAAGATTCATTTCAAATAGATCAATGGTCAAGATTGACTTATTATTATGAGTATTTTATTTTTGCCAAGCCTCGTCTTTGATAATTATGATTTGTGTCTTAAACCTAGCAATATAGTAGTAGTTATCCAAAGACCTGTTATGCTTTTGTTATATTTATGTTTTTGATACTGATGTCATGCACTTGTGGTATGTGAATATTTTTAATGTTTGTTTTATTTTGATTTTTGAATTTTTATTTGTGTAACTGATGTTTTTGTTAGAATACTCATAATTAAACTTAACAACATCAGTGATTGGAGTAATATCAAACGCCTCACTTACTTTATGGTTAATAAGCTGTCATCTTTTGCAGAATCTTTTTTAAGAAATAATATTTCCATCCCTTTTTAAGGCTTATGCCCTAATTTATACTTTGAGGCTAGCCTCACTGAAAGCCCTAAATCCCTAGCCATATTAGCCTGATTATTGCTTGGCATTTTGGGAGTGAAGGGCCCTTGTCAAAATCGGAAATGAGGGTTGAGGAATAGTAGGAGATGGTGGCCGGGCGCTGTTTACAGGGGTAATGGTGGTAAGAGGGGGTGGCAACACTCTTTGTACCGTTCTTGCTAGAAAAAAAACTGATTAGCCATGGTTAATTTTATTTATTTTGGTGAAACTCAACCGTTGAGGCTAATTTTGCTATAAAACACGTTAACTTTATATAAATCTACATTTTACTTTTGAAACTTATCTTTCATGTTTTATTTAATATACGTTTTTCACATTTTGGAATTGAGAATACTAGTGTATTGCTTGTGCCCTTGGCCCGATAGATACTAACATCGAGTTTTATAATATATTTTAGAAAAAAGCAAATAAATAGAGTTTACTCTCTTTTTTTAACATTAGCAACCCATTATAACTTCATCAAGCCAATAAATATCCACATCGTATTCTTAATCATCATTAAGTTTTCATTGGTTCACATACCAGCTCCCCCCCCCCCCCCCCCAAAAAAATAAAATAAATAATAATAAATAAAATCCAAATGTTGGGAACTTTAAGTCCCAACCATCATCGTTTGAATTTAGAGAATATAAATAATATAATCATTATATATTAAGTTTTTCATTCTTTTATATTTGGTAGTCATTGTCTTGTATGCAATATTTATGCACGTCTCTTGATAATAGTTATCAAATATAATTATTATATATTAAGTTTTTCATTCTTTTATATTTGGTAGTCTTTTTTCGTATATAATATTTGTACAAGTCTCTTGATAATAGTTCTCTCTCTCTTGATAGTGCCTCACTCACTAGCGAATGTCTCACGCATTGAGGAAGTCTTTAGTCCATGTAAATTCCTCACGTCACACCTCCGTGTTTTGAAACCTTGGTTTAGACTCTAGAGAAGATACTAATGTTGAGGGAGATGGTAATAGGGTAATAGTCTAGTGGAAACGATGTATTCGACTGTGTGGAGCTGAATCAATGAGAAGAAAAGGACAGAGAGGGAAAAAAAAACTTCTGCTAAAGCGACTGAGAGAGTAGAGGGAAAAGGGTGTAATAGTCAATCTTTCTATGCTAAGATTACTGGGAAGACTGGAAATGTTTCCTTATGTCAAAGGTGATCTTGATTTTTGAGGCGTTTCAACTTGTTAGTCATGAAAATTAGGGTGCATATTTAGAATGCAAGGGGGATGGGTTTTGTAGAGATTATTTATTTATAATCAGCAAAACAAGAGGTATTTTATTAAAGAAATCTAATTGCTTGTGGAGGGGGAAAAACTAGCAGTTACAAGCAAAGTATACATCAGTTGGAAACAAATGTATTGTTGGGAAGATTATGAATCTGCAGAAAATTCAGTTTGCTTTCGTGAGTTTCACACTCATTTTTCTGTAATATGTTGGATTAAAAAAATATTCTGAAATATACAGTCAAATGTAATTAAGAGGATTTTATCCATGGTGAATAACTCTAAACTGTGACAATTTTATGATAACATCACTGTATCAAAATAAATAAAATCTACATTCCCAAAACTATATAAACCCATAAGATGAAATGACATGCACAAAAATAGTTGAACTGTTTGAGATTGTTAGGATCTATCCGGAAATTAAACAATTTGAATGCGAGGGGGGGTACTTGTTTGGGATGCATTTTGAGAAGAAAATGGGATTTCTTGTGGAGTATGATTGGATCGGCTAACTATGGGATTGAGCTGGCTTGGCAAACAGCCAAAGAATGCCTTCCAGTTTGAGCATTTGGGGCAGTGTATCTTCAAGATATAATAACTGCACTGAAGGGGTAGCCACGAGAGTTGGTAGTGATAAATTCATTTTTGGCATCAATATTATCTTCATGGAAACTTGGATGGTATCAGAGTTTGGCCCAAATGTTGAAGGGAAATGTGTGTGGCATATCCGGAGGAAGCTCTCCAAACGTTTGGAGTACTTGCAGGCATGGTGTTAAAGGAAAAAAGAAATTGAGTTAGAATGGAAGTGGAGAACAAAAGTCTACTCAGTGATCCGAAGGAAGGAATGATCCCTAATGAAGTGCCAACCAACTTTCCCTCCTATATTACTTTGAACAAAATCATCCCCATTTGTGGGTAACATGTGTCGGATCGTTTGCCTACTAGAGATGTCTACATGAGTGGTATGGCAATTGACGGATCTTGTGTGAATTGTACTAGTTCGGAGGAATCATCGCTCTTACATTATCCTTTTTCCTCGAGGGTGTTTCCTTTCCAAATTTGAGATTGCTTGGACCATGTTGGAACTATTTTGGATGTATGGGGTCTTGGAAGGGGTTCCTAATCTTAATAGTGTCGGGCGGCTAGTAGGGAACATCACTCCATACATTTTTGTTGAAGTCTTGGAAGGAACAGAATTGGAGTATCTTTGAAGATAAAGTGTTGGATGAGGAAAGGCTTTGTATGGAATGTCTAGTGTTTGTATGGCATTGGGAAACCACAAGAAATGAATTTCTTGGGGTGGCTTTAAGTACTATGGGCTCATTGGGATGTATTACTTTTCTCTCATTAGTGAAACTTAATATCTTTTGTATCTACTCCCTTTTAATAAATTCATTTGTCATTAAAAAAAAGGTTGAATTGAAGAAATTAACTTATGCCTACCTTATGGTGTGTAGTTCGCTCTCGCTGGGTAGCTAAATGTAATTGTGCAATCTTGTAAACCTATTGCTCTTAAAGAAACTCTTTTTCACTGCTTCTCTCTTTAACTACCAATAGGACCAATACAATAGCGTCAAAGAGCTCTACATGAAGAATGAACAGGGTTACATGTGGAATTTGCACTTGACACATGCTCTTAATGACTGGGAGAGGGAGAACAGCAGGCTTGTTAAATGTGCTTGAGCCAAGGATGCTTGATAAATAATGAACATGATAGGTGAATTTGGGAGTACAAATCAAAGGTCACTGTGGAATCTTGTTACATGTTCTGTGGCAATCATGAAGAATCGATAGAATCATCTGCTCTTGCATTGTAGAACCACTGAAGAGATTCGGAGTAAATAGTTGGAAGACTTCCATATGAGTGTTACTTGTTTTAACCATTTCAGTGCGGTATCAAGCAATGGAACAACGATAATCATAATGTAATAGCCTAGAAGGGTGGGTGGGTTTAGGACTTTAGCAGATATTCATGGACTAGTTTGGAAAGTGTGGAATTGAAAGAAACAAAAGGACTTTCAAAGAGAAAAAAAATAATAACACTTGACAGATATGAGAAGTGAGAGAATTATTGTACTGGTTTTCATTTTTAGGAGGCCACCGTGGATGCTCTAAGGTTGCTAAGATATAGTGAGAGTATCCAAACCAGTGAATGTCATAACTGGTGTGTTTGAACTAGAAAAAGAGAAATCTTCATTGTCATGTTAAAAGACTAAAAGAACAGGTCAGTTAGAACTAAATAGAAATAAAGATACATGATCTAGATCAAAGGTTTGGGCAAATAGGCTCCCAGCAATATAGTTAAGGTTGGTCAATACATGATCCAGATCAAAGGTTTGGGCAAGCAGGCTCTCCAGCAATATGGTTAAGGTTTGGTCAATCTTGTTGTTGACCTATCTCTATAATTTTGAAAATCCTTTGACAGAGGTAGGTCAACAACAAGATTGACCAAGCTTCCTTGTTCTCTCAGATTTACTTCAGTATTTAGGACCTTCCAAATAGATGTTGGAGGCTGTGGAGCAGAAATATTAGAGTTTTTGGGGGAAAACACGTATTTTAATTGTAAGATACTCATCAATGTTCGTTATTTTGAGGAGAGTTAAGATGAACACGTTTTCCTGAACTATAACTCGTGGTTTTTATGCCGTATTACAACAGTCTTTTATAGGAATTCGTGGGTGTGTTGTGTTTTTGCAAAATATCAACTGAGCACCGTATAACTGTTGACGCCTGGAAGAAAAGTTGCATTATTTTTTATGGTGTTGCAAGGGGAACCTTAATGCTAATTAATTACATTGCATGTAGGGATTTTTCTTGTTGCAAATTTTTTTTTTTTTTTTTTTTTTTTGGGGATTGGGAGTAATGATCTGAAGGCTGCAACTAGGGTGGGTCTGCCATATTATCGAAAAAGGTAGCGAGTTCTGTACTCTTGATAGACCTTCCTCCCTACTGTGGAAGAGATCAACAAAGCATAAGTATAATGGTTGATAATAATAATCAGCCATTAGACAGTCAAAACTAAGAACTGAAATAATAACATTATTTCCTAGGAGTAGGCAGAATTTCCTGAAAAATCGAAACCGAATGGGAACCGTGCCATACCGTTCTAAGTACCAAATCAAAATGACTACTGTTTACTATTATGGTTCCAGTACCATACCATACTAATTTAATTCGATACAGTATTGGTTTCAAATTTTGAAATACCAATTTCCAAACCAAACCGCATAGTAAGAAAAATATGTTTTACTTTTTATTTTTCCTCAATACTAAATAAGTACAACTTTGTCTTTCAGTTCAATTAAAAGGAACTAGTAGCAGTAGGAGAGGTCTGGTTCTCTGTCGATCGGCGACGGTAAGTTCTAGTATTTCTTTCGATCGAAAATGAAATGGTTGATTTTTTTTATACTATAACAAAAGGTTTAAAACGGAAAAACAAACGTTAGCTCAGTAACGGCCATATAACGTCCGTTATATCGGAGTCGTAATACTAAAACGTGATAATCTCATAACGTAATGGCTTACCCCCGTTAAGCGTTATATCAACGTTGTAACGACATTTTAACTGCATAGGTTTTGGTGTTGGTCTCCTTCTTTGCTACTTTTCTTCTCTTAGCACCTTAAGGCATAACTTATCTCTCTCCTACAAAGTCAAGTCCTCTATGTTTGGCTGAGCAGAAAAAACATCATCAGCAGTAGAGTGCAGCCGTCAAAACGTTGCCTCCAGATCTAACCCCCACTCCACACCTCCACACTTCCTCCGAACCCCGGCCCCTTCGTACTACCATGAATCGGTCTTTAGGATGTCCATTGGTGATGAAGAATGGGTTTTCGAGAAATATTCATATTCTCACTTAAAATTATGTCTTTGGATTTTGGTGATGAAGTAGAGAGATCTGTGAGAGTGAAGAGAAAAGAGAAGACAAAGTGACGAAGAAGAGGTAGGTTTCTGAAATTTTCATTTTTGTACCAAAAGTTCAATTTTTTTATTTTTTTATCCTGAAACGACTGAAATTGGTACTGAATTAGACCTATCTTGACCAGTATGGTACAATATGACCAACTTTAAAAATTAAAATACTGAATTGGACCGAAATTAGACTGCGTGAACGATACTGGCATGGGGTGAGTACCGAACTGAACCGTGACCACCCCATTATTTCCTAAAGTCGTATGGACAAATTTAGAAAAATAAAAAGAACCTACATATCGAGCTTCTTTTGAATGTACTGGAGACTGTACTCAAGTTTCTTGATTTTTGACATGTTTATTATTGTTAGATAATTGCATGTTTGGGATGATTTGATATTTGACCGATGTTTATGGGGCATTTTGTTTTGTTAAGAAGTCTGAGTCTGACTAGAGTTGGAAACTTCAGTTTGTTGTATTTCCGAATGAGCTTTTAACTAAGCAGAAAAAGAGTCGGAAGTCAATAAGAAGCAACCTTCTTACTTCCTGTTAGAACTTTGTTTCTTATTAAGAAGCACACCAAAACAGTCTTATAAGAATTTGCTTCTTATCAAGAACCCCATTTAGACCTTGCTTCTGATTAGAAGCCGAAGCAAACAACCCTGCTACTCCTATCCAAGTTCTGGCCCAGTTGTAGATTACTTGAAGGAGCATCTGTTTAAAAGGTGTGGAACAGTTTTGAACCCGATACTTTGTGATTAGGGATGATATATAGTCCACCTGTATTGCATGGAACTCTCCAACCTAATGTTGTTGCTTTGCTCAAGTAAAGTTGAGAAAAAGCCACCTCGTCCCACTAACACAAGACATCTATTGAAGATGTGGAACGATCTCTTAATTTAGCTGTTCCAATCTTGATACTTCGTTAGCCATCTGATCTTTGTGTCATTTTCTTATTTGTTGAGATAAACTATATTTAGATGATTGTGTATTACTGGTAAACATTGTTGATTCACATTGATGCTCAAGTAGTAGAATGGTTTTTGCTTTGCTTTTGATATTGTCAACTTGTCATGTGGGCATGTTACAATCAGGTGGACTTGTGCTTGGTAAGGCATCTGTGATCACAAGTATTCCGTAGGACCCTGTTCAAGATATTGCAATAGTTGTTTGGTTGTCCATTTATTCTAGTTTAAGATTTGTGTATTCCCTGAAAATCACTTTTCCTCTTTCCAGCATTTTATGCTCGCTTGTCCCTTTTCTTTAAACTGACGAGTAACAAACATACAACCCTGTTTTACTTCCAGCATTGCCAACATTTGGAACTTCTTTTGAGTCCAATCCTATCTTGGTAGTTGCCGTTGCTGTGTCCTCAGCCAAGTCCTATTGCAATTTGGGTTAATTAACCGTTGTTGGCTACTGTGGATTACTTCTTTATCATCTTACACGACATTCTGCATGTCATGGAAAACATCTTCCTGCAGTTTACATGCGTTTTTTCCTTTTCTATCGTCTGTCTGCTTGTGGTAATGCTCGTCTGCTGCTCATTACCTCTCCTTTTCTCCTACGCCACTAGACAGTCATCTTGCAATTTTATCCTTACTGGGGTTGTTTATTCTCATCTCATTTTATTCGAGCAGTTCACGCTGCCTGGATGGTACAGGCATGTGCCTCTAAAGCAAAAGAAAAACCAAAAAAAACAGAGTGAATTAAGTGTAAAAACAGAGTGAAAGAAACGCAAGTTGTTTCTTGATGTCA
The DNA here is from genome assembly GCA_003290165.1 of Berberis thunbergii. NCBI lineage: Eukaryota > Viridiplantae > Streptophyta > Magnoliopsida > Ranunculales > Berberidaceae > Berberis > Berberis thunbergii. The sequence goes on from QNQO01006338.1 coordinate 31,221, forward strand.
AGAACTATATGTTATAGTACAGAGGTTTTTGAATTCAGAACCCATCTGGAGGGATGAAAACAAGCTAACAAGTCATAATACAATTCTTCCTTATTCCAATTTTGCGAAGAGTAGCTAGTTAGGAAATGAGTGTATTCACCAAAGTCGGGTGAAATTGCCTGATATTTGAGAGGCTGATTACTTGTACTATAGGAGAACTGAAAATTATTAACTACAGTTTTTTCTTCAAAATACTGTATTGCATAGGCATGCTTGTTTGTAGTGCACCACATCTAAGTTTAAGCAACCAACCTTGGGCATGAATGTGATGAGCTAAAGCTGATCTATTGCAGCCCAGAGGGGTTATCTCAAATTAATGTTCAAGAATTAGATGTGCATCTGTGCTGCACACCACCCGCTTTCTCAGTTCTGTGTTTAGGTTAACCTTGTGAAGCATAAGTAAACAGCTCTCTGCCGTATGTCTTTGTGCTATCACACCACAAAGTATAGTTGACTCGATGCATTCTAGATACTGTGGGAATTAGTTATAAACATTCCCGAATTTGTGCCTCTTCTATAATTGTGACTGCAAAAATGCCAAAAAAAAAAAAAATCACCAACATTCATCAACGTGACTTGGGAAAGAATTGATATCTCTACTTAATGGCAAGACTAAGATTAAGAGTTTTCCAGAGGCACCAAATTGAAGTTGATCCCAATTAAAAAATATTTTTGGATCAATAAAACCTGTAGCAATGTTACCAAAAATTCATGGACTAGCCCACACATGGCCTTAACTAAGAAATTCTTCAATCCTTGTCATTTTGTGTGCAACCATACATTACTTTGCAGTCTTTTAGAAGTTAACATCTGACTTCGCTAAGAAGCTGATAAGCTAATTGTTGCACTTCATATCAGCAAGGCATTCAGTAGGAGGGCCAAGGAATGTGTTCATGAATATATCATCAATAGGGTCAACAGTTGCCACCCCACCAGTCTGCACTTTCCTTCTCCATCCAACCTCTCCCCTCTCCCTCTTCTCATTGTATTGCTCACTCCTCGGATGTCAACAGAGTCTCCACAACCAAAGGAGGAGCTTTGTAGACATTGCCGACGGAAAAGCAAAACTTAGCCTTGATTCAAGATCAACCTACAATGAAACACAGAATCAACCATGGTTCGAAAGGAATGTAACGTGCAATTTTTTTTTATTTCGCTAAACAATTCCAAACCTATCAAAGTAACATGCAAAATATCGTTCTTGTTTACTAGGCCTATCTACCATAAACAGTTTAATGGCACTAAGGCTATCCATGGTTGTGTGCAAATGAAAATGGTTCAAGAGAAAAAATCATCAAAACTTCTTCATAAAATTCTAGTTTTAAAAGCCCAGGAAAGGCAACTGTATATAGTTTGTATCATTTACCTTTCCAGTTCTTCATCAATATTCTCTGAAATAGCTCCGGAGCAATGTCGAATCTTCAAAAAGGGAGGCAATGGCAAACCCAAGAACCTAGTAGTTGCACTTGTCAGTGGTGAATATAAAAGTGTTGTGCAGATCAAATGTGACTGAAATTGTGCTTGGAGAGACCTTGGCTGTTCTGCGCTGCGCAGGAGGCGCAAGTTCACCTCACGTGGCTTCAACAGGAGAGAGGAAACAACAAACCACAAGTGGTATCAGACGGCATGAAAACAAAAGCAATGAAGTAGGAGGTCAGAAATAAGATAAGGCTCGATAGAGACGAACAAATTAGAAAGATCGAAAATTCTAAAATGCAGTATGGAGTTTCGCTTGGATGGTCGCCAAGCCACGGTCATGCACGTGCATGCCAGTCACGTGGGCATCAAATGGGCAAAAAAAAAAAACAAATCGACAGAGAACTCTCCATCTTCATCATAATCTGTGTATCCTAAAAAAAAACTCCAATTCGACATCATGTTAATCTTCGAAATCTCCCATCTTCTAAAACCTAAAAACCCGAAAACTGCAACTTGCATGATCCCAGCAATTCCTGCAACAACAACCCAATCTTTTTACCTATATCATCTTCTGATGTGGATTGAATGGATGCTTAGCATGTGATGCTGAATCGAGCAAGTCTAGCCAGCCATGGTGACAACGGATGCAGAGACGGCGGAGGCGGAGACGGTGGTGGTGGAGATCCTCTCAAAGGGGTTTTTTCTGGGTGGGATCCTCTCCTCCTTCTATGAAGATCTCTTGTGAAGAACAAGTAGAAGTAGTAGAACAGATAGATATTAAGAAGAAGAAGACCCTATGAGATCCTCTGCCCCTTTGAAGGTGAAGATCTCTTCACAGAAGGAGTTTCGCCTGGAGATCTCTTGTGGGTTTCCCTTGCTTGTTTGATGAAGATGGAGAGTGTTATTTCTCTGTCGATTTGGTTTCAAATTTTTTTTTGCCCACTTTTAAGCCCACGTGACTGGCATGTGCGGATGGTGCACGTGTTTGGCACCATCCAGGCTAAATTCCAGGTAAAATAGCAATGCTCTAGAAAGAGATAGCAGAAGTAGAAAGAGCTGACAAATTAAAAATGTGTGTGTGTGTGTGTGTGTGTTTTTTTTTTTTTTTTTTTTTTTGTTGTTGTTTTGTCAAAGTAGCCACGTGTCTAGTACCATTCGCTGCACGTGTTTGATACCATTCAAGCATGGACCACCAGGTAGCGTAGAATTTTCGCATTTATTCTTATATCTTTCAGTATAATTTATTTCTACAAGTTGGAACTGATTCCAAAAGTGTCAGTATTACTTCATTATCATTAATGGAACAAAGCTGTTGGGATATTTTCAACGACCTTCAATTTGATAGTTTCTTCTAAATATGTGACCACATTCTAGCTGATTCTACATGTTAGTTTGTTGATTCAATTTCCCTTCTCGCAGGATCTAGTTTCTCATTTAAAAACGCAACACTTTTGGTTTGTTCTGTTTGTGATTGAAAATGAAATAATGTATTTCACTTATTTGGGAAAAATAAAATTGTACTCAAAGAGAAAATTGTACTCAAAACAAAAGCATAATTCCACTTATTTGAGAAAATTGTGCCCAAACAAAAGTTTTTTTGTTTTGGGTTAGAGTCAATCACAGTCATGTTTCTAGGGGTGACCCAGGATTTTAGTCGAGGGGGAGCGAAATGAAAAATATTTATTAGTTGATAATAGTAGTTATCAATGATAAAGTCAAATTATTTTTTTTTACTTGAGCTAGTAACTAAAAAAAATATACAACTATAAAAATATATTGCATATACTAAATTGGATCCAGTGTAGTATAATTTTAAGCCAAAATAAGGTCACTATCGATAACCTTAAGCAAGAAGCAAACGAGCATAATAACTAGAATATATAACTAATATCACAAAATAATTAGGATAAATATCTATGTGTAGCTAAAAAAAATTTGAAATTTGCGAACATAATATGATCATAATACAATTTCATAGAAAAATTAGCTTATATGAGGCTCAAATTTTGTACGAGTTGACTAATGGTATATATTTTCATTGAATTCTATAGTTATTATTTTAGATATTAATTTTAAATAAATTTTTTGTTGAAGTTTTATACCATTTGTGAAAAACAATTCATTTCTTTAATGTTAATAAATTTTTATTAAACTAAACTTTTTAATGTTTGCAATTATTAATAAATTGTATTGAAAATAAAATAAAAATGTGCTAGAAGAATATCGAATTTGGGTCTTTTATAAAAATTAATAACCTTCAATACTACGCCAACAAAGACATATTCAAATATTTGTATAAATAATTGTCATATTGATTCTACATTATATAGTCGATTTTTTTTAAGATTAAAGTATATATATATAAATTAAAGTTGATGGGGGGGGGGGGGGCATCGCCCCTTAGTAGGTCCGCCCATATGTTTGGTGGCTACTTTTGAGCCAAGTCTAGACTTCTTTTACACTTGTATTTTTTTTATAGATGAATTTATGATTGCATTTAAAAAAATGAATAAAAAATAAAAATAAAAAATATACTACCTAACCTGCTGGCTAGACTTTATTGATCCTAATATGGATTCAATTCCACAATTGGAAAAAAACTAGAATGGACTGATGATTGTCTGTGATAGTTTGGGACTTGATTTCCTTTTCATGATTCAATTATAAAGTAAGTTAATCATCTTCATTTGGGGGGGTTAAGAAAGCGCATGGAAGAATCACACTTGTTAATCCTGTGGGACCCCACTTTCAGCATACTTTGTTTTTTGGGCCAAATTGCTCATGGTTAATAAAGCCAAGATGCATGTCAAGTTGGATAAAATCACTAAGCCAAACCAAAGAACAAAAAAACTCTCTGACAATGAGTATGTAAGAATACATATATACATACAATTTGAGCCTTGAAGGGTTTAGTGTTGTTGCGGTAATGGATCTTAGGAAGGCATTAAAATAGATTTTGAAACATGAAGAGAAATGATCGAATCTTTTGGATTGTAAAGTAAAACGCATCGAATGAATATCCATTAAC
>QNQO01006339.1:0-71157 GCA_003290165.1 Berberis thunbergii
TAATTCAAGCGTATAACATATTTGTTACACACTTATTTACTTATTTTATCACTAAAGATTTATATGGGTAAGATTTAAGTAAGATAATTAATGGACGATAATATTTTCATATTAAGTTAACAATTTGACTATAAGTCAAGTTTAGGAGAATATTGAATTTTGACCATAAGAGTGTGGTTAATTATGATCATATGTAGTTGATGATATACTAAACTGTCATTTAACCTGCACCGTACGTGTGTCACGATGATCTCGTTAGCAGAACAAAGTGGGTCCGAATGCGCACCAAATTTGGCAAGGCCCAGACAACAGTAAGCCCAATTTGGCATAATTCAAAAAGTTGGATCCAAGTTGCAACGCCCTACTAAGCCCACACATCACATGGTAAAGGCCAATACCCGTAAGGCCTAATCAGGCAATTATCTGGGGGATATCTTAAGACGGATAGACTAGCAACACAATGGTTTCGACTAACAAACATATTCCAGAATATAAGTTGTGCATGAAAACTTCCCTGCATGGACAACACTCCAAAAGGGAAACCTCTCCCACAGATCTAGAAGCACAAGTCATGTAGGGAAACTCTCCTACAGGGACGACTCCAACTAGAAAATGATCTTCAGCAAGATCTCTTTCCCTAAATTACGCCACCAAAGGCCTAACCGAACAAGGACTCTCATATTATAAATAAATCACAGGTATGACAAAGAAAAGTACGCTACAAAACTCAATTTACAGCTTTACGCTTTCGTCCCTCCTTGTCTGACTTTAACATCGGAGCCCCATCGACCACCACAATGGTGGTCCTTGGCTCATTGCATTCCTTGTGCAGGTCCAGGTCAAGATCAAGGGAGAACAGGATTCGACTACATCAACAGTGTTAGTAGTGAGATTTTTATATTACTCGCCAAACATCTTGATGCCCTATTGCTTGTGGTTCGAGACGTGTAATATAGGTCCACATATCACCGCCCCCTTCTAAACCTCTTAACTTGTTAATTGATATAGTGATAAGAGATATAATTGTCTTCAAATCTCTGTACTGATTGGAGCCCATTCTCTTTAAAAGTACATCCCACATAAATGGAAAGAGAATGTTTGAGCACAAATCTCTCGCTTCTTTATAGATGAAAAATAAGATTCACCATTAAGAGTATGAACTTTTGGCGTGAGAAATAAGCTTTCTCTCTAGGGCATAAACCTCAAACAATAATTGTTTGGTCTTTCCCAAGTACACACACTAACCCTTAACAATTTTTTTTCTTTAAGAAATCTCAAGGACTTGAAAGTTGGAGAGAAATGCTTGCTTGAATCTTTAGAAGCCTTTCAAATTTCTTAATCCTTAAGTGATAAGAGATTGCCATATTTATAAGCAGATTTGGGGGAGGCCTGGGTCGACTAGGCTGACCCCATATTACTATTAACGACTAGTTTGACTTACATCTAGATCCTAATTGCCTAGATTTTGGTCAGTTTGACTTTGTTTCTATTAGGATATTAACATTGGGCCCTTAGGTCCATCCTTTCTCTTAGGACTTCTCTTACATCCGATATTGAGACTTACAATAGGTCTTGTTGATGTTGACATAATTCTTCTTCACACTAATAGACTTCTGTATTTGATTGACTTGGACAGCTTAAGCTACCTTTGGAATTGTTCATTTGATTTTTCGCCTTGGTTGAGCATTACTTAGTCGCCAATTATTTAACCATCTAATTTTCATGATCAATCTATTAAACCAGAGTATTGTACCAAATTCATAGTAATTCAGTCTTACATTTTTACATCTATAGCCTCATCACTCAAGCTTTCTATTACGGTTTTTACACAAGCTTATTTTGTGTTGCCCCCTCCCCCCAAAAGTTGTTGTGCAATTGTGACAAGCCAAGATCGTGTGTAACAATAACCAAGTGGATGCAAACCTCCAAGGCTTTCAATGGTTATCTAAGAGAAGACGTAGAAGAAAGAAATTTAGCGAGGGGTTATATGAGCAAGTGATAGGAGCGTATTTAGGCGACTTGTATTGAATTGTTTTCTATATATATTTTGGCTAATTCTTGTTAAATTATGACAGTAATTACTATTTTCGTGTTTTTGTAGGTTGTCAATAACAAATATTCAGAAATAAGCTAAAAGAAATATATAAGATACTATTTTCGTGTTTTGTAGGTTGTCAATAACAAATATTTTCGTGTTTTTGTAAGTTGTCAATAACAATATCTAAGATGTTGATCATACTTGTAATTGCCTAATCAGTGTTCATATTTCCATATAACTTAATGATCTTGAATTGTTTATCTAACTTGAGATTCCTGATTAGATAACATGATAAAAAATAGTTTGAACGCGACGCTTAGTTTTATTCAACGAATTTGGGAAAACAATAAGATTAATGCAGTTCGATCACGGTTAATCTTGAGCATTGTCTTTCACAAATTAGCAAATGATTATTGAAAATTGATTTATGAGCATATATTTGATGTGTGGAGATAAACCCTTAGCTAATTTCTCACTATCTACATCTCTTAAGTTTTATTATTTTCTTAGTTTAAATTATAAAAATTCAATCCCCCAATATTTACTTAATTAGGTTGTTAGTTGTCTCTTAATTATCCCTAGTGCTAGTAAGCAAGCATTCTAATCCCTGGTCCAAAACAATCCCTACTTATTCGTTATTGCAATCACAAAGCAGAGCATTAAGTTGTGTACTAGTAAAATAGTGCAATAATTTTTGGCGTCGTTGCTAGGGATTAGTAAAATTATTAATTACTTCATTAGATTTTTTATTTTATTAATTTTTTATTTTTATTAATTTTTTCCCTTTTGTCTTTATCTCAGGTACTAGTTCATGCGCAATAGGAGCTCCGGTGAGAACTTATTAGAGTACGATTAGGAGCTTGAGAGAACTTATTATGAGTTCATTTGTGGAGCATGATGTAGAGGATGTATCACTCCATGTTTCCACTTATTCTGAGGAATTGGAGATACCGTCAGACTGCACGACGTTAAAACTAGCGCTTCTTGGGAAATAACCCAATCAGATTTGCTTTCTCTATTCCCTTATTTCATTTTCATTCTTTTTGTTTTTGTTTGTTAGTAGTTTGTTTTCCTCTTTTAAATATTTCATTGCATGTGTTATAATCTGTCAATATTAGAGACAATGTCAGGTTTAAGTGTGGAGGGAACAAGTTGTGTTTGTTTTGAAAAAAAAAATTTTAGTGTATCAGTCCATTAAAAAATAAGAAAATGTTGGTTTTTGTTTTCTTTGTTGGTTTTAATGCCAATAAGAAAAAAAATGTGTAGTTGTTTGAGTCTTATGATACTTTCTAACACAATGATGAAATTTGATTTTTTAATTGCATGATTTTAAGGTGATTTATAAACCTAATTTAAGGTCTAATATTATTATTTGGTTAATGCTTATTCATGGTTATCATATGCAAATTCACATGTAATCAACTGAGTAATTGGTAGTTATAGCATGCTTAATTGAATTTAACTCATTATAACTCAGATGTAAGTTTTGAGTTTATTGTTCCTTTGATTTTTGAGAATTTTTAGTTAAGTCATCTTTCATTTCTTTTGTCAATAATAATTCGTTACGTGATTTCATTTTTGTTTGTTTTGGTTGCTATTTGAATTGCATTAACAATTTAGAATTATACACTACAACTTGTATTAATTTCATTCAAAGCATTATATTGAATTGCACGACATGCTTGACATGATAAAGGCACATAGTTTCCACCATTGACAAATAAGCCCGATCCATGATATATTTTGTTAGGTTAACCCCCATTGAGTCGGTTATTAAGTCTTTTTGTTTCATTACCCGCATTTTATATTCTTAACCTAATCAGAAGAATGAAACATAATTTGATTCGCAAAGACTTTATTGTGGTTCAAGGTATGTTGAAAAGCAAGTGTGAGTGAAAACCCTTATGGTAGATAGTTCAAGAAGAAAGAGTTACAATATATATATATATATATATTGGTACAAAGTTACAAAAGGGACACAAGCCCTTGTCTATATTTATTCAGTATCTAAGTACAATCCAGATAGTTAAGTTCTTTTTCATTTTTAGTAGATAAAAAATAATAGCTGAAACTATTCATTATCAGTAGGACACCTCTTCCCTTTCCTACATAAGCTGATGGACCAGTTATGCATTTCCGTTGTATATCTTGAACCATGTAATTCTTTGCTAATGTTTCTAATCTTATTTGTTAAAATTGGCTATTTAGAAATACTTGTTGCAAAAGGAAACTAAGTAAAGAAAGAAACCTAGAGAAAACAGTTATAAAACGAAAGATACCAGCTCTCAAGAGATCACTGTTTGCAACCACAGCAAGTCGTCACCTATCCATCCACAATCATGCACACACCCATCCTCGCAATCACACAGCCCTTCATCCATCATCACCATCAAACACAGTCACAGACCCCATCTCAGCCGACCCCCTTCATCGCCTCCATCACACCCATCAATTGGAAAACCATCTCCAAAGCCCCATTGATTTCTCTCGCATCTATCATCTTTTTGTTCATCGCAAATCAGAAACCCTAACCCCCAATGCATACAAACAGTCCATCGCCCTTCTCGCCTCAGCTCACTCACCGTCTCTCTCATCGTTTCTTTATCTCCTTCGCTTCATCTTCCTCCTCGCCCGCTCGCCAACTTCGTCGCACACCTCCACCACGTCGTCCATTTTTCCCCTACTTCATCTGTTTCAGACTCTTCTCACAGATAGCACAACAGATTGAAGATCGTGAAAAAGAAAGTGTTTTAAGTAATTTCATTCTTCCAGCTATTTGCACCCCAAGACTTTCTCGCACCACCGCACAGCAGGCGGCAACAACGTTTATCTTTCTCTTACCTTTCTTTATTTAGTTTGATATTAATTAATGTCTAGCTAAACTTCTTTTTAGCTATGGGCGGATTCAAAGACCCAAACATGTGTTTTATAAATTAATTGAATTCAATCTTTCCTTATTGATCAATGATTGTGTTTTGCTTAACTGCTTTATAGATAATTTATCTGTGTATGTTTGTTAAGGTGGCCAACTTAGTAAGCATGCTGAGATTTGGTGTTAGAGTATAGGAGAGTTTCACCTAATCGTTATAATCTTATACTCATAAATAGTAAATACCAAGGAATGTTCGTAAGGTTAAGTAAAAACCTAGGTTAAGAACAAGATGTTGATCATACTTGTAATTGCCTAGTCAGTGTTCATATTTTTCATAGAACTTAATGATTTTTGATAGTTTATCTAACTTGCGATCCCTGATTAGATAGCATGATAAGAATAGTTTGAAAGCGACGTTTGTTTTAATTCAATGAATTTAGGAAAATAATAATATTAATGCAGCGTGGTCATGGTTAATCTTGAGCATTGTCTTTCACGAGTTAGCAAGTGATTATTGAAGATTGATTTATGAGCATATGTTTAGTGTGTGAAAATAAACCTTTAGCTAATTTATCATCATCTACATCTCTTAAGTTTTATTATTTTCTTCTTAGTTTAAATTAGAAAAATTCAATCCCTCGGTATTTTCTTAATTAGGTTATTAATTGTCTCTTAGTTATCCTTAGTGCTAGTTAACAAACCCTCTAATCCCCGGTCCAGAACTATTTATACTTATTTTTTATTACAATCACAAAGCATAATATTAAGTTGTGTGCTAGTAAAGTAATGCATCAGCAAGAGAAACATTGATGAAGATGACATAAATTTTTGTAGAAATAGGAAATGAAAATTAAATTTTGGGATTTCATGGCCTCCAACTATAGTCGAGTAGGTTGTTGCAGTGAATATCAAAGTTGGGTACAACCCTGCTGTCCAAGGATTTGATGGCAGTGGTGTTGGGTTGATTAGGTTCATATCATTGTATAGGATGAAAGGTTATGAGATTTATAAAAGGTGATCCACTCTCTAATTTTATTGAGTGAGGCCTTTATATTGGTGCAATTTAGGTTTTCTTTTCATGTAGTGAGCTTTAATCCGAGACGCGAACGAGCATGTCAGTTAGTAAAAACTTGGACTATTGTTTCACTCATTATTTTTACGCAAAAAGACACACCACACATAGAAAATTCATCATTTTGTCACTCAATGAAGTAGTGAAAGACAAGCATAAACTTTACCTAACATCACTACATAAATCAACCAACTAGGTTCCCAACCGCTTTTGAATAGTCACCTTTTTGTGAAAACGTCACCCTATCAATATAATGTCAATGTTGTCATATAAACTTGATTTTGTGAGCATCCTCGCAACAAATTAGTCGAGACTTTACTCTGTAAGAGCCTTGAATACACTTTATTTGTTGGGTTGTTATTTGTTGATGGAGTCATCTGCTCATGAATGATCTAAAGTTGTGTTACTCATAACAATTACTTAAGTAACACAATCATTTGAAAATTCTTACCTATACACAACTGAATATTAATTTGGTATGGGTTAGATAGCTTGAACTCACCCAGACCAATATGAAACCTAATCCTAGTTGACAATTTTTACAACCCATATTTTTTATGTTGGTCAAATTCTAATTCAAAACTCTAATTCTACTAGTTGATTGAATGATTAAAAGTTTGAGTTAGTCATCGCGTTATATAGTTGAGAGTTTCTAAGACTTTGTTATGATGTGGTGTATATGTACTTAGTTGTATATCTCAGTGCTCATTAAGTGTCGCTAAGTATGTTAGTCGTAAAAGTGTATAAAGTCTCTAGAGAATGCTATTTAGTATAAGTGTAAGTCTCATGTAGTGGAATATGAAAGTGCAATGGTAAACTCTAAAATACCACTCACGAGTGCCCTAAGTTATGATGAGCAAAAAAAATTTGGCATGTCTTATCTGCGATTCCGCCATTGTGAATCCTTAGACATTTGCCATATCTTCCTCACCATCAAAGTTGACAACTCCTCCATGCTATCTTTTGGTGCATCATCAGACTACTCGACATTAAATGCGATAACTTTCTCTTTTTCTTTTTAGTTTTTGTTTCCCGAATCTAACATCTAAAGTCAAATTTCTTGAAATTCCTAATCAACTCTTAAAGATTGATTTTTGACAGATTCTTGTTGTTTTCTTCGATTGCATAAATTTTAGCATCGTACTTTGGAGTCAAATATCTCATTATCTTTTTGATAATTTGGGTCCATACAACTTTTCTCTGAGACCTTCCATGTTGGTGACTCTTTCATTTTGTCCCAAAACTGGGTAAATGACTCTCCATCTTCCTTCTGAAGAATCTCTACACTGGTGTGCAACATCCAAAGCTTGGAATCTTTGAACTAAGCGTTGTCTTCATTGTTGCCTCCTTGGAGGTCATGCAATGCATGATAGATTGGAAAATCTCACCACTCACCATAATGGTGATTGTACTTAAACCTTTTGCATTTGCCTAAGCTTTTACTTTGTTTGTAGCTGACCAATATGCATAGGCTTTGACAATAGTAGTTGTTTTGCCATTTTGTGTGGATGTGATAGTAGGTTTCTTATACCCATTTACAACCATTAGCCACATAATCTCATCCACAACCATCAAGTGAGAATCTTGTTTTTCCAAAATCTATAATTGTCATTCTTTAAAATCATTTTAACAGACAAGATATGAAAATGCTCATCCTTAATGTTTATTGTGATTACTCGGGATGTCAATGTGAAGCCCTTTGTGAGTAACTTGGTCTTATACCAATTTAAAGTGCAGTGGTAAACTTTAAAGTACCACTCACGGATGCCCTAAGATGCAATGAGCAAGACTAGAAAGGGGTGGATATTCTATTTTTCAAAAACCTTTTCTTTGAAAAACTTCTGCGAAAGAATGCCAGGTTAGTAAGCTATTTGTGTACTTCATAAACACTCCATGCTCACAATAATCTCCTAAACCTTAGCACAATAAATAAAAAAAGGTTCAAAGATAGGTGTAGATAATGAAATGATTCACCCTAAGTCTGTGTGGTCTCACAAGGCTTGGGATCTAGAACCTGATATAAAAAAAATACTTTTGCAAAGTAGATCCAAGAATTGATGCACAATAAAGAGAGCTAAATTATGTTTTGTAAAACCAATATAACTTAAAACATGTAAGAAGATATATTAAATACTGTAAGATAAACATGCATGCAAAGTATGTAAAAAGAGTAAAAAAGATAATACCACACACATATATAACAAGGTACACCTAAATCAAGATTTGATTGGCCTCGACCAATTACTTCCTCAATGGAAATGACTCACAAGCCCCAAGCTTCCATTACTTGATTAAAAGAGAATTACACCCTCAAATAATGTTTCAGAACCTCGCAAGGTCAAATCTTCATGCTCCAATGTGACTTACCAATATGAACCAAGTGCTCTGTGAGTCTTACGAACACCTTCGTGGACACGTGGGATGCAACCACTACCAAGTTTGACGGACATGTGCTTGAGATTCTGGATATACCAATCAGTGTTATGTCCGTGCTCCGTGAGACTTATCGAATAGCCAATGATCACACCATCATAGAATGCACACAACCAAATTTTCCTCTTGCTTGGGATCACCTGTGACACCTACTCGAAAGGATGGCAGTGGGGCGAATTTTCATGGATATCCGCCCCTCCCGCTCTGTTTAGGGCGGATTTGGGTAAGGCTAAATGAAGGTCGGGGTGGATACGGATATCCAAACTGTATCCGTTTATTATTCGGGGCAGATACGAATTTGGCCATATCTGCCCCACGAATATCCGTTTAACCAAGAAAATTACTTAAATACCCCTAGCCTATATAAATTACTTAAAACAGTTGGGCATAATGAGGCGGATTGGGGCGGAGATCCAACAACCCGCCAACAGAACCAAAAGCCTCTAACGGGTTGGTGGGTCGGGGCGGATATCCACTAATTCGTTCGGGGTGGGTATGGTTTTTAGCTATACTTTTAAACGGATTGACGAGGCAAATTTGGGGATCCATGATCATTAACGGGGCGGGAATGGATTTTCTCATATTCGCCTCGTTGCCATCCCTACTTACTCGTACAAATTTACTCCACGGACTAAAGAACCCACACAAGATTGGTTAAATTTAGGCAAGCTAACACTTTAAAAGGTTTTTCTAGTGATGTTTCTCAAATAGACGGATGAGAGAAAGTTTAAACTTGGATATCTCAATCCTTTATAAAGTAGAAGTGAGGTTCAACCTTACAAGTTTGAAGGTTTAGGGTGACAAATGAAGGTTTTTCTCTAGGCCCGTTAGATCTCCAACAATGAAGTTGTTTGGTTTAGGTTAACCTCTAAACTTGAGCCCTAGATCTCTAGGGCTTGGCAAACGGGTTGAGGAATCGCGAATCCAAAATGAACCGAACCTTTTTGCTCCAAACGGTCCAATTTTTATTATGTAATTTAAGAAACGGTCCGGATTCGTTGTAGAACGGATCAAGTTTGGTTCCAAATATGTATATTCAAACTGTTCGATGCCAACTCATTTTAAATGACACATATACACGTGTCTTAATAAGAGTGGGGTTTACAAAATTTAACCCTAAAAACACCTCACAGACTCGCACACTTTTTCTGTCGTTTCTTATCTATTTATCTTCTCTTCAGTCTTCATCTAATTTGTTTAACTGTCGAGGAAAACAACAAGGATGCTCCCTCGCACGTGCTCCTGCCTGGTTTCAAAAAAAAAACGAGGGAATCGAAATTTTGGGGGAGAAAAGGAGGGAACCTCTCCCTCTCCCCATTTCCATCTCGACAAAGACAGAAACGAGAAGAAAGCAAGCTCCCTCTCCCCCAACGAAGGCCGACACAACACCTTCATCTCCCGCTCGATAGAGACCGAGACAGTCCCTCCCTCTCGAAGACGAATACCCTCTCCCAAAAGGTAAAACTTCTACCTTTGTTTTAGTTTATTTTCCATCTCATTCTCTCCCTCTTTGTGTGTGATTTATTGTTGGGGATTTCTACATCTACTGTTTCTACTAGATTTATGGTTTCTTTGTTGAATCAGAAACCCTAAATCGAGCAAAAAAAAAATCGATTTCATTTATGTGTTGAGACAATTTTTTGATGGGTTTATGGATTTAGAACAAATGGAGTTTTAGATTTGTGGTGTGCATTCTTCATTTCTGTGTTTTAGCAACAAAAAAAATTTTCGATTTCATTTATGTGTTGAGACAATTTTTTGATGGGAATCCTGGATTTTGAACAAATGGGGTTTTAGATTTGTGGGGTGCATGCTTCATTTCTGTGTTTAGCCAAAAAAAAAATTCGAATTGGAACTTCATTCTTCATTTTTCGAAAAAATTTCGATTTTTTAGCATTCTTCATTTCTGTGTTTAGCAAAAAAATTTCGATTTTGATTTCTATTTCTTCATTTTAATGCTTCATAATTCAGTTTGGTTCGATTTTGATGGAATCCTGTCAATAATTTTGTAACAAATCAAACATGTGTTTTGTTTCCCGTATATAACTCATGCTCTATTCTTCATCAAATTTGGGAATTTTGAAGATTTTGCCCTTACTCTTGTTCATATCTTTTAATTAGTTTTTTTGTATTGTCATTGAATTTGGGTTGTTTTGAAGAACACCGTCAAGTTGGTTTCACCAAGGTTCTAAAAATATAATTTGTGGCTTATTATTTACTTATGAGTTTAGATGCTCATCATTTGTTTCATATGGTTAACCAGCCCAAAACCCTACTCATGTTTTTCATTCCATGTTACTGACTTTGGAGAGGTAGTTCATAGGAAAGAAGAGATCGCGAGGTATTGACCCTATTGTTTTGTATCTTTGGTGCGAACAAATTGCCGAGCTTTTTTGGAATAGCCAGACTTCTTAGTTAGTTGGTAACTACCCCTTTCTGTTCTTTGACAATATTTAGCATAAAGTATAATTGTAAAACTGGGTGCCATTTTTAGTTAATTGTAGGCATGAATTGTATGCATTGTAAAATTGGGTGCCATTCTTAGTTAATTGTAGGCATGAATTGTATGCATTGTAAAACTGGGTGCCATTTTGTATATTGAAGCTTATCCTGAACTATAATACCGAATGTTAATCTGTACTTTAAGCACAAATTGATATGTATGGGACTGCATCCAAGGTTCTAAAAATATAATAATTTTATATTGTAAGCTTCTATCTTTATTTTCTTGTACTTTTTAATAAATCATATCTTTTATTATCTTTTTTATTTTATAAACTATTTAGTTTGATCTTACAGTTAATCCCCAAGTGTAAACCAAGAAATTGGCTAGAGGTTGTATCGATCTCTAGTATAGTTTAGAGAATTTCTGTATTGTACTGCATGTTTTGTATGTCATTTATATTACTTCTCAAGTTTGTGCTTGTTTATTGGTTCTGGAGATGTTAATTTCTTAGCAAGAGAAGGGGTGACCACTTATGTTTACATGACTACATCAATCTCCGTATGTAATTGTCAACCAGACTTATTGTTGTGCTTACTCTTGTTTAGCCATAATATTGCTCCTACTTCATGCATTGCTCAGTGATGATATATAGCCTCCACATAGAAGAAAAACTATATGGAATAGTTGCACATATAGTTGATTCACAGAGTTATTTGGAAGTGGGCACTACTACTTCTAGTCCTAGCATCCAGATTCGTAGTCCATTAGCGGTTCGTAGCAAAGGACGACTATCTAATTCAAGGCTGAAATCCAAAGTCGAAAAGATATGTAAAAGGATACAAAGGAAAGAAAAAAATGACACACAAAAGAATCAGGTCATTGACACAAATCTGGTATGTTTTGCAATGTATTTTATGAATGTATATTTTCTTAAGTCAAGAATAGTGATTTTATTTACAATTGTCATTTGTAGGGTTTAGAGTGTATGCCTTATGTTATGCCTCGTGAAAGCAATGTGATGCCTCACGATTTACAACCTGGAAGAATTGGTCAATTCTACTCGAACCTCTCACAGGTAAATATTTTGTACTTTGTATATTTATCTTTGTAGGGTTTGTTTGTTTCATATTAATCTTGTTTATTATTTATTGTTGCAGCCGTCAGGGTCAAGCAACGAGATGGAGTATACAAACTATACGTTATGATCAGGTTGGTTAATCTTGTTTATCTTCCTTTACCTGTTTTTGTTACACCGCGCCCCCCCCCCCCCCCCCCCCTCGCCCGTTTCCTCGCTGCCTAGAACGACTCTATAGCTAAGTTGATCAGTTGAAATTCACAGCTGATATATTAACAATATCAGCTTTGCAGAGATCTACACTGCCCAGTTACATTTTCCAAAGGGGTATTTTCGTGGGTTAATAAGAATTGTCATATAATTAGGAAAAAAATTCAGCAATAAGAATTGTGATTGTGATGCTCTGTTTATGGATTTTAATGTCGTGTTTCTGAAAGGCATTCATTTAGATCATACGCTCAGTCAAAGTTTTTGAACCTCCATTTGGTGTGTCGTCATGCATGAACTCCATATTCTAACTCTTACATTTGTTAGAAGTTGCATCTGAAAGTGGAGAACAAAAGAAATGTAGATGTTGTTAGGAAACTCTCATTGTAATGATGATAATATTTCTCTTGATTCTCTTTGATTCTGTGTATCTATGCATTATTTTTGTCTGAAACAAAAGAAGCAATAAGAATCATAAGACAATGTAGTTTGTTTCACATTATGGATTCATAAAGCACATTTACCAGTTGCAAAAGTACTGCTGCCAGCAGAGCCAATTGAAGAGCTTCACTAAAACAGGAGAAATTCGTGATATAGATCTTGTGGTTAGTTTTCTTCTACCTTCTATTTTTGTGTGTATTTAAGGTCGGATTGTAAGCCTGAAACTTTCCAATTGAAAGGAAAAGTAACCAACTTGGTTGGATATGATTATGGCTCGCCTAAATTACAGAGGTCAAAATTTGGTGAGAAAAAAAAGAATATATGTAAATGATCATTGATGATCTCCATTGCTGGGCATAGCATCTAACATTCTTATTTTCATTGCAGGGCACGTGAAGGATGTTGCATAAGCTCCACTTGGAAAGGTAGACCTGCTGGGAGAATTGAATAAGAAGTAGAAGCACTTACACTCTTAGCACAAAAGTCTACTATGATGTATGAAGAAGAAATAAAACTTACATTCTACTGGAAACATAACATTCACATAAAATAAAACTTACATAGCGATCCATTCACATAAATATGAAGTTTTTGAAAAGTTTTGTTTGTGTCGAGATTTTATAACAAACACACAGCAAGATCAACAAATTACCACCAAACTGGATCACTCTTTGGCAAAGGTGATCCCAGTCAACAATGAGACAGAGTTGTACATATTGTGCAAAAACAAAACTTAAAAACATTGTGCAAAAACAAAATTTAAAAACATGATCGTTATCCTTACATCAGAGCTGTACATATCACACTACATCATTCAGCCAAGAACTTAAAAATAAATAGTACAACCAAGATCGTTGTACATATTATCAAAGTGTTGATTAAGTCCCTTATAACAGCCCAAGGATCGTTGTTACCTTGGGTGTCATTTGTTTGATAATTGGATGGACCAACTTCATCGTAAAAAACATGATCGTTATCCATGACATCTTCGTTCTTGTTGAATTCCTCTGAATCTTGTCTCGCCGCTTCTGAGCGAACCCACAATGCATACGCTTCTTCAGCTTCAGTGACTGACCTAAAACCCTTATAACAAGCACCCCTATACCCTGATACCACAGATAGACATGCTTGCCAGCTCAGGTATACTCCAGGTTAACGACCTCGATAGACAACTTTTAAAAATATATGCATGGACGGGTATGCAATATATATCAACAACTTTTCCATATACTTTTTCTTCTATGTGGGGGCATACAATTATCAATGAGCAATGCATGAAGTAGGAGCAAAGAATTTTTTTTTTTTTTGATAAACACATAAATGAAGAATGGTCACCACAAATCTAAAACCCCATTTGTTCAAAATCCATAAACCCATCAAAATAATCTCTCAACACAAATCGAATTTTTTTTGCTAAACACAGAAATGAAGAATGCTAAAAAATCGAAATTTTTTCGAAAAATGAAGAATGAAGTCCCAACTCGAAATTTTTTTTTTTTGCTAAACACAGAAATGAAGCATGCACCCCACAAATCTAAAACCCCATTTGTTCAAAATCCAGGATTCCCATCAAAAAATTGTCTCAACACAGAAATGAAATCAAATTTTTTTTTTTTTGCTAAAACACAGAAATGAAGAATGCACACCACAAATCTAAAACCCCATTTGTTCAGAATCCATAAACCCATCAAAAAATTGTCTCAACACAGAAATGAAATCGAATTTTTTTTTGCTCGATCTAGGGTTTCTGATTCAACAAAGAAACCCTAGATCTAGTAGAAACAATAGATGTAGAAATCCCTAACAATAAATCACACACAAAGAGGGAGAGAATGAGATGGAAAATAAACTAAAACAAAGGTAGAAGTTTTACCTTTTGGGAGAGGGTATTCGTCTTCGAGAGGGAGGGACTGTCTCGGTCTCTATCGAGTGGGAGATGAAGGTGTTTTGTCGGCCTTCGTTGGGGGAGAGGGAGCTTGCTTTCTTCTCGTTTCTGTCTCTGTCAAGATGGAAATGGGAAGAGGGAGAGGTTCCCTCCTTTTCTCCCCCAAAATTTTGATTCCCTCGTTTTTTTTTTGTTTTTTTTAAAACCAAGCAGGAGCACGTGCGAGGGAACATCCTCGCTGTTTCCTCGACAGTTAGACAAATTGGTCTTCATCACTTCATATTCTTTTCATGAGAAAGGCTACATGGCGAGGAAATGAGCGAGGAAACCAGCTAGGGGAGTGAGGTGGAGGGAGGGGAGCCATTCACCCTCCTCAAAATGCGTGCATTGACTTTTCTTGGGCACATCCCGAGGATGATGAATGGCTCCCCTCCCTCCACCTCACTGCCCTCGCTGGTTTCCTCGACATTTAGAATTCCTGTCTTTTCATTAGTGATTTCAATACTTCAGTTCTTCATTTCCTCAAGGACCTCAGTTTCTATCATCACTTATGTTCACGGTGATCTGACCACCGAAACAATCTCCACCACCATGTCGACCGTCAATCCAATTGGATGAACCAAAGTCACCAGTCATCTCCTCATTCGACTTCCTTGAACAATAGTAGCAGAGTATAACTGGTTGATCAAGTGGACGAAGCTCTCTTTGATCCATGTATTTTCTCATTAGAAGAAGCTCTTTACTTGGTTATCTTCATATTCTTGACGCAATTAACAAGATAAAGGCCTAGCGAACATGGGTGGACCTACTAAGGGGCGAGGGGGGGGGGGGGGGGGGGGGGGGGTAGCTGCCCCCCTCAACTTTTAAAATATTTTTAGTATATATATTTTAGTCTTAAAAATCGATTATATAATGTAGAATACAATATGATAGTTGTTTATGAAAATATTTAAGTTGTTCTTTGTTGGTGTAGTGGTTGGAGGTTTATCACTTTTAGTAAAAGACATGAGTTTGATACTCTTCGAGTGCATTTTTTATTTTATTTTCAATGTAATTTTATTAGTAATTGCAAACATTAAAATGTTTAGTTTAATAAAAATTTATTAACATTAAAGAAATGAATTTTTTTTCACAAGTGATATTAAACCTCTAACAAAAAAATATTTAAAATAATAACGGTAAAATTCAATGAAAATATATATCATTAGCCAACTCGGATAAAATTTGAGCCTCATATAAACTATTTTTTCTTTGAAATTGTATTATGATCATATTAGATTCGTAAATTTCAAATTTTTTTTAGCTTCACCTAGAACTTATCCTAATTATTTTGTGATTATCAATTCTAGACAACCAGGCTTTATAGCCACTTTTTGGTCAGGTTTTAAGTTTTTTACATTTCTATCCCTTCTATAGATAATGTTTGTGATTGTATTTTAAAGAGAATGGGTAAAGGTGTAAAAATGTTATAGCTTGGCTAAAAATGGCTTTAAAGTCTGGCTTCATAGACAAACTCTTTTGTGATATTAGTTATATATTCTAGTTATTATGTTTGTTTGTTCTTTGCTAAGGTTATCAATAATGACCTTATTTTGGCTTAAAATTAACTACACTTGGATCCAATTTGATATATACATTGTATTTTTTATAGTTGAATTTTTTTATTAGTTACTAGCTTCGATAAAAAAAAATTGGCTTTACCATTGATAACTACTATTATCAACTAATAAGTATATTCCATTTCGCTCCCCCCCCCCTCGACTAAAATCCTGGGTCCGCCCCTGCTAGCGAACAATTGAGGCAGAGGTGAGTTGTGGTTTGGGTTGGGACGAGTGATGATTGATGTCATTGAGAGTAGACATTGTAGGGGCAATTTTTTGAGTGGTGGAGATTGGTTTTGGCCCAGGGGAGGTTGGCAATGGAGGTGGCAGGGTGACATGGTGAGGTAAGTGTTGGAGGTGTTGTTGGGGCTTGTTGCGGTTGCTAATAATGAAATGGGTGTGGGGAATCTAAGGTGAGCGCATCAATAGTGATGTTGTCTGGGGAAGAATTATTCAAGGATGAACAAGGCCCATAAATGAAAAGGTCTTGGAGGTATTTGGGAGAAGGTTGTGGGATTGTTAAATGATAAGAAGGGGAACGGAAAATATGATTCAATTGTTTGTGTTCAGGAAGAGGAAGAGGGCTTAGGGAGGGTATTGTAAGGGATACTCATGACTTTCTTCTAGGCTTCTTCTGATATGGGATCAACGATGCCTTTGTCTCCATTTTTATCTTTCTGAGTGATTGTTTTGATTACTTACGTTTCTTTCTCTTCTAAGATGGATGTATGTATGCAAGGAAGGTTTTCTAAGTTGGCAAAGAAAGGTGAGAAGCAATATACAAGTGTGAACTGTATCATATTTGATAAAAAAAAAAAAAAAAAACTATGACATTTGTGTAATGATTAGAATAAAAACTTCACATGAAAAATAAATTGATATGCACCATTTCAAATGGTTCGAGTTAGGTTCGGTCCCAATATTCAAAATGAGGGAATTTGGATCAGACCAGATTTGTTAAATTTAAACAGTTCGAATTAGATTTCTCAAAATTTGGAACCGATCCTGACCGTGTCCGCCGTTATCGATCTCTTAGTTTTGTTCAATTGGAAAAAACTTGTTTTTCTTTTTGCTAGATCTGTTGCTCTTGAAATGTTCTAATAAGTTTATCTTGAACTCCCAAAGTTGATGAAGGCAAATTAGGATGCAGCTATTTGTAGTCTGTTTTCAAATCAGTTTTTCAGAACGGCTAGATTCAAAACGTCTATTTGCTTCATCATAACGGTCTTATGCTGACAGTGGCATTTCAAGGGTAAAGTTGACTTTGCTCTACCAAAAAAAACTTATTTTTTAAAACAAAAGTTTTCTGTTGATCACATGTCATTGTACTTGACATGAACATCTCATTTAAGCACATCAACATATTTAAAGTGATAATATTCTCCCTTAAGAAAATATCCATTCTCATGTGAGAGGATGACCCAAATTCAAACTTTGAATATTAGTTCTCACACATTTTTGCCTCTAAATAAATTTTGGCATTTTTTTGAAATTTAGCCATCCACAAATTGTCTTTTTCCTTGTCTTCAAATGCTACTTGACACAATCCACTTTCATGGACTTCAACCATATTGGATTTGTCTTCTTAAAGCTTTCACATTGCTTGTGCAGTCTTCATATCTTTGACTTCGGTATTTTGAATTGACTTCATCCTTGGTTGACTTTGACATTGAATTTGCAGTTTTTCCTCACTTATCTCGATGCAATCCTACAGTGTCTGGTAGCCACTAGGCAAGTTACCAGTGCACTGTAGTATTACTCTTGAATTTGTTAGACTCATGACTTGATTTCATCTTAATAGCCTTGTCACATTTAGTTGAGTCTTAATGGTCACATTTGAATGATAAAATTTTATCAATCAATCACAACCCAATATTTACGACTTTATAATTCAGTCAATATATTTTTACAATAACATTTCGCTCAATCTATAATGGTTTTATATGTTTAACCAATATTATTTTTGCTTAAATCTACACATATTCAGAATAGCAACTATAATTTTGAAGCCAAAAGCCAAAAATCTTAGAGCATTTACAGTAGGCATCATTATACCAAAATGGGTAATTAACAACATCTGGGTGGTATAACTAGGTCATAGGGTCGAACCCAGCCCGCGACATTTGGGTGAGAGAGGTTAAGGGATAAAAAATATTAAAAAAAAAATAAAGTAAAAATCAATATTTTTTAATTTGTTAAAAGCCTTGTAACTAAAAAACAGATGTTACTAATTATTATTGAGTTAAGTTAGAATTAGAAATAGTTTTTCATTTAGTTAAGTAACTAATTACTGTTCATTTCTTCTCTGGACCATCTTGTGAAAAAAAAAAAAAAAAAACTTACAAAACCTAATAACAATATCAAACTTCAATCTCAATCGATCTCTCCATTACTCTCAATCGATATCTCCAACGCTCTCGATCGATCTCTTTTTTCATCATTCTCCATCGAAAATTTCTATATCCCGATCGATTTCTATCTCTCTGTTGATTTCTATCTCTCTGTTGATTTCTATCTCTCGAAGATGTCTATTGATTTTAGTAAATTTGAAGAAGCGTGGACAAGCTGGAAATCTCTCTCGCACGCTCTTCTTCAGGCAAACAGAAGCTTCAGACAAGTGTCTGAAACAATGGTGAGTTTCTTCATTGAAACCCAAATTTCATCAATTCCAGATCAAATGTTTCTCCATCGTTTCGTTTCATATCTCACTAGTTGCTTTGCTTTGCATCTTTAGATTCAATTCGAAATCAATTTGTTTCTTTGTCGAATTTCTAGGTTTTCACTCAATCGAATCAACAGATTTACTTGAAATCTTAATTGATTTCTTGTGAACTGTTTTGGATTCAAAGACTGAATTTAATTTGAGCTTGTAATTTGAATTTGTAAACCCTCACGAAATTGAATGAATTTTGGCTCAGGTATATTGCTGGTTTTAGATTCGAGAGTTTTTTTTTTTTGTTATGTGGTTTTGTGCTTCATCCATTGAAATTGAATGAATATTGTGTTTTTTTTTTGGCTGATTTTGTTTTGCATGTATGGAATTGGCACTGATCTAAGGAGTTTGGCTTTTGTTCAGTTCTATGGTTCGATTTTCAGTTTAAGATGAGTTAGTAGTACAATTGGTGGTACTGGATTTTGAGTGTTTGGAATGTGGACTTGTAAAATGTAATGCCTCAGATCTCTTTGATGAAAACCTAGCTGATTTTGTCTTTCAGTTTGGTTTTAGGTGATTAGTTAAATTTTTTATGTGCGATTTGTGCGCTTTTTCTTTGTATCTGGATTTGCAGTTCAATTGTTTAATTTGAATGTTGCTTAGTTATGAAATTGAATTGAATGTGTAGTTCCATGCCTGTAGAATGCTGATTAATGTAATTGGAATATATTAACAAATGAAGATTGGATGGTTTGCAATCAATTTCTTAAAGAAAATTGTGTGTTCTGGTGTGCATGATGGAAATTTGTAATGATCATATATGACGTATATTCATTCAACCTTATATACAACCTAGAAAATTGTTTATCTGACATGACACATACTTGTTCTCTTTTGTTAACCATAGAAGCATTTCCCTAAATCCGCCTTATTTATCTTCTCATATCGGATATGTTATCAGTTGTTACTTCAAACTTTTTTGTTTGATTAGTGTTCATATTTGATGGGGCAAGCTCTGAAAAATGTCACTGATCGAATAGGGAAGAGCTCATTAATATTACATAGGATTATCGAATTTGCTGTTGAGAAGTGAAAATGGGAAAAACGAGGGCCAGCATCATAACTGACTGGTTGACACTACTTGGCAGCATTATCGATCATGTTTGGACCATGAGCTGAACCTAGTCCTTGACTGGGGAAATTCATAGCATAAGTTTGTCAAACTTATCTGATTATGTTTTTTGGTCAATGTCTAAAGCAGTGGTTCATGCACTTGCACTGATCCTATAGTTTGCTCTAAGAGATTTTGGAGAAATAATATTGCTAGATTCTGAGGACCTATTCTAGCTTAACACGTAAATTGGAAAATTTAGATTCTGAAAAAATTAGCTTAACTCGTAAATTGGAAAAGTTAGATGCTTGGATATGAGTTCAGGCAGAAAATCTGGGACCGGTACAATTAGGATTATCCTAATGTTATCTAGTTTTTGGTAGAAGGTGCCTGGCTTAGCTTTATAGTAATTTTTTTTCCTCAAGTTTGTGATGTATGCAGTATTACTCAATCTTCATTATTAATCTCAGGCCTATGAAAATGATAATTTGAAAAAGGTGACTAAAAGAAGCATGCAAATAAAAGCTTCTTTTATCATTTATTTAGGCTGCATCTTTAGCAGATGCAGATTGCTTAGGGAAATTAAGCACAATTAGGGAAGCGCACTATCCTCTCTTTAGGAGACTAAGGGATCGGAGTATTCTGTTTTTACTGTTCTTGCTAGTGTTTTCTGCCTTTATGCTTGCGCGTATGAACGTGCTTGCAAACTGCATAATTGTATTATGAACTGACCATATAGAGTCTTGGTTTTTAGGAGTACTAACAACAGCGATGATTTTGCAAATCGGATGCGGAGAGAGTGCGAGTCAACCAAGTTCACATGGAGAACAAGGGTTTGGCCGTATTCCTTGTGAGCTTCATAATTGGATGCTTCACTATTATGAAGCTATTTATAGAAATAATAGCGAGTGTATTTAGAATATAGAAGTCCAGGAAATTTTGTGGAATTAGTTCATCCTGGCTTGTCTTACTAAGTTTTTCCCTTGTAGTTATAATCCTTTCTTTATAATGAAAATGAGAGTGTTGATTCTTTCAAGTTCTCACACATCGAAACTGACAGATCACAACCCCTGCTTCTCACATGGACACACTGAACCCCATTGTATCGAAACAATTGTTGTTTATGAAGAGGTATTCTTTGAAAAGTAGAGTAGCCATACAAAGAAGAATTTTGTTCACTGGGTGTGAAGTTTTAGCAACAGTTGGAGAGTTTGACAATAATGTAAATCTTCAGAGTTTTTTTTTTTTAAACTTTCGAAAATAAATTTAAACCAGTTCTGTGTAGATATGTTGTATGAGATTTGTAAACGCAAAAGAGCTATTCAGTTATCACACTGCTGAAGCTGTGAATTTTGTGATTGAAGAGTCACTCTTCAGTCTTATGCCCCCTAGTTAGGCACTGGAAGAACCTTAATACAGTCGGCAGCAATGGGCCTCAAAGACTGTTGTCGAAGGACCTCAAGGACTGTGGGCGCGGAAGGATCTCCAAGACAGTCTTCAATACAGCGAGTGTGAAGGATTTATTTTCTTCTTCTCCTTTATGGATTTCAAAGATTGGACTGTTTGTATTCCTTTTTGTGTGAATACAAACATTGAAGCAGTGAAAGGTGGAGATGAATTGGTAAAAAATAAAACAGGTTGGTAAGCCTTCCAAAATCTCTTGCAGCAAACTATAGGATCAGTGCAGATGGAATACTCTCTATGGAGGAGTGACATTGAAGAAGAAATCATCCCTCTTTACCGGTATGTTTTCATTCACTATATAGCTTTCATTGTTTCACTTATTGTTAAGGTGGGAAAATCCTTGTATGTCTAGTTAAACACATGCAAATCTATATGGAAGTCATCACTGCAATTAAATTTCACTCATGAGCTATATATATTCCACAAAATTCAGATTTCTACTGGATTATGGGAAGAAAGAAAAAATTCGCCTTAGGCTATTGTATAGAACAGTGTTTATTAGGTCGGAGGGTTAATTGATGCTTCGCAGGACAATTTTTCACCATAATTTTTTCATGATATCTTTATATATTTTCATAATTTTTTCATTATATCTTTATCTTTAAATTTTTTCGTGATATCTTTATATACTTATTATCTATATCTTTATATATTTTCACCATAATTTTTTCTTCTTGTTTTTTACATTATGTTGAAATTGATGGAATTATTTGTTGTTTGAATCACAGTGTGGAGTACATTTGCAGCATAAGATAGGGGGGAAAGTCATTTTGCAGTCAATAGATAGTGATGCCTCTGTCTGAATTTGATCACCCTGAGAAAGGAGATGCTCCTTATGGTAAAATCTTTGATCACTTCTTCTGTTACTTTCTGCATGAAGAACTGAGCTCATTAAAGCATTTTTACAAGTATTTATGTCAGAGCAGCAATTGTAGATAACAATTTTACTTTCCCTGCATTTCTGTCCATTGACAATCTTTACTCATGCAATCCGAAGCAGGGAAGTGAAAATAATGAACAAAGCATATAAAGGAAATATCATAATGCCAAAACAATTGAGGAAACATCAAACATCATATTTCTGATAAGTGCAGCATTGTGTTCGCATAAGCATTTTTTTCTTAATTTACTTAATAACCGAGTAACATTCATTGAAAATGAATACATTATTATGGTATCACTTAACATATCTTATTTCTTCCTCGAGTTGTATCCCAAATTTTGAATAAATGTTCCCCATATCAAATTGTTGAGCTCAAGCATGTCTCTGGAAGATGAATTGCCAGTATTGATAACAAAATTAGTATAGATCTCAGAAACGTTTGCACTACCCACTCTGAATCCTTTCAGTCCTGCCTTCTCAATCAGCTCTCCTGCTGAAACTCCCAAACCTGGTGGGTTCCAAAACACTGATCCAGCACTGTGCTCCCCCAATAGCTGAGATAATCGTCTTCTGTGGAATCAAACCATGTTTCCGTCAGTTTACTGAGCAAAATGAAATCACTGATCAACAACTATCATCCCACCATAAAGAGTGGCAACATTATCACTTTGGGTGAGAGTTCGTGGAGGACACTGAATCTTCCTCCGAACTGCTCGTTGTACAATATTTATGGCTGGGAATCACATTCAATGGAAGGTGCGGTCCATTGGCT
Organism: Berberis thunbergii; assembly: GCA_003290165.1. Classification (NCBI taxonomy): domain Eukaryota; kingdom Viridiplantae; phylum Streptophyta; class Magnoliopsida; order Ranunculales; family Berberidaceae; genus Berberis; species Berberis thunbergii. The sequence continues at coordinate 22,954 of QNQO01006339.1, forward strand.
TTTTCAAGATTGAAATTCTGAGTATAAACATATTCTGCATGAATTATTGTAGAGAAAATATTTGTACTTTCTGCATGAATTTTGAGCAGCAATTTTTGTTGTTGACAAGTTTTATCAGTTTATGCTCTTAATTTTATATATGTTCTAGTCTTTTTTATGTTTTTTTTTTAGTATTGCAAAATTTAAAAATATAGTTTATGTGGCTAGGCATGTATGCTGGAAATGTTGCTTCAAAAGCTAGTGGTGTTCTTTCAGTGGAACTTGCAGGCTTATATGAGGTTTGGAAACATGGAAAACTACCTTGGGAAAGGCTGGTCATGCCTGCAAAACATCTTGCTGAAACATGATTCAGAGTATCTCCTTATCTCCGTTTGCAAATGGATCGCACAAAAGCTGTGGTCCTCTCTAACAAAGGACTTCGCGAGATATTCACGTCAAATTGAGAACTATTTTAGTTTTCTTAGTGTTAGCATACTGATGATGTACTTGATACATGTATTTTTTTTAAATTACTAATCCAATATGAGAAACGTTGTTGTAATTGATTCCAACTATTTCACTTTGTAACGGTTGCAAAATTATTTTAATTTGGGTAGTAACATTGATATTTAAATATTTGGTTTCATAATCTCATTGGATGTCATTCATTTGTTGATATTTATTTATTTAACTAAAAACATATAAAATTTTACATTGATTTTAGTAAAAAAAAAAAAAAAAAAATTGTAACACGTCGATGTGTTGCTAATATTTGAACATTGTAACATGGTACAGTGCTATTAGCAATATCGGACAACTGTTACGACAGTTGAATGTTGTAACATGCCGATGTGTTACTAATATTTGTAATGCCATGATTTGCAAGATTTTTGTGGCGTTACAAATTTTTTTAGGAACAAAGCTAATGTGTTACAAATTGCCATTTATGGTGTAGTGCAAGCAAGACTCCATATTGGCACATAAAAAAGCCTAGCTCGACAGTCAATCCCAAAGCTCCCTCAATCACCCTCCCTAGTGAGTACCCTACCCATTCAAGCGTATGACACCCATATTTACAACTAGGCTTCTTATTCATTATTCAATATAAGAAAACAAAAAAAATGAAAAGAAAAGTTTGTCTTATTCAAAACCCCAATTATGACATCCTTTTTCTCCCACTTTACATCTCGGAAGCCATCACTTTAATAGAGACGAGAAAAAACACACTTTCACATCTTTTTAACTTAACCCGAATTGCAGACTGACTTGCATGAAGGCTTATGTGGCCTATCCTAGGCCATAGGTTCAAATTGCGCCTACGTGGCATGCATTACTAGTCGTTGATGACAATGGCTATATTTCACTGGATAATATCAGTTGTGTGATCAGTTGTACGTAAGAACAACTATTTTTTTCAACAAAATGGTCATTTTGAACAACCATATTTTACAAGCCTATTAATTTTACCACAACAATCCACATTAATTTCGATTAAATTTGTTTTTTGTTTTTTTCCATCTTCCATATTCAATCTTCATTTTTTGTTTTAGTTTTATTTTTGGAATTATAGTTTCAAACTTTCAATTTCAATCAAATTTTAAAGTTCAATATCTAGATTTTTTTTTCAAGTTCTTCTATTATCAAGATGATTATGGATCATTGTAAAAATATCCCCAATTAAATTTGGAAGATAATGATGGATCTCCATTTGAGATCGATGATTACTGTTCCAATTTGCAGTATTTTAATCGAGCACAATCGGAGGTTTGATCAACAAATTCTTTTTCACAAGGTTGGTCTCAATTTCATGAAACTCCGCAAATCCCGAATATTCAATCACAATTTATTTCTCAAAATTTATTATCTCAAATGTCAACTCAATCACAAATATTTAAAAGCAAATATTTTCAACTCCAACCTTTCAATCTCATTTTCAACTACAAAATTTTCAATTCCAAATCCCCAAATCTCAATCTCTTCAACCCAAATGGAGGAAGCAAATGAATTCAAGGAAGGTCGAGGCCTAAAAAAGTGTCTCTCACAAACACACCAATGCTTGAAGTTGAAGAAAATGAAGGCTTTAATGTTTTACAAGGTGATTGCTAAAACATCATTGAAGATGATATTTTGTGTGACACCTATATTAGAGCGTCCGAAGATGGTATAATTGAAACTGACATGAAGCAAAAGTTATTCTACCAGTGGGTAAATGAAATTTACAATGACATAATTGTTCGTGGGTTCGAAAGAAGGATATGTATGATTAGAAAACTACACTATCAAATAATGTTCCACATGCAACCTCGCAGGTCAAATCGTCACACTCCATCGAGATTATCTACACGAAACAAGTGTTCTGCTTCGCAAGACTTACAAACATCTTAGTGATCACAGTGGAAAACAACACAACCAAGTTTGACAAATGTATTCTTGGCATTCCGCATATACCAAGCATGGAATGTGATACAACCAAGTCTTACAACCAAGAATAAAATGTGACAACCAAATCTTACGACCTATTTGGGATCATCGGGTGACACTTGTTCGAATCCATTACACATATTCAAGAACCCATACACGATAAGTTGAGTTTACACAAGATAACACACAATGAGGTTTCTCCAGTAGCATCTCTTAAATAGATGGTGGGAGAAAGGTATGTTTACACTCAAATCACTTCCACCTTTATTGTGTAGAAGTGAGGTTCACCTTTACATGTATGAAGGTTTTGGGTGATAAATTTTTTTTCTCTTTAGGGATTTTAAATCTCAAACAAAGAAGTTATTTGGTCTAGGTTAAACTTTCAACTTGAGTCCTAGATTTTTATCTTTTTCCTTTGAAGCTCACTCAAAGATGATATTGAGAGATTTCCTCTTAAACATGGGAAAAACTTGTTCTTCTTCTTGATGGATTTGTTACTCTTGAAATGTTCTAACAAGTTTTTCTTAAACTCCCAAAGTTGACAAATGCAAATGAGGCTTCATCTATTTATAGACTGATCCTAAAGTGGTGAAGTCAGCTTTGCTAACCTCAAATTTTATTTTTAGAATTGTTAGATTCATAACACTTTTTGCTTTATCAAAACAGTCTTTTGCTAACAGCAAAATATCAAATGTGAAGTTGACTTTACTATGCCCATGCATCTTTTTTAAACAAAATATTTCTCTTTTGTCACATGTCATTGTATTTGACATGGACATCTCCTTTAACCACGAGGATGTTTAATGAAGTAATATTCATCATCTACTTATGTGTGAGAATAATCAAAACTCAAACATTAAATTTTAGCTCCCACATATTTCGCCTCCAATTATCTTTTAACACTTCAGTTAAATTATGGCCATCCACAAGTTATTTTTGCCTTATCTTTTTGTGCCCCTTATCTTAGCCTACTTTCTTGGACTTATCTTCTTGAAGCTTTTATATTGCTTGAACGGTCTTCATACCTTTGACTTTGGTCTTTTGGGTTGACTTTGTCCATTGTTGATCTTGGCTTTGACCTTGATTGGTACATGACTTGATCTCAACTTCGTACAATGACACATTCAGCTGAGTCTTCACAATCACATTCGAATTATCTAATTTCATCGATTACTCACAACCCAATATGCACAACTTTATAATTTGTGTAATACATTTTTACAATATTACTCCACTCAACCTATAATGGTTTACAAGCTTAACCAATAATTAGTTTTGCTTTAGTTCACAAATAACATTTTCAGTCTCAGCACATTTTGATCCAACACTTCATTTTCTGCAAGTATGAGTAAAAGGTTGACTTTTAATACTAGGATCTCCTATGATTTCATAGGGCTAGAGAATCAATCCAGTAAAAGGTATTTATTGGTGATAATGGTCACCCTAGTAACAAAATTGCCCCTCCCCCGGAAGAAAATCGCTAGACAAGCCACAAGAGAAGAAACCAAAGGTAAGGGGAACAAAACACTTTGATAAGCCAAATCTCTAAATAGTGGAAAGAAACACAAAAACGTAGTGAAAAAAGGATAACACAATTAATAGATCAACACAACATACCGAGTATGGTAAATATCATAAACAAATTTTTTTTTTGAGGTTGGACTGCATAAACTTTATCTAAAATTGATGGAAAGAGAAGATTTGGCGGAGTATATATATCCAATTAGAAGAACAAAAACTGAAATCGCCAGGTTGGATGTCGGGCATCAAGTAATGATAGGAAATACATAAATTGTCACGATGAGAAGGAACATGCCTGACTGAAAATGATGAAGATGAAGATTATGAGGAACACGTTTGACTAAAGATATGAAGATGCAAATGTAACTTCGTCTTTGTATATTTTTTTCAATGAAATATTAAATTTTACAATTTAATATTAATTTTCAAACATGTGCAATCTAGCTCATAAACTTAGTGCTAGCAAAATAAAATTAATTAACTCTTAGATTTGAGGAATATCTTTTATAAACATATTTCTAATAACTTAAATGGAGAAGACATACTTCTATTAACTTAATTAGAACATATAACGAAACTTAAAATATATTTGAGAAATATATGAAAGTAAACACATCAAGATGATTCAAAACGATCACAGGTGTGTTGTACTAAATCATGTTGCAATTGATGGTGAACTGTTGCATCCCGATAATCAATACATGTTATGTACTCACCATAACGCCATCTAGGTTCATAATCATGGCTAGGCTCAGCCAATGAGAAACCACTTGGAATATATCATTCCTGATCGGACACCCAACGGTGTTATCTTTAACAATCACGTTGTGTAAAACGATGCAAGTGAACATGTGATATCATGCATTTGCTTTTTGCACTAAGTTTTCGAGGGTTAACGAATAATGATCTGTCGTGCTTGCAAAACCCCCAATGCCCTTTCAACATCTTTCCTAACAATTTATTGGACCTTAACATATAACATTTCTTTCTCATTGAGGGGACTTGAAAACTTTTACATTATAGTAGAAACTATAGATAGATATTATCATCAAGTAAATAACACATGATATAATCACGTTCATTGATATTGAAATTTGCGAGAGGAGCCCCACATTTGCTAAGTAAATAAAACACTGTTGATTGATCAAGATCCATAGATCATGGGATGCAATGACCTCGATAGAGTGCTATAGTTGAATAACGTTTATAGTTCTATTATGCACATTTCCAATCAATTGACCAATTTTCCATTCTCAATGCATGCAATTGATGCTTCCTAACATTTCAGGAAATCCATGTTCTTAATTATCAGCAAGCAATCTAGCCACATCTTCAGTAGTTGGTTTCCGTAGATACTTCTCTCAAAAGACTTGCATAACAGTCTTACACAATTTCTTTTACAAAATCTTATGCAATTATTTTAGCAATTTTTAAATTCATCAAGACCATCACCTAACGTTCCATTGGTGAGCATGCGCAACGCACAAGTGATCTTGTGAATAAGAATTTTAAGCCAATTTTTGAAGTTGTTTGTGAATTAGAGCAAAAACAATATTGGTTAAGCTTGTAAAACCAATATAGGTTCACTGGAGCGATATTGTAAAAATGTATTACTGAATTATAAAGTCGTGCATATTGGATTGTTAGTGATCGATGAAATTAGATCATTTGAATGTGACCATGAAGACTCAACCAAAAACATCTATGCAAGAAGATGAAATCAAGTCATGCACCAATCAAAGTCAAAGCCAAAGTCAACAATTGACAGAGTCAACTCAATATATCAAATTCAAATATATGAAAATCGGTCAAGTAATGTCAAAGCTTAATGTAGGCAAGTCTAAGATGATTAGAGTCTAAGAAGGTGGACCAAGACAAATGGCACAAGAAGAGACAAGGCAAAATAACTTATGGATGACGAAAATTCAAATGTAGAGCCAATAACTACTTTGACACAAAAATGTGTGGGAACCGAATTTCAAATTTGAATTTGAGTTATCCTCCCAACGTGGTAATGGATGTTCTCTTGAGGATAGATATTCCCTCAAAAGACATGCTCATGTGCTTAAAAAAGATGCCGATGTCGAGTATACTAACATATGACAAAAGAGAAACTTTTGTTTTAATAAACTTGTCTAGACATAGTAAAATCGACTACGCTCTTCAAGTGTCACTATCAACACTGTTTTGCTAAAACAAAGAGACGTTATGAATCTACCTATTGGAAAAAATGAATATGAAGACGACAAAGTCGACTTCACCCCTCTAGGATCAGTCTATAAATAGCTACACCCTCATTGGCCTTCATCAACTTTTGGAGTTCAAGATAAACCTGTTAGAGCATTTCAAGAACAACAGATCCAACAAGAAAAATAACAAGTTTCTCCCCATTGTTCAAAAGGAAATCTCTCAATCTCTACATGTCATTTTTAACGAGCTTCAAAAGAAAACAGAAAGATCTAGGGCTTGAAAAATAAGCTTAACCTAGACCAAACAACTTTTTTGTTTGAGATCTAAAAGCCCTGGAGAAAAAACTTTCATTTTCACCCTAAACCTTCATATTTGTAAAGGTGAACGTCACTTTTACTCTATAAAGGAGTGATAATTCCTAGCTTAAACTTTCTCCCATCTGCCTATTTGAGAAACACTATTGGAAAAACCTCTTTGAGTGTTAGCTTGCCTAAACTCAACTTACCATGTGTGGGTTCATGAAACCATGAAATGGTTTTCTACGAGTAAATGTTACCCCAAATATCTCAAGCATGTGGTAGACTTGGTTATGTCGTATTCCATGATGGTGTGATCATTGGCTATTTAGTAAGTCTCGCGGAACACGAACATTCGACCAAGTTGTATCTTTAAAATCCCAAATACACATCCTTCAAAATTGGTAGTGTTGTATCCCAGTGTGACAACCATGGTATTCGTAAGACTCGTGGAGCAAAATACTTGGTTCGTGTCTGTAAATCTCGTTGGAACATTATTTGAGAGTGTAATTCTATTTTAATCAAGTAACAAAAGTTTGAGGCTCACACACTATTTTCATCGAGGAAATAACTTGTAGGGCCAATCAAACCCTGACTTAGGTAAACCTTGTTATATTTGTATGTGGTTTTGTCTCTTTCTCTATCTTTAGTTACTTGTGGATGGTTGCTTATCTTATCTTCTTGCATGTTTTAAGTAATATAAGTTTTTGGAAATCATATTTTAGCTTGTTTGATTTGTGCTTCAAATCTTGAATCTACTTTGCAAAAGTATTTCCATAGGATCGTATTTTAGATCCCAAGACTTGTGAGACCACACAAACCTAGAGATGAATCATTTCATTCTCTACACATATCTTTAAAAGTATTTATTGGTACTTAGGTCAAAGAGATTATTGTGAGCACAAAGTGTTCATGGAGTGCTCAAATAGCCTACTAATCTGGCATTCTTCTGCAAAAGTTTTTCAAAGAAAGAAGTTTTTTTAAAAGAAGACCATTCACCCCTCCTAGTCTTGCTCATCATAGGGCACCCCTTGACTGGTAATTAGAAAGTACATAAACTTTCACATTTCATCGATACACTGAACTGAGTCAAATACACATTATTCTCAACAAGTGTATCCTGAATGCCATAAAACAACAACAATTGCATTTGAAATCCCTTTATGAAGTACTGACCATTGAAGATGAGATTATCACTAAAATAATCATTGTATACTCCTTGAGTTGCTATTGCACGTGGTAGCCAAACTTTTTTTTGCTCTTGAACATTAAGTGAATCATTGACTTCCATTGAAATCGGGTTGCTTGAACCAATTATAGTTGCTCCCAATAAAATTCTTCCTCTACTTCTAAGAAACCAAGCATGTCGCCCTCGGAAGTTGAATCCAAACCTCGATACAAAAATATTTATAATCTTCTTATGTAACAATTTCGGAGTTTCATCCATACTGGACATTTTATCAAATACTTGGAGTGCCCAAATGAAAACAAGTTCAAATGAAGATTAATTGCGAAATGGATAAATGTGTATGAAAGATGTGGTTCTCACAAAGAAAATATAGAAAAAAAATTGAAGAATTTTGACCAGAAACGAAAAAGAAATGGTGATGGAAAGGTTTCAAGGGAAAAGAAAATTTTGTTGAGTTCCTTGGAGAATATAGTGAAAAAGGAGTTGCGAAGAAGAAAAAGACATTTAAAGAGGAGGGTCGCTTGACTACAATTGACCAATGCCATTTGACCTATGATAAGCCACGTGGCCCATCATAGGCCAAATGACCCATTTTGCTTTTGTTTTTGTTATGTCCAAGGGTGGAGCCAAAATTCTTTTGGAAGGGGGCAACTAATTATTATGTGAATTAGTGGAGTAATGGACCAACCATTTAAGGAAATGTGAGGGGGCAAAATGGGGGTGAAAGAAAAATACATCATTTTCAGGGGGGCAATCAGTAGTATTAACCAAGTGGATCCTATTATTCTATAGGTAAATCAACAACATTTTCAAAGTTATCGGAAGAAAAAATTATAAGAAATTTAATTAACCCTAACTAGCTCTTCGCCCATTGTGGATGCTCTTAATCTTTAGTTTTCTCTTCTTGATAGGTTACCTCCCTACCAATCTTTTTGCAAACAAACGCTCCCCTCTCTACTCACCCTGTCTCCTTCAGTCTATTTCAACTTAGCATACATTTATTTTGACACAGAAACAATAATATCAAATGATTGGATAAAAATGCTCTCTTTTTGCATTTGCAAACGTGGAATAACTGTTGATGAATGACGATCATCGTCATATACTGTTAAATAATAGAAGTCTACCTATGTTACAAATAGGAAAGTATTACAGAATAGAAGTCTACCTATGTTGCAAAATAGGAAAGTGTTACAGAATAGGTTAAGAAAGTCAGAATATAATAGAAGTCTTAGGTTTCCTATCTCTACAAGGTTAGGTCAGAATTAGCTTTATAAGCTTGTATTCATCAATGATAATAATACAATAATATTACAATACAATTCTTTACATGGTATCAGAGCGCAATGTTCTTTGGTGACCTAAAACAACTACGGGGACTCAAGCTCTTCCCCGTTTCCGATGACTATGCACTTTGACTCTAGACACAAGAGGTGGGGAAGGGAAATCACAAGTCATCGCCTTGCTTAGCTTCTGCACACACAACATTGCAATCAGAACAAAGTAATTGCTTGCCTCATCTACACCAACACCACATCTCCATTAACGACGCTAATCCCTTTTCTTCTTCCATTCTTTGCCTTTCACATTCAACACATCAATTTCAATCACTCAGCTCGATTTCCAGTAGCACAACTAATTTCTTCCAGCAGATCGCATCAAGGTCAAGGCAACCCATCACAACAATTGTTCACCAACAGTTCACTGTTTAGAACTTTCAACATTGTTTACCACTGTTGTTGTTCATCATCTCTTCACTTTCTCATCTCATGTTCTCATCTTCCCCAATTCAAAATCAAAAGAGATCTCAATTTCTCAGCCCCTCTATTTTTCCCAAATTGAAACCACTCTTTCCCGAATTCCATAGACACACAATATCTTCATCACAGACACCCAATCATCGTCTTCAAAATCTGATCAATCAGAAACCATCAACCACAATCAAAATCACGCATGAAGAGTCAAAAGAGATTAATTGCAGCCAAAAGGAGAGAAGATTGCAACAAGAAGAGCAAAATCACTCTCTATTTTCTATCTTCACGCAGCAACCAGCATGTAGAGTTCTTCACGACCAGCAAAGGAGATCTCTTTTCACCAAAAGCCAAAACATTGATCCCCTTCTTCGTTTGTTTCTTCAAGTCCCATAAGAAGGAAATAAGAAAAGAAGAAAATTCCTTCAAATTGTTATAAAGCTCTGAGCTATTTGCACCTCGAGTTTTACTCAGTACCACAAAAAAAGATGAAATCAACAAAGAACAACAACAACTTCTCTCTCTGGCGCACACGACAGCAGCACCCAGACAGATGTAGAGCACACGATCTTTTTCTCGTCCTCCTTGTCACAACTTCAATCGCACATCAGATCGCACATCAGATCGCACGGTAGAGAAGAATAAGAAGAAACGGAAGGAAATTTTTTTTTGAATCTCTTTCACTCCACTATTCACACCCACCATCTTTGGTGACTACCAAAATCTGTGTTGACTCGAATTGAGCAATACCAAAACTCGAGTTGAGTCATGATTTCTTCATGCAAGAATCACTACCAAAATCTGTGTTGACTCGAATTGAGTAATATCAAGACTCGAATATTGAGTCAAGATTTCTTCATACATGAATCACCCAAAATCTGTGTTGACTCGAATTGAGCAATACCAAGACTTGAATTGAGTCATGATTTCTTCAAACATGAATCATCCATAATTTTCCAGAATTCGACAATCAGTAATGATTTCATCACCAAATAGAACTTCAAAGTTTCTTCCAAGCTGCACATTTCGTCTTCTGCGTCTACATGTCAAGCTTGCGATAGAGTGTTAAAGAATAAAAGTCTACCTATGTTACAAAATAGGAGAGTGTTACAGAATAGAAGTCTACCTGTGTTACAAAATAGGAGATTGTTACATAATAGGTTAGGAAAGTCAGGATAGGATAGAAGTCTTAGGTTTCCTATTTCTACAAGGTTAGGTCAGAGTTAGCTTTATAAGCTTGTATTCATCAATGATAATAATACAATAATATTACAATACAATTCTTTACAACAACAAGAAGTGACAAATGCTCTATGTACTCATTATTAAATATCGTACTCAACACCTGACCAGGGACGGAGCCACATGGGGGCACTTGCCCCCATTGACTTAAATTTTTTATTTTTATTTTTAATATGCTCCGTTGTGATGTCGACGACTCGGTCTCGTCTTGCCATTTTTTTCTCCCTTCCTGCTCCACCCTTTTCCTCTCTTCTGCTCTCTTTCTGTTTACTACGACACCGACAACCGCCTCGCCTCCTACTCTCTTCCTCTCCCTCCCTTTTTGCTTGATTTGGTTCTTTTTTCTTACCATCACTATCAGCCACCAACAACTGCAACCTCTTTTTCATGCTTTGAGGAAGGAGAATGTTTTTTTAATGTATTTTCTCAAGATGAATTCGTATCGAGGTCTATTTTTGTATTTTATTTATAGGCTTTTTTTGGAGATGCATGAAATTTGGATCCATTAATTTTTTTTCTCAAGATACGTGTTTGTATCTCGAGGTTGATCTATGAGTTATTGTTTGAAGACATTTTGATAATCAACGTGAGCCTTTTGACAGTCAATGCACATTGACCGTTAGTCTCGGGAAGACTGTAATAATGATTAATGATGGGGTAACCTCTAATTAGTCAATTATGATAAGGTGGCAAATTGCAAATAACCAAAATTTGTATCCACATCTAATTTTACATTTGAAATTAATTTTTGCCCATTAATGATGGGGTAACCTCTCATAGGTAATCTCCCTACCAATGTTTTCGCAAACAGACGCTCCCCTCTCTGCTCATCCTGTCTCCTTCAGTCTATTTGATCAACTTATTAGTTATTCTAGACACAGAAACAGTAATATCAAGTGATCTGATAAGAATGCTCTCTCTGTTTGCACTTGCAAAGGTGGAATGATTAATTGTTGATGAAAGACGATCATCATATATAAGAAGAAGTGACAAATGCTCTGTATACTGACTATTAAATATCGTACTCAAACACCTGACCATGTAATTTATTTCATTCGATTTATAACACACACTATAGTACATCAGTCTCCTTGCAATCATTCATCTTCTCTGTTTTGGTCTGGGAAGGTTAGAATTCTTCTTTGAATTTGAAATAGTAGAGTGGCCCAGTAACATAAGAAACAAAAAGAGAGTGGGGTCATTAGCTTGATTAAAGGTTAAAGAATGCAAAATATTGGCGTGAATTTAGTTGGATAAATTCTATTCTTAAATGAACACAATTTGGAAAATTTGAAGCTATACTACCTCCTATGTACAGGCAGTCTATTACATAGCTTTGTTCATTTGTAATGACTATATATTTGAAAAGTTTCCAACATTTCACCTAGAAAATAATGATTTATACAGGCAACAATTTATCAAGCACCTATGTGTTGAATTATTGTTGCCTCTTAATTTAGTCAGCCTTTTAGTTTATTATTGTTTTGTTCCCAAGGTTCATCTTAGTATTAGAGTAAGGCTGTCAAAGGTGGTCAATGAAAAATCATCAAAATGAAGAAAATGTCCAAAGATAAGTGCTTAGTTTTAGTTGGTTGTTAGTGGAAAATTATATTTTGGTTCACCCTTGACAAGATCTTCCCAAATTTGAGAAAACTTGTATTCCACCATAATTCTATCTTACCTTTATCTTTATCTACCGTTTTGTTTAGATTCATATTATTGTTTTCCTTGAACCAACTGTGTTAATAACAAGGATTGTGATTTTGTGAAATTATATGAAATTTTGTCAAAAAATTGTTATTTTAAAATTACGAAGAAAAACAAGTTATATTTTTTGGAGGCTTTTTTTGAAATACCAAACATAGATCCAACCAAGTTCATCTTTACTGAAGTTTATGGTATCAAATCTTTCACTAAAGGCATACCATGAAATGCTTAGATATCTTTGTTCCAACGGTATGTTGATCATAAAAATGCCCGAAGAAAGATGTGAATGCCACTAGATATATCAGGCTATATACAACCTGTAACCCTTGTGAAGATCTCCTTATACCTTGTATTTTATGGTCAAGTGTCAATTGTCAATGGTGCATATATATAATTTGTCTGTTCCACCCCAAATCACACACACAAAAATACCACACAATTGCATTTGGCATCTGAAATATTGATCTTGGAATCCTTGAAATGTAATTATACCCATACTACACCAAATTGACATTTTTGTAACAACTCTCTAAACAGTAACACTTTTAAGCTATAACAATTCACAAAACAATTTTAAATATTCTCAAAACAATAATTGTATCATCATGGATAGTATGGTCCTACAAGTGATACTATTCATAGTGATCTAATTTATTGTATCATTTTTTTTACTAAATTTACACACAATAATAATTGTACTTCATTTTTTTGACTAAATTTAGTTTTGACTTGAAATTGTTTGTTGGATTGTAACAACTCAAAAATGTTACTATTTTGAAAGTACTAGGATTCACTTTTTTTCTTTGAAAAATTAAACAGTGGAAAAAAAAAAAATACTGTACCATTGCTCAACTAATATTTAGCATTCACTTCAAAAGTACTAGGATTGAATATATGCCGAGGCCAGGCTATAAGATCGTAGACCCAAATTCAAACATTTAATTAATATGAGGACCATGATACTATATCAAGAGGATCACATTGAGACTTGTGCATGCATACAATATAGTATCCCTTTCAAAAACAAACTTTATAATAAGTTGGTAGTGATGAAGATGTGCATTTGAATTAATTTGTATGATATTTTATACTGAAGGTGCAGTTAATTTGGTAAAACAAATTATTATATCACTAGCACTGACAGGTATGTAACCTAGGATATAAAAGAACTCATGGTAAAAAAAAATTACTATCCATATATTCACCAAAATCTTGTAGAGAATAGAGCCACTTGTTACCCATTGTAACCCAGATAAGATTCGCCTTCACATTCACAAACAAAAGTAGACTGGACTCTGCATCTCTTCATGTGCAAAGCATGAAATGTACATAAATCTAAGGGTGTGTTTGGTTCTATGGATTCTTATTTCATGGAATTCAATCAGAAATTACCTATATCTAAGTTAATTTGAGTTTCACTTAATAACTTATCATTAATTTTTGTGATTAATGGTGAAAATTGAAGTCTTATAAACATGAAAATACATGATTTGGAAGAAACAAACTGTGTGATTTTCATGTTCATGAACCTCAATTTAACTTTAAACATAAAAAATTTCTCATAAATTTTCATAAAATATGATTCCATCCAAACAAACGCACCTTAAGTATCAACGCGGGGGGACTCATTTTCTTTTATCTTTATTACGTGGTGAGTCAAGGAATCATCAATTCCATGCATGAAAGAATATATGCCAAGAAGAAAAAGGGCTCAAAAGTACTACCGAGAGAATCTATTTTATCACAAACAACTTTACCAACTTTTAAGTTTTAACAAATAATTATTGATCATAAGATTGTGGCTTGCAAGCGAGGGATAAACTTTCTATATCCATGTACCCATGTACGGCATGTAAACGGAATTTCACAAACAAAAAAAAAAAAAAAAAAAAAAACCGGTGCTATGTGCTCCTGCATATACATGTCCCACTTTGTTCCATGTATGGTTGCCAAATTTAATGGATTAGGTATGAATCTGAAAACTTAAAAATGTCGCCATGTACGCATTGGGGCCACCGTGCCCCCTGTTATTTTTTAGGAGCCCTTTTAGGGAGTGAGGGTAAGGAGGGAGGGATGGGATCCATCTCCTTTGAGATAAGCGATGCCACACATTTTGAGGCAATTTCGCTCTCCTTCCCTCGCTCCCTAGAATTTATGTTTTTTTTTTTTTTTTTGTGTTAATATCCATCTTTGTTCTCCTTCTTAGCTTTTATCTGTGACTTTGTTAGAGAAATGTAAAGGTGGAAGCATTAATAATAGGCAGGGTAAAATTGATGAATGAAGTGGGTAACAAAGAGGTGATATGGTTGTACTCCGTTGGTGGTAACACAATAACGATGGCCGATGGGAGATAATAGCACATAATGTGCATCGAAATCCTATTGTCAAGTAATGGTGAATCTGCCTTGTTTGAAATTTTTTTTCTTCTTCTTATTTTAAAGAGAAAGGCTGTGAAAAAAAAAAAAAAAAAACCCAAGAAGACACCTAAACAAGGCGTGTAGAATTACTCAAACAAGAGTGAATGATGTTTCTTCTTTGAAACCTGAAATTGTTGGCTAAGTATCACACAACAAATAGGACATTTTACATTAATTCGGTCCCAATTCCTGCAAAATCAGAGCATTATAAGCAGAAACAAACACAAGCAACCCGTGAACTTGAGTTATGCATTTGGGAATCGAGTATACTGGGGACCAAACCTCACTGAAAAATCATGGAACCTTAGCTTAGTTGCAGGCAGGTCCTTGAGATTTAACGGTTTTCATGAAATCAGGGGAGATAACGTTAGCTGCTGACACCTTGTAAGTTGAAAGCGTTCCAAAATTTCGAGTTTAGCTGCAACCACGTGTAAGTAAGTCTCCAAATCAATCAAGATTTGTGTGTTTGGTCAAGCTTCGAAGTTAGAGAACCAATATTGAAAATGAAATACATCCCCAAGTGGCATCTTTCAACTTGTCTGGTATTAATCCTACCAGCCGAGTGTACTAGATCACATTCGTCTATTCAGCAATTTTTTTTTTTTTTTTTTTTTTTTTTTAAGTGAGTTGGGTTTTTAAGAATTTCATAACCCATCAACTTGGACGACTTATAGGCCTATTCAACACTCTCTCTCTAGGAATTTTAAACGGTGAGGAAATGTGCGAGGGGTCACCATCCCCTCAAGATGTGCACCTTTGTTCATCTCGAAGAAATGAGCGGTTCGACGTGTTTCTTCGCTGCTTATAAAAGCTGCGCGACGATATGTACGATGGGGAGTGTAACCATCCATCCCTTCGAGATGCGCACATTCGCTCATCTCCAAGGAAATGGGTGATTACACCCATCGCGCGTTTCCTCGCAGCCTAGAAGAAGGGCTCCTCTTTCTCTGATCCCTAATTAATTCTTGGCATTTAAAACTTTATAAAAACAGAAACACAGACTAGTACAGTTCATCATTTAAAACGAAAGAGTGACGATAGAGAGAGAAGACAGAGTGTGGAATCTCCTTTCCTCTTCATCTCGGAAACTGAGCTAGCTGTTCAGCTCAAGAGGATAGAGTGTGGTAATTTCGTCATCTCTTCTTCTGCAACTCTTGCCATTCCCAACAAGTGTCATTGGTGTTAGTGTTACTGTTAGTATTGTTGGAGCAAAGAGAGTGAGAGCTTTGATTAATTAATATAGCAAAGCAAGTGAGAACCCCAAAAAGATAAATATATACATACTACTACTCTCTGCCCTTTCTTTCTTGTTTTCATGGAACCGCTTATCACGCACCCATCTCTCTCATTCAATCAGCTTTTCTTCTTGTGATAAGCTTCTCTCTCTATTGCTGCTACTACTACACTTCTCCCCACTGTCTTTTTCATTCTGATTTAGCCAACTTTTCTTTCTTTGGTCCCCAAACAAAAGGCAGAGAGAGCAGAACAATCAATCTAATTATGGGTAGAGAGAAGCATTGGAATAGTAGTGGTGGAGGTAGAGGTGGTGGGAAGTTTACTACTACTAGTAGTACTACTACAAGGAGAGCAGTACAACAACAGCAGAAGGAGAAGGAGATCACCCCAGGATGCATGAGTGGTGTACTTCATCTCTTCGATTTCAACCCCATCACACAACATCCTTGTTTTAAACCAAACCCCATTCAACAACAAGAGGATATTTCCATACCCATTCCTACTAAAGGTGAATAAGACTCTCAACATTGCTATTTTGATGATGTTTTTGTGAATGTTTTTGAATTTTGAGAAATGGGTGTTTGATGAATTCAGGTATAGAGGCACCAAGAAACAGCTTGGAATCTGAGACTGGGATGAAAGGTACAACTCAAGAGGAGAAATTTGATATCCCAGTAAGTGAAAACAACAAACAAACACTATTTGGGTTGTCAGGTTGTGGTAGTGATGATGTTGTTGTAATCTTAGATAGATTGATGAATTTGGTTCTCTTTGTTTTTCAGGCTGAGATTCGGCTTACTTTAAAAGGGAAAGACTGTTGTTCTTCATCAGAGAACAGTAACTCGCCCGCAGCTAAGACTCCGAATCTGGTAGCTCGGTTGATGGGTCTGGATCTCTTGCCTGATTCATCTTCTGCTTCTTCTTCGCCTTCATGTGCTTCATCCAACAAAGTACATTCTCGCCAGTTGATCCAAAGTAGGATGAAGAAGAAACGGAGTCATTTGTTGGAGAATGATAATTCAGGAACGCGTTCATTGCCAGACACACCGAGGATATCTTCGGCAAGAAGATCAGACGTGGATCCAAGATTTTCTCTTCAAATCAACAGAGAGAATGACGAGTTTGAACATTTTGGTCGAGTGTATAAGGATCAAAAATCAAGAAAGAAGGATTTGAAACAGGAAGATCAAGAGAACTGGAGTCCTGGTCATTATGCTAGACAGATAGTGAAGCAGGTGAAAGAAAGTGTGAGCAGAAGAGTTGGCGTAGATATAACAAATGTAGTCCGTAAAGACACTGAGATTCCGCTCCATATTGCTTCAAAGCACAGAAACATCAACCACAACACTACCAGAAACAAAATCATCCAAGTGGATCATTCAAGTGTCAGGAACAACAAACCAAAGCCTCTTGCCAAGATTGAAGAAGAATCAAGCACAATACTAAATCATTCGCCTCGCTCAGGAATGTTGGAGCTTAAGCAAAAGCCAACTTCAATCTTTAATGACAAAATACTACCACCTCCAAAGCCAATACTAACTCGACTGCCACCACCACCAAAACAGCCACCACTTTCTATCTCCGTAAAACCAAAATCCAAACCTCTTCCCAAAGAGCAAAAAATGGAGAAATGCAAGAAAGCGAACTGTGAACGATTTACTCCATCTCAACGAAGAGAAGCCAATCCATCAAAAACTGGTCTAGATTCACCAGACAAGAAATGCAAGAAAGTTCAACCAGCTCAAGCACAAACTCAAATCCAGGTACTATTATTATTACCAACAAGTATTAAGTCAGTTCTTCTTTTCAACCAATTTCATGCTTTTCATTGAAGGAAGGAAGGTTGTTCAAACTGTACTTTTTCGGTTTTAATACAGACTCGGCCTTCAAAACCATGTTCACGGTTATCTAGTTGTTCGAACCCAAGCCAGACACCGTACCAACAACAAAAAGGGACACTCAAACATCTCCGTGACCGAGACGACACCACCACCAGCGCCCCAAACAGTACTTGTGAGTACCGGTACATAAATGAAATTCTTGCATGTACGGGCATCAAAGACTCGACATTGATTTCATTCAACAACTGGTTTTCTCCTTCCCATCCACTCCCTCCATCATTATTCCTTTACCTCGAACAAGAAACATCGTCGTCAAACCTGAAGAACAAGAAGAAGATGTTGTTCGATCTTGTCGATGAAATCTTAGCAAACATTCTCAAACCTTACTTCAATTTGAAGCCATGGTTTGGCGGAAATAATTTCATCAAACAGTTGAATGGTAAACAGTTATTAGAACAAGTGTGGTCAAAGATTACTAGCTTTCCTTCCGCGAAATGTGAAGTGCTCGAAGACATTGACAGTTTGATAGAGAAGGATTTGCCTGAGGACAGTGCTAACCTGCGCGGGGTGCCAATGTTTGAAGAATGCGAGTCAATCGTCCTAGAGATCGAGCAAGATGTCCTCGAGACACTCATCATCGAGACAACCGTTTCATTCCTGATGATGACGTCAGCACAACAACGGGACCGCGCGGTACGGTGGAGGGCCATAACGGCGCCAAATTTGGATCTGACATGCACGTCACATGGTTACTCACGTGACGAGATGCCATTATCCATGTCGGGTCCATTGTGAATCTCGAGGAAGAACAACTTGATAGGGTTTGTGTGGTACCAAGAGAATTTATCAGGTGACATTTAGATGGCCTAGTTGTCAATTGACAAGAGCTACAGTTAGCAAATATGGGGGTGTATTTAATAAGTTTTTTTGTATGGATTGGAGGGGTGTGATCAGGGTACCTTCAATGAATTCTTAATGTTGAATGTTGGTATGTGCCACGTGGGATGTTCCCCCATTGTGTAGAGAGATTGAGCGGGAAATATTCAAAATATGTAGTTTGTAAATAAATTTTCTGGAAAAAATTTATATAGTTGGGAAATGTATTTGTTGGTGGTAGTGTTGATTCTTTCTGGTTGTGTTGTCTTCAGTTACAACAGGGCCACAGGCTCACTGCTCTACCATAATGACCAGAATGAAAATGTATCCCCCTATTTGTTTGAAAATTCAAACATGAAATGATCTGAAAAAAGGAAGATTTCGCAGCGGTCCGATGATTTTGTAATGTTTTAAACAAACACATATATGCGGGCGTTGTAAGATATTAGTTTGGCTGTTAGAGTGTCTGCATCAGTTACTAAATTGAAGAAGGAAATGCCAAAGGATGACCACAACCTTTTCTTTCAAAAGTTTGCCCATTATCTGCCAAGGTTGTAGAGGTTCAACTATCATGGGCATGATTTTTTTTTTAAGAGAATTCTAAATGTCGAGGGAATGAGCGAGGAAACGAGCGAGGAAAATGAGGTGGTGAGGTGAAAGCCGTTCATTTTCCTCGAGATGCATGCGTTGATTTTTTTCGCGTGCATCTCGAGGGAAATGAACGGCTTTTACCTCGCCACCTCATTTCCCTCGCTCGTTTCCTCGCTCGTTTCCTCGACATTTAGAATCTCTCTTTTTTTTAATGTTGAGACAGATTTTCGGGTGTAAACATTTACTGGATGGAGTAGGAAAGGCAAGTGTATTTGTTCCTCAAACTTGGTAAAAGTTTTAACAGTTTTTCCCCAAATATGGAAATGCAGTGATGGAGAAAGAACTGTTCTTTGGTACGCTTGACGTATTTATTGATTGGGAAAGGTAATGATAGTTTCTGTCCAGGGATCAGAGATCGTTCCCTCCTTATATGGGACAAATTTATTATCATGAAAAGGTCGTATTAGTTTTGAAAATTTGCGGTCCAGAATTTGCGTCAGAGGTTCAATCACGTAGAGTGAATCTTAAGCGGAACTTGGGATTGATCAGAGTAAAACTTTTGGAATTCCAAAAGTCTCAATCAAGGGTGTTACTCCTGTGTCGTCTGGTTGAAGTTTGAATGTTTGAATTATCCTTTCTTCTAGGGGTGGGTAAAAATCAATTTAAATTCGGTTAATCGACCAAATCGATTTTCAAATTCGATTCGAATATGAGTAAAAAGAAAATAATTTAAACCGAACCGAACCAATTATAAACGGTTTGAAATCGGTTTACGATTTTGAACCGATCAATTAATTAGATATATATAAATAATTAAATAACATGTAGGTGTCAATACCTGATTAGTGCAACAAATGCACTACAGTACACCCTGTTGCACTGAATCACTCCATTCTTTCAAAGTTTTTAACTTTGAGCTAAAAATTGAGTCTATAAAAAAATTGGGTCTGTAAAAAAAAATTGGACATGTTTTAATGAAAGTCTTTCAAATGCTTGAGCCTGAAATTTCGGCCCAACCGATCCAAAATTCGATTCAACCAAATTCGGGACTCAAAACCGAACCGAACCGACATTGCTCACCCCTACATTCTTCCATCACAATTTAAGAAAATAAAGTCAGAAATTAGGCTCAGCTGGTATTCGGCTTTTCTGCTAGATTATAAGTCAATTTGTGTAGAAAGGGTAATATGAGTTATCAAGAGTACCCAGCCAAGTCGCGCCTTGTAATTTGCATACTTGAGCAAGGATGACATCGGTACAAGACACAGGGATTTTCACGACGCTAGGTTTGTTACAGCTGCAGTCAACACGGTTATAACGGAGACATTTGTAGACCATGGGTGTCATGGTCCGATATATTTGTATCTACACTCATCGTATCCCTTTTATTTTTCTGTAAAAGATATAGATTTATCCAAAAAATATAAGAAGCTACCATTTTCACTTCTATTGTTAATCTTTAATGCATGTTGGCTGAACAACAGTGAAAAAAAAACAAACAAACTGTATCCACCTAATGCATGGGCTACACCTCATGTTGACAAGTAAACAGCCAGAATTTATATCAATATTTGGAGGAGCTCGGAGCTCCCACATGAATGGGCTTAGGCAACAAACATCTCAAATATGCAGCTTAGCATATACGAGGAAATGGACAATTATGAACTCTACAGTTTGTCAAGAGCATTACTAGTTAAAATTGAATTTTGGGGACTAAAGGCTGAAAATGACCAAGGTAAGTGTGCCATCAGGGATTTTTTTTACAAAAAATCTAACTGTCGAGGGAAATGGCGAGGAAAACAGCGAGGGAGGGGAGGGCCGTCCATCCCCCTGGGGATGCGTATCCATCCCCTCTGGATGCGTGCTGTGACTTTTTTGCGCGCATCCCGAGGGTGATGGACGCCCCCCCTCCTCCTCGCTATTTTCCTCGACACTGAGACGAGTTCTTTTTTTTAGCATGAGAACGCCTCAGGCGTCATGCAATATTCATAGTGCCGACCCAGATTTATTTAAATCCCCTTAGTGTGAGCTCAAAATAACAACTCCCTCAAACCCATTTATTTGAAACCTCTAATAAATGTACTTAGGGCAGAAGCCCATATAACCCAAATCAAAATCCTAATATGCTATGGCGCCTTCTGCGTCTAAGCATCAAACCCCTCTTTCTTATGCCCTTTCCCTTTCTCAAAAGTTCACTCCGTTGAACCAAGCAGAAGAAGCAACTGGTTCTTCCATGACCAGTTTACAAAGCCGCAGACTTCGGCACCAAATCCATATGTCCCAAAAGCATGTTTGGAGTATATCACTATGATTGAACCCTCCATGTATGCCTTCACCAAAGAGCCCAGCTCATCGCTAAGAATCTGTTTCCTCAACAACAGCAGTTTGAAGAAGCAGACACTCACAAATCTCAAGAGTTCTATGAGTTCATACTCGTAGATTCAGATTCGGTGATAGTCACTCATCACTATGATAAAGACAACTCAGACAGGATCGCCTTCTCCAAATGTCAGATTTTCAAAGTGTTCTCTGACAGCTTCCCCATTATCACAAAAAGTTCTCAGTGAACTATGTTCCCCAGACCTACAATTATCTTGACTACAAACTTGCATGTCAAGAGCCTTCTTCATACAATCTCATAATTGTGGCCATTCGTGGTTCTTCCTGTTCTGATAAATAGATTGGTAGAAACATAGATCATTCATCTCTAAAACAGTATAAAAGAAAGTGTAAAACTGTTAATTGTGAAGAACAAAACCAGCTACAATTCTTTTTATTCATATCTAACTTTGTATCAAACACAAACCCACCAAATGAGGTGTTGTTCAGTCAATGATTTATACTCCATACGTATCATAAAATAAAAGTTTTCCCATGCATTCAAGAATCCCAATTTTCTCTTTATTAACTATTGCTAGTCAAGTAAGACTACATACAACTTTTCTAATTGTCGAGGGAACGCGCAAGGGACAGAGAATGAGGGATGGGTATAACCACCCATCCTCCTCGAGATGCACGTTGTTGTTCATCTCGAGGGGGATCCATCCCTCGCTCCTCTCCCTCACGCCTTCCCTCTACAATTAGAAAAGCTCATGATGCTACCTAAAAAAAAAGTAAAAAAGAAAAAGGGTCTCAAATAATTAGTGAATAATGGAGTATCAATCAATATAAAGATACAAGAGAAGATTCCAAATTAGGTACTCAGATTCCAAAATACATGTGTTTTCTTTTTTACTGCCAGCCGATTGCTCAAAAGTAAAACCAATAGTGTGTGCTTTCTGAAGATGGCAACTTCCATCATCTGAAGTAGCACAGAAGCCAACAGAAGCTTCAGTTTCAAGGGATATAGGTACAAGCAGGCAGAACAATAAGCGATTTGGGAGAAATTGATTCATAATGGAATGGAAGCTTCTGTATAAGGCCTACAGGTTATTGAACTTATCCTTCGTCTTTAATTCTCACACAGAACACAGTTGAAATTCTAGCCAGTAATTTTCTCAGTTCCTGCCATCTACATCGAAACCAGAACCAGTCCATCCAGAGCCTCCTCTACCCTTGGACAAAATCCCAACTCCTCTTCCTCTTCCTGGATTGAACATTTTCTTCTTGTCTCTTCCTTCTCCCTCAACAGAAGACCGTTGATTTTGACCTTTCAGCACTGGGGCCTGTCCTGGATTACTGGCATTATCAGCCACCCGGTTTGCTGTTTCCATTGTTTGAGAATTTGAGGGAACATCGGGACGTGTTATGCCACTCTCTGCAGCTTGCATTGTATTGACATCCTAAAATTATATGGTAAATAGAATTGAGTCAATGTTAACATCTACCCTAGGATGCATGGACACGGACACGCTAACTCGACAATTTTTCCAAAAACTAATATTCGGGGACACGTCATGCTATTTTTTAATAATCTAATAAAGTGTCTTCCTACAATGTCTTGAAGTGCAAGAAAAAATAAAGTAAAGTAGAGGAGAAGAAGCAAATTAGAGAACAAAAAGAAGCAAAAATTAATAAGCATAGACTACCCCTGCTTTAATGGCTTTTTGCCTTATTTGTCAGAAATCACAATTGAAAGAGTCATTCACTTCATAATGGATAACAATCATTAAATTAAGTTGTTATTTGCAAACATTTAAAGGAAAAAAATAAAACAAAATTGATTTTCGAGTCTTGATTATGTCCTGATCAAGTTCCGAGTGTATCGAAAGCATGTTCGACACGTTGACCACATTGACCATGTGTCTGATACCTGCCGACACATTGACCAAGTGTTCGACGCGCGTCAGAGGTGTGTCAAGCGAGTGTCGGTGTCCGATATGTGTCAAACACGGATACAAGTTTTCCGAATAGTCTGTGCTTCCTTGCATCTACTTGTCAATAAATAATTCAATATGCACAGACATTGTAGGTGTTTTGGAGGGAGAGGAAGACAAAATGTGGTGGTAGGTTACATTTTGATTCTCATGTATGTGGATTGTGGCAATCACACTCCAGCCAAGAATCCAATTTTTATATGTTTCACATAATGTGATTCCTCTAATTTGTCAAAAAACTTATGGTTGATCATCACCACTCTTGCAAAAGCTTGTGAGAGGAGTTACATTCTATGCAGCAAAAAATGCCCTTAGAAGAGAGAAAAATGAGCATGATGGCCTTTACAAATTATATAACAGTTATATACACTTCTACATTCCAATTTTCCTTTTTTTTTTTTTTTTTTTTTTTTTTTTTTTTCATTTTCAGAGTAAAAATTTGGGTTTAAGTAACTCTGGCTTTGAAGCAGGTTATATATAAGATAGAAACAACAAATATTAAGTACCATCCAATCTTACGCATTGATTTGAAGTGCGAGTTGGGTGGAGGCTAGTGATGGGGCGTCTCCACAAATGTGTTGGATGCTTACAATAACAACATTAGCCAAAATCTAAAAGCTGAGATCCAAACAAGATCTAAAAGGTGGGTTCCATAGTAAAGTACATTGCTACAGGTAGGGTGGGCACAGTATGGTTCAATTTGGTATTGTGGTCGTACTGGTATTGTTTCCGTATAAATATTTTGGTATGGTTAGGTTCGGTTTTTTGAAGTTGATACTTTATCGTATCATACCGTACCGCTCAGTATTGATCTGCTTCGGTACCAAATTTCAGTCCGTTCAAAATAGTGACACCGAGAACAATTATTCATCTAGGATGCACGGACTCGGATACGAGGGTCGTATTAGATATGGATACGACACGACGACTCGACCATTTTCAAAAAAACTAGGATTCGGGGACTCGGCTACACGTCAATCAAACCTTATTTTTATATTTTGTTAAAAAACTATTAACATAATAATTAATAATTCAAACATATAAAATATCTAAATGCATAATAGTCATGGTGATAGTACAAGTGGTAGTGGATTATAGTTCGACCAAAGGTATTTCCTATAAGTCGTTTTTTTTTTAATTCACTGACACCCTACAAAATACACAGTACAAAAAACATTATACATTGGATAGTAACTAATTATTGTGGTCGTGTTGTATTTTATAGTGCATCTCAAAGAATCAAAAAGTTGCCCTAGCTAAGATCGTTGACATTCTAAGGGTTGTTCACTGGATAGTGTGAGTCTGTGTGATGACTAGATGAGTAATGGAAACTGAGGTAGTGAGGTGTTCGGCTTTTTATCTTTATTTCAAACTTAGAATATATTTCTCATTTGGAATGTTAGTTGTATACTTGTATTTTGTATAGCATCAGGGTCATAGAACCCAAATCTGACCTATTTACTATCTAGCGATCCTATCAAGGCAACAAACTCAAATCCACCCTGAGATAGTGAGATCTGAATAAGTGAAGAAGAGCAAAAGGACAGATCAGAGAGTGAGAAAGACGAACCTGAGCTTCAGTCCGACAGACTCCACTTTCTTATTTTTCCCTTCCTTCTTTCTCTTCTTCCTCTTCCTTCTTTCTTTTCTTCCTCGCCTCCTCGGTTCCTCCTTTCTCTCTACTGCTAGTTGTGTGGTTTGAGAAAGAAGAAATTGGGAGATTAGGTTTTAATTTATATTAGGGCTTTACATCTCATCCGTCCGATCTTATCAAGATCTGAAAAAATAAAATTTATTATCAATCGAATCCTGACCGTATCCGAACTGTGTCTAGGCCGTATCCTGACCAAGTCAAGTTGACCAATACATTGACCGCGTGTCGGATACGTGTCGACCGCGAATCACACGCGTATCCGTATCCAACACTCGTTTTACTAGGATTCGGAGGGTTTTTCCGAGAGTCCGTGCTTCCTAGTTCATTGATTGAAACAAAATTACATCTAGATTTCAAAGTGTCAATTTTTTACCACAATAATTGGATAAATATGAAATAATCATTTTTCACCTACTTTCTCTTTTTTTTTTTTTTACTATTATTATGCTTTTGTCCTTTTTTTGCACAATAAAAATAAAAAGTAAATGTAATATACCCCCCAGAACAAATAGCTAATTAAACAGTTGGTCACTATTACATATCATATTGCAGATGTCCCCTGGACTAGTGGTTCACATCCATTTTTCATCTACTTTCAAATACGTCATATTTTGATGACAACAATACCCCTAAATTGATCCAAGGGCTCAGGTTAAACTTTTACTTTAAACAACCAATAATTGGCATCTTGAGGGAAAACAAATGGTTAATATTGCATGAAAATTAAAATGTGTGCCTCGAGACACATCGTAACGTCTAAAAAATAAAAACAAGGGACAGTCTCATCCAAAATATGTTCTTGACCACCACCACCCCTCCCTTCTTGCCTCTTTATATATAACAAAAAGTCATCTTCGACAACTCCACCTCATAGACACGACGCCAACTCCATCTCCCAACACCTTGAAATGAACCCATCCCCAACACCATCCAAATGAACCAACACCACCCTATCCATTTTCTTCAATCCACAACCCAAACCAACCACTGAACCACCCTCAATCTCTCCAACTGAACAACACCACCTCCCATATCAACCTCACCACTACCACTTCCAATTGAGTTCGCCACCACCACAATCCTCAATCAACCTCACCACCATCACTGTTGAAGCATGCCGCCCCATCCCACTCCCAACCGACCTCACCACCCCTAACCGACAATTGAGCTCGCCACCCCTGCCAACCCCAATTGACCTTACCACCGTCACTCTAAACAAAAAATGAGTTATATCAACCAAATTCATCATTTGCACCAACATTGAAACCCTCTTCACTTCTCACTCCGTTAATTCAAGGTGGGGATCAATTCAGAGATGTAAGGGGTGACTGGTAACGGGGGACGCAGAGAGACAGAGGAGGGCGATGAGGGCGGGTTGACTACTCACTTTGTTTCTCTCTTCGAAATCGAACCCCATTTGCATTTGAGTTCTTGAAGAAAGATCTTGTTGTTGTAGAATGTGTTGATGATTAGTGATTACGCTGAAAAGCTAGTTGATCTCTACTTGGAAGGCGAAGGTCGCCCCATCTGCCGTTGCTAATTTTGCTTATAAGAACACCAAGAAAGAAAACAAAGTAACTGAGAAATTGAAGGTATCATCGTCTGCCATATTCAGTTTGTACAGTCTATTTGTTGGGTTTTGTATTTGTGTTGTAGTGAGAAAATGGATTGGTCTCTGCTAGAATCACTAGGGGATGAGTCATATTGGTCTTTTTTAGAAGAAGAATCAACAACATTTGGATTCAGAGTCAGAAGGACACCACCCCCATATATGAGTTCCCCTCCAGATCACCACCACCTCCAGTAGCAGGTTCTATTTCTGAGTTGTTGGCGGACATACAATGTTGGCGTTGTTGCTTTGTGTGGGGTGTTTGGATATGATGAGGGGGTGGTTTGGGGCTTGATCGGATGATCAAATAAGGGGCTGAAGGAGGACGATGAGGGGTTCTTCATTGGGGTTGACTGAGATGGCTTGTTAGTTTTCATGAAGAGAGTGACAGAGAATGAGGGGAGGGGTAGTGGCTCTGAAACAGAGGGAAGGGAGGTGGTGTTGTCATGGGTGGATGGAGTTGGAGAAGATGATGTTTGATGAATGTTTTTTTAAACCATTGGATGTGCCTTAAGATGCTAATTTTAATTATATATATTTTGAACCATTGATTCACCTTGAGATATCAATAATCAGTTGTCTGAGACCAACATTTTAACCTAGCCCTTGGATCAATTTAGGGGTATTTTGGTCATTAAAATATGACCCATTTGAAAATAGATGCTCCGCACATGGTGACCGCTAGTCAGGGGGCATCTATAATACGATATATAATAGTGACCAATTGTTAATTAGCTATTTGTTCTAGGGGTATGTTAAATTAACCCAAATAAAAATAACATCCTACCATCCAAATTTAATAATTAAAAAATCAGATTAATTTACTATTTGGTTCGGTTTCTGTATTTTTGGTATTCCAAAATCCAAAACCGGTATCGTATCGAACAGTAACAGTTCGATTCCTTTTCTCAAAGTAAAATAGTGATCAGTCTGATTTGGAACCGAGACAGTATGATACCCGGTTCCGTTTTTTGGGAAATTTTGCCCACCCCTAGGTGCAAAATCTATGATTATGGCTTCATTGTATCCCTTAGATGTAATTAGGTGAGATTTGTGACAATAACATGTTAAAGGAAGGGAATGCAGATAACATTAACTTAGGAAAAGACAAGTATATTTACATGTATGGCAGAGACAGAAGCACGACTTGGATTTAAAGCTTCAAGGCGCCTTTTGAGCTCCTCGAGTCTCGAAAACTGAGTGCTACTGCTTTCTTGGACCTACTCAAGGCAAACAGATAAATGATGGTTTACATAACAGCTTCAGTTATTCGGAATCCACATGTTGGTAGATAAATTATGCATACCATAATATTTAGATCTTCACAAAGTTTCTGCTTGACTGCTTCCTCATCTTTTACTGCTTTTGATGTTTCTTCCCACATCTGAAATGCATTAGGCATCCACTAGGATGTCTCATTAGCTAAAAAAGGGGAAGGAAGATATACGAGAAGCAAATAGTATCTGAAATTAATACTATGACCCAATAGATTTTTTAACTTATCTCATTACAAATAATAATAATAATACATAATACATAATACATAAAATAAAAACAACAGTATAAAAAAATGTAAAATCACACATTGTTTAGCATGAAAAGGTTGAATAGTATGAAAAACTTGGAGCAAACAGCGTTTGATTTATATAACTGACTAGTGCAGGTCATTTGGACATCCTGCTCACTACAGAATTCTGCACTGGAGCAAAAGGCATTTTACACTTGTAAGACTTCTTCCAGAGTTCCAGAGTCATGATCATCAATCATCACGGAAAAATGCATTACTCTAAACTACTCAAGTAGGAAAATGCTGCATGGTGGTTGTCCATATCCATCAACCACACATATAATCTAGAGTTTGGGGATCTATATATACAGCAAAGCATTTTTACTCTAACACCATTGCTCAGTGAGCTTTCAGGTAGAGGAGAAATAAATATTATAAATGTTTTCTTCATCCTCTTCTTTTGTGTAGAGATAAGGATTGGATGAGAAGAAACAAAATAATTTTTTTTTTAAAATGGCCCTCTTCGTTTCTCCTATACTTGAAAGCATGCTATGAAATACTGTGAGAGTAAATAGGCTTTGCTATACCTTATATATATCCCAAATCTCAAGGCAATAAGAGCCTATTCAGTTGAAGGGGTAAAGGCAACTACCAAGCACCATTTTCTCCTCCTTCACCATCTGCGGCTGCGACTTCTCCACCATATGACTCCTCCACCAGTACTCTCCTAAGTCCTCCAAGCTCAAAGAAGAAAAGAGGATTCAAGTGGTGGCAGTTTGTAATTCACTTTGTTAGTCCAATTGTGGGATAACAATTGGTTTATATGGATACTTCACTTGGGGAAGTGATCTGTACAAATGGTTGAACGGTTGAAGAGTTGAAACACCAATACTGCAGCAGTTGTGTCTACAGGGAATGAGAGAGAAACTGTTTTGCAAGCGACAAGAAGAAATGGAGGTGCTATTGTGTGAGAAAATGACAGATCACTTAAGTGACATGGTTAAATAATACTGGATATAGTGTTTTTTTTTTGTTTTTTTGTTTTTTTGTTTTTTGCTAATATAATACAGGATGTAGTTACATTGTCCTCCTTTACTTTTTCGGCTTGTTTAGTGGATCCTGATGCTAGTCATTTATTCCTTTGTTTAAGTCGTCGAGAAAGGTATCAAGTACCACATCGACTTTTTCAGATCCTCCTTTTATCAGTAAAACAGAGGATTTATATGCCCTAATAAAAAGATAGCCGCTCAGCGGGGGAGAAACTCACTAAGCTAATGGAGAAAAACTTGCATAGCTTGCTTCCAAACACATTGCCCTAGTCAAACATACAAATGTTGGAAGAATTTTCCTTGAGCCATCCCATGTAGTTGCCCATGTCTACTGTTTTGTTGTTGAAAACTCTCAAGTTTCTCTCCTTCCAAGTATCCACAAAGTGGCAATTGGCAACTGATCCCAACCAATTCCGATGGGCGTGAAAGCCCTGTTCTCCCAAAGAACCGGCCATCGATGTATCTGAGTAGAAGCTGGCATTGTACCCTCACTGTCCATTACCATTCTAGACCAAACTTCCCTAGCTGTAGGCCATGCAAAGAACACATGTTCAATTGTTTCCATTGCATTGTCCCAGAGGTTGCATTTGTTACCATAGTCAATCCTCTTTTTATCAGATTGTCGACCGTCAATACCTTTCCCTTCGCGATGCACCCAACTAAGAAGTTGGCCCTTTGCGATGTCTGCTTCTAGAAAATTGCCCCAGCAAAATTGATCCCAGATAGTGTCTGTCCCCTCTATTCCCCTCACTGCTAGACAAGGCTTCAATAACAAGATTTAACAGAAAATCCAACCCCTTTTGTCATCCCAAAGCCCAGTCATCAGGTTCATGGTTCAGCACAGTAAGTTGAAGCAAATCAATAAGGCAAATCAAGCTCAGAATTTCCTAGTCAGTAAACCTTCTGTGCAAGTTTAAGTCCCAAATGTTACCTTCATCACTTGTTTGATTCCGACTACAATGTCTCATTTGAGAATAGGGAGGGGTTTGTGAAAACTTGGAAAGATTTGCGTGCTTTTCTAAAATTTTAGAAAGTTCCTTATTTTCTTCGTAACATGCACAATGAAATGAAAGTTTCCTGCTAAAAATACATAAAGATGATCCCATGAGATTGAAGCTTTCTAGGCAGGGATGTAACGACACGTGTAAAGCATTTGGGTGATTGACAAAGTTATCTTCCTAAACTCTTTGTTCTCAACTTTTGTCGTTGTTTTTTTTTTTTGAGGAATGAAACAGTTATATTGCACCAAAAAATTATAGACTACACATGAAAGAGGGGCAGAAACAAAGTGAAAGAAGGAAAAAGTAACAAATATACATGCAAACAGACAATCCGAAACTAAGTGCCTAATTTCTTGATATGAGAATATCCCATGAATGTAGCAAGACTGGCAGGCAATGATTTGTGAGGAACCATCTAGCATGTAAAATCCCCCAAACACCCTCATGTTCCTTTCCTTCCAAATGACCCATAAGATGAACAAAAAACGTTTGTCCCATAGCCATTTAAATGGTACTTGTGCAAACAAACCCACTCCAATAATCCAATTGATGGGATGGTACTTGAGTCCTGTAGGAGTCCCAAAAATCCGCCATAGGAAGTCTCTACGTAAATTTTCAATGGCGTTGACTATGAAACATGAATAGTGATGAGGGAGACTCAAAATTTGAATGTTGGCCTTAGCCATGGTGTTTTATGAGTCGACTCAAAGCAGCTGAAAAATGAAATAGTACGTACAAGTTTGATTTCTGACCCGTACGAGTCGACTCGTTATGATGTGTAGAAGTCAAATGATGCCATGATTTCAAATCTTGAAACCGATTTGTCGGCAGAAACCAACTCGTTATGATGTGTATGAGTCAAATGATGCCATAATTTCAAATCTTGAAACCGATTCGAAAGCTGAAACCAACCCGCTGAAACCTGCTATTGATTGTTGCTCCTCTCTGCCTGTTTTGTGAGAAGGTACTCCTTTTGATCAAAGCTCTTTTGTTAATGCTCTTTGTTCTCTACTATGTGACTCTGTCATCTTTGTTGTTGCTCTCTGCTCTGTGATTTTGTTGTCTTCTATTACTATTTTAATATGTCGAAATGTGAGCACAAGATGGAGAAAGTATTGAATATAAAAATTATATTTCTTCGTGAAAGTCCTCTTGATTGGTGTGAATGTTGGTTTCCAACCCCCCCTGCAAGTAACTTTGCTTCCTGTTTGATACCGTATTAAGCTCACAACAGTAAACTAACTTTAGATTGTTAAATTATAATTTTGCAGTATTATGTATTTGTGCAATATCAAATACATATTAAGCTAACAACAGTAAATTGACTTTAGATTGTTAAATTGCATACATTTCCTGGTGAGATAATTCTTCTGCCTCAACCATATTTACGATTGAATTCATGTTATCTCTTGCATTGATGGTTGCTTCTTTCGTTTTTTTATTTGTTTGTAACTTTTTATATTTTTCCATCACCTTTTTAATGAAAAAATGATGTGCACGCCTCGTTATGCATCAGTGCACCACTTTGCCTTGAAAATTTTTTTGATCCCCTCGAGGCTGAAAAACGTTTTTTACTACTCTTAATGAGAGTTAACCACCCTACCTTTGAGAGGTATCTCCCTTTCTAGACTGCTAAACAAGATTGAAGCCCCTCAATTATTGGAACCTCTACAACAACACTTTTGTATTTGTAACCCGGAGGCAAACCCAAGTATCTAGTTAGGAGCTTCTCATGACGACAAACCTATAAATATGCTTGAGTGCGAATATCAGGATATCTTCAATCGGGTAAAGAGAAGTTTTGTAAAATTAACTCTTAGAATAGAACAACTTCGAACCAGTTTTGATCAATGTCCGCATTAGTGAAGAAGATGGTGTCGTTTGCGAAATGAAGAATTGGGATTTTTTTGTGATTGTGAAGCAACTAATAAGATTTTCCTCTATTGCTTTGATAATCATTCTCGCTAAAGCCTCTCCTATCAGAGAGAACAACATTGGGGAGAAAGGTCTCCCTGTGTTATCCATGTTGTTGCTTTGAAAAACCCCATTGGCGACCCATTAAATTGATAGTAAAAGTTTTTTTAAAATTTTTATGACGGTAAGGTTGGTTATGAATTTGCAACACCCCCATTTGTTGCAGGATATGCTCAATGAAATTCCACGCACCGTATCAAAAGCTTTGGAGAAATCAATCTTAAGAGCAATACCATTTTAACCCCGAAAGGATTCGCGAATAGATGAGCTCGTTTGCAATTAATGGCTTATCGATCAGCTCTGGAATGGATGGTTGTTGTTTGGAAAGGAAAAACTTGTTTCCTAACTGACGAGAGGCGGGTAGCGATCACTTTCAACACAATTGTTTGTGGCCGCTGAGGAGATTAAACTGATTGGGTGAAACTACTCTATTTTGGTTGCACCACTCACCATTTAAAAAGGATCACTTGTTGAAGTCATTGACTACCTTCATTAGGTCAACTTTCATTGATGCCCAGAATGAAGAAAAAACCTCGATGGGACACCATCTATGATGTTCTCCATCATTTTCATCCTTCGAAGTGTGTGCATCAGCATCTTCTTCCTCGACCCCATAAACATCAATTACAGTCACATCTACTTGGACTGTCGGTTCTAGTCACATCTAGCTGTCTGTTATGATGTTATCACAACACCTCCGTCAACACTATCAGCATCTTTCATCCTGGACTTACCACCTGTAATCTTGTTCACATCAGCTTTGGTTTTATGAGAATCTGTCGGCTCATCTTTGCCCAAGTTGTACAGTACCAACTTCGTCAAACACAAATTTACCATCACCAAATTAGGGAGATTTGTTTTGTAAGAAGTTGTTGGGGATTTATTAGGTGGTCAAGCTGCAAGACTGGATCTCGTCAATGAGGAGTCTGAGGCTGTCTAACTACCATTCATCATCATCAAGAGTTTTCCAGCCCGATTGAATAACTAGGTGGATGTTCTCTATAGGGGGTTTGGGAGATCGATTTATTAACAATTGGAGAATCTACCATTCATCAGTACTTCACGTGCTTCACCTAAACGAGCAACCTAAGACTAGGTGTAGAGATAATCCACGATAACTCACATTCACCATTTATGTTCATCAATCGTGAGTGGGTTGGGCTGCAAAAGCTTCAGCTTCCTTTCTCTTCAACGCAGTGAGCTGCATGAAAGATTCACCTATCAATTTATCTCTGATCCACTTTTTTTTTCCACAAAATCTAAATCATTGTGATACTTTTTTTTGCTCAACAGGTTCAATATTATTAATATTATTGAATTTGATGTAAACTATTGGCGAAAGTAACAGTAGGGAGGAATTAGAAACTAGAGAGTCAACTAAAGCAGCTCTTGATACCTGAGGGCACCAATGCTAGAGATGGCGAGGGAGAACAATGATGAAATACCAAAGAATCCTTACTAGAAAAAACTAGGGTTCAGAAACCCAAAACCTAAAACAGACACTTCTCGATCTTTGACCAAAAATAAAAAAAACTAAATCCATGAATTAAGAATTTTCAACGGCCATGGACCTTATTTATATCTTCAAGGAAACAAGAATACAAACAGCTAAACTAATAAAGAAAATGACCAGCTATTGATTATTACTTGACCCTGTGGAACCCATACCTATCTAGCACGTAGAGACGGGCATTGATATGCAACACACCATTCTTCCTTGAAAAGTTGAAGCTTTTGATCAATTTCTCTAGAGAAATGACATTTATTAAATGACTAGTATTTGTTGAAATGAGACCTGACTAACATTAATATGAAAACGAGAAAAATATGTCTAACGGGAAACCATATTTTCCACAATTCTCACAGAAATTTCAACTTTTAGGTTTCCCTTGTCTCAAAGAAAATCAACATAGTGAGAGTTTGGATTTCATTCAAGGGCCATTTTCATAAAATATTTTTATAAAATCGTATATGTTATTTCGTGGCACTTCTCATTAAACTTTACCAATCTTTCAAGTCTATTACAAAACCTTTAAGTGCACATCTACTCTTGATGTTTACTAGTGGAACTGTAATTTGACAGTTGCTAACTTTTTCTTTATTGATGGGTTCTTTACATTGTTCTTTTTATTTCATACAAACGCTTGCCATTTATGGTTTTTATGTGGGACAGTCATATTATGATTACGATAGACTAGAGAGGCTTAAATTGTTCATGTAAGAAATTAAGATTATGACTTACGCGGTAGTGATTCTGGGTTTTTTTCAACTCAGGTAAAACAAGATATTAAATTGCAAAGATGAGGGAGAAGCTCCAGAAACCACAAGGGAAAGGGAAAAAAATGACCTGCCTAGTTTGCAAAAAGACTAAACCAATCTAAACAACAACAAATACGCATGGGTTGATCCCCAAGGACTACACAGTTCCTGCCCCATAACCAGACCATGATTTTAATATCATTACAAAAGAGGATATAATCGCTGAATTTACCATTGAAAATGCGAGCATTCCTATCTTTCCATAAGTGCCAAATAGTTCCAATATGGATCTGTCCCAAATTCAGTTCTCTGTCACATATTAATATCTGTTACCCCATGCTTCCATCCATCGCTTTTTATGGAATAAGCATTTGGCTTGTGACCACCATTCTGATGAGCTTATACACAGCTGAAGAGAAAGGACAATAAATAAATAAAGGCGGGAGATGGGTTCCTTATGCACTCGCAAGTAGCACTTCTGTTAGCATGATTAGACCCTCTTTGCAAGGTTTTCAACCGTTAGGACCTTCCCATGAGCTATAGACAAAATCAAGAAGTTTGCCATAGGCATTGCTTGTTTTTCCTACATAATCGAGTGTTTCAAGAACTGACTTTTATTGGAATGAGCAGGTTGGAGAGGCAGTTTTGTAGGAACCTATAGCAGCACTTAAACTGTGAATGCACTCGTAAAGGCATTCCTACTATATTAGATCACTATCTTGACTAAGCTTGCTGTTCTTGCTTGTACTACAAAAATGGTTGAAGCATACCCAATGACGTTAATGAGGCTTGTTCCTAATGACCATTTAAAGTCAGAAGCCTCACCAAGAAAATCGCACTAGTACTCAAACTTTATTTTTTATTTTTTTTATTTCTTGGAAGTCTCATGATTCATGATCTGAATCACTATTCAATTCTTCAGAGGTCCTTACTATTTTCAATTTGATTCATACTTTGGCAACATTGTGAAGCCTCACCAAGAAAATTGTGCTAGTACTCAGACTTTTTTTAAACTTTGCTTGGAAATCCTTTTTGGGATGTTTTAGCACCCCCTGTCCCTGTGCTTCCAGGCGAACATCTCAAGCTGCTTATACAAACTCTTCTATAAATTAATAGCATCTCAGAAAGAATCCTTCCAATTCAGTATTTCTATTCTGAATGTAGGACTGAAGGTAAAGGGTTCCAAAAAGAATGAGGAGTATTCCAACCTTACTAATAGTTTGACATGAAAAGCAATGGTTGAAGCATACCCAATGATGTCATGTAAACAGTTGGGTACCATGAAAAAAAAACGGAGGTAGCTCGGTAGAGTACAATGAAGCCATTTTTAACATATAAGTCCTATACCTTGACTAGATGTGTGATATTTAAGCATACTTTAGAAGAGAGTAATATATGAATATGAATCATTCTATATCAGTAACCAAACTTCTAGGTGCAAACACAATGATAATTCAAAGTAACAAAAAATAAAAAACTTGGAAAATATATTTAAACTCTTTAAAGGAACAAGAGACTACCTTTCTTGCTTCTTCTTCCTTGATTTTTCCAAGACGTATTTTCTCCGTTGAGATTTCTATTTTCTTCCGCATATGCTCAAGTGCTTAGAATTCATAACATGCCAAAATAAATAAAATTTCTAATGATCAATTTCAACTTAATTTGTGCGTTAATAACATTAGATAAGCATGGAATGTGTCAACATTGGAACTAAAAAAATATAAGCTATAGTCCAATAGAACAATGCCAACCTGCTTTTTTAGGTCCAGCAGTTAGCTTTAATTCTAAGGAAAGATTTGCTAGCTCTCGTTCAATATCTCGGATTTTTGAATAATTTTCTTCAATATATCTGCGCCATGGAATGTATATATTAACATGTTGAAACTTGCAGCTTATAGCACTCAAATGATACAATCATTAACATACATTGAAATCACTAGTACTATCCTAATTAATAGCACAACCAACGAAACTATTACTAAAGCTTCAACACTCAAAATGACCGAAATAAGCTATGAAGTTGTCAACCAAATCAACAACTTCACTAAACCTGATAAGAAATCCATAAAAAAAAAACCCCCAAAATCTCAAACACAGTCACCACCGAAACAATTCAACATGTATACGATTATTGCAGCTAAAACGATGATCAAATCAACAACAACAACGATTGATAAGATTGAAGTTTCTCAATGATTCTGGAAAGATCAAAATTCAACAATTCAACACAAAAGCCTTGACAATTTCGAATTACACAAAGAAGACCAAACACAATTAGCACAAAACGGAAAAATTAAGTTCGATAATGTACAATCGATCAATCAATCAATGGAGAAAATGAGAATTCGAATTCAAGAGAGAGAGAGAGAGTTCATACTTCTTCAGTTGAAGCTGCTCCTCTGCTACAATCTGCAAAAAAAATCCACAAAATCACAGTCACTAACTACATTTGCTTCATAATATCTCCATTAGAGAAAAATACGAAGAAGAGTTGAGAGAACGAGAAAACCTTTTCGGTTGTAGGCGATAATAGGCGCTTCTCTAGCGAGGCCATCTGGTCCGATTTCTGAAAGGAGAGAAGGATTCGTTGCCATTGAAATCGAAGATCTCTTCTTCGAACCAGTTCGTTAGTTATCTCTACTTGAGCGATGCTAGCTGTCGAGGAAACGGGCGAGGGCAGCGACGTGGCGGAGTGGGAGCCGTCCACCCCGCTCGGGATGCGTGACACATTTTTTCGCCACGTCGCTGTCCTCGCTGGTTTCCTCGACATTTAGAATTCGGCTTTCTACTTTGATTTCTCCTTCTCCATCTCCTGGAACGAGAGAGAGCAAAACCACTCTCTGGCTTCCTATTGTTGCGCGAGAGACCATGTGCGCAGGTGGTGGGCTCTTTGTCAAGGTCAACGAAATCTCGAAAGTATCCTTCACGGCTTTGGATCCAATTAGCTACACGGATTCGCATCCCATCCCACTGTAGTCTGTATCCATTCCTCATTTTTTATCCTGTCTCTTTTTTTATTTTATTTTATTCAACAATCTCATTTCAATCTCGTCCCATGGGATTTAACAAAGATTTTTAATCATGTTCCATCTCAAACTGATTTTTATTATTACTAATTTTAATATTTTTTTACTATTTTATTATGGCTGCAATCTTTTGAATGCTCACATAGAGATCAATGTTTCTGAAAGGGGCGAGGAGAGTACTTATAGAGAAGGAGCTGAATTGAGCTAGTGTTTGGAGGATGTTCAATTGATGAGGAACTACGAAGGCAGGGAGTAGGGAATGAAATAATTACAATGATATGAAAGACAAAATTAATAGTAATCTC
Source organism: Berberis thunbergii (assembly GCA_003290165.1). NCBI lineage: Eukaryota > Viridiplantae > Streptophyta > Magnoliopsida > Ranunculales > Berberidaceae > Berberis > Berberis thunbergii. The sequence continues at coordinate 60,911 of QNQO01006339.1, forward strand.
AGCTGATCTGTGGTGAGTGTTACTGCAGTCAGTTGATTGATTTCTTTTAATGCAAATCGATACAAGTTTTGAGTGCCCTCCATTGTGGTTTGCAATTGCATTTTGGGAAAAAGAAGATTATATTCCTTCAAAAGGTGGTCTATATCTGTTTAGGCAAATATTGAAACCCACAGACCTAATTCAATAAGTTGATGTTGAAGCCTATATATGTTAGTTTTTCATACTGATTTGCAGACCTAATTCAATAAGTTGATGCATAAGATGTTGAAGTCTATCTATGTTAGTTTTTTATACTGAGTTGCATAAAAGGATACCATCATCCCTTCCCCAAGCACTTTAGTTTCTCATTTCCTCTGATTTAACTTTGGCACATCATTGTTACTTCTGATTTCACATTTTTAGTTAATTTGCGTATTTTTATGTTGTGGTGTTTTTTTCATTTTAATTCATTGTCACAAATGATACTAGCTAGCTTGTTTACTTTGTTTGTTTGATTTACTTTTTCTTGTCACATGTTTTGTGGTTTCGGTGGTACTACTGGTTTGGCAAAGGAAAATGGTCCAAAGACTCAAATGAGGCATAAATGATACAAACGATTTTCAAAACAAATAAATAAAGAAACCACATTTTGTAACCTCGGAGAATAAATAAACAAAAATTGTCTTGTTCACAGACACCACCAGGCCCAAACATTATTCATATTCAAGAGGGATAGAAGGTTTGAAAAGCTGGTTATATGATGTCAATACCATCTCAATGGTTGTTGTCTTAGAATAAAAAGTAAAGCAGTAAATGAAAAGAATGAAAGCAACAAATGATATCCACTCGACTATTTATTTTGTGTAAAATTTTTTTTTAGTACATGCTCATCCCACCCCATCCCGAACTCATTTGGGATGAGAAGAGGTCGGGATAGGGTCTATCTAATCTTGGTCCTGTCCCAATTACAAAGGAACGGGATGGATCTTGATGAGGTCTGGCATGTCCCATCCCTTCCCTTGCCCACCCCGAATTAGTTGCACATGTTTTGCATGTGAGCAGTGAATGAGAGAAAACCCCTTTACTTTATATCATAGAATCGGATGAACCAGTCAACCGCCCCCCTAAGTGAGAAAGTGCTAAGCTGGAACTGGAATTGGCTTTCCTCCTATTCCTAGAAAGAGTTTTGATTCAACCAATTTTAACATTATTACATCTTCTTTTTTTTTGAGGTGAGGATGTCATTGAGAGTTTTTTTTTTTTTTTTTTATGAAAACATATATGCATACACATATAAAGGAGAAACCAAGGTCGTGGCCAAGAGATCTCGATCCTGACCCGTTTCGGTATGGCCCCGAACCGGTTCAGATTAGGACAATTCGGGATTATACTGTTTTTTATCGCCGGTTCCGGTCCCTAGGACCGGTCCGTGAACCGGAACAAAACCGAGTATTTAAACAAAAACAATCACGGACCATCCGAATTCGTCCCGCATTACCCTGTCAGCCACTTAAACACTTTTAAGGTCCAAGCCCAGTTATTAGCAACCCAAAGCCCAAACACCAATGTTTTACCACCAGCCCAAATCCAATTCCAAACAAACACTCAATAGGGTTTTGGTTTAGACCAAAGCAAATTAGTAAAGAGCCTCAACCAATAGTAGGAGGCCAGCATTTAGGGGCAACCTCGCCTCCAACCCTTCTTTTTCTCGTCTCTCGCCTCCAAACCTTTTTATTTCGTCTCGCCTCCAACCCTTCTTCTTCTTGCCTCTCGCGAGATGTGAAGGTATGGTCTTCCTGACACCAAAGTAGCATGTTTTCTTATAGAAATGTATTTTACAACTAAGAGTTGGAATTTCTGGTTCCCTGATTGATATCTTTTTCAAAAATCTTTATACCCTATGGACTGAAGCACTCGTATATATGGGCCAGATTAGTAGCAGAAGAAGTTCTTTATAGGTTTGCATGAAGACAAGCTAATGGTTTTTTTTTTATGAAGATAACTCCTCAGAATATCGCCTAAAACATAAACTTGATCTTGTATTTAGGGACAGTAACTATATGTTCTCATCTTAGTAGGCAAGACTCCTAGAGTTTGTGCTGCTTTTGTATGAATGAATCATTTTGGGCCTCTGGCAAATCAAGCCAAAAAAAATTGGTTGGCTGAATTGGAAAATGAACAAACCGGGTAGGCATGGTCCCGACCTGGACTATCCCGGTTCCAAACAGTCGGGTCCAACCAGGCTGTCCCAAAAAAATGACTTTCCCGACCCAAACTGTTCCCGGGTGACTGAACCGGAATAGGCCTCAACTCGGACCGACCCGGACCGTGCCACCCCTAGAGAAAACTACAGAGTTCTGCCCGCAGAACGGGCAAGGTTATGGGCCTCATACTTGAGGTCCTAGATATAACATACATTCCCAACTAGAAAATAACCGAAGGAGACTTTTATATTACATAAAGAGGACTCCAAACCCAATTAGAGATAAAGGAAGTAGAGTCATCCTCCTGATAAAGAGCCTTCAGAAACTCTACCGAATCACCAAAAAGAAAGCTAGAGTTCCACCGTGGGCCTGAATAAGCATAAGAGTCGCTTCTCCTGCATAGAACTCAGCCACTATGTTGTCCACTGCCCCTGAATCGCACACGCTATCGGGCATACATGTCCACTGAGATCCACAACAATGACACCTATAACACCCTATTTTGAGGTTGCAAAGAAACGAGCATTAAAATTAATAATCACAGTAGCAGATCAAGTGACTCAGGAGACAGGAAGAGGGAAGAGATGTGGGAATTGGAATAGTAGGACCTGGCGAACACAAATTGTTTTTGGACAAGGTCAAGTCTACTAGTGACGAGGGCAGTATTTAGGCCAAATGTGTGTGAGTAGGGATAGTAGTAGCGTGGTTATTATGGTCAATACGAGCTGAACTGAAATATGCAGAACCGAGTAAGGATTTGTTGAGAAAGATCTTTAGGAGTAGTGAACTAGTGAGAAGCCCAATAAGACCAAAGCCTGTGGAGAGTCGAAGTGAAGGCGGAGGGGTTGAATTTGGAATTATTAAAGATGATGCCATTCCTCAGTTTCCAATAAGTAAGAGAATAGCCAGGAATTGGGAAGGATTTCCTCAGTGGAGGAAGGGCTTTGCTTGGCTATGGTCTAGATAAATTTGAAGAGGGTCGGGATAGTCGAAGGTTGAAAGGCCGATCAAAGCTAGTCAATGGAAAGAAAATATAACTTCCAAAGACGACTAATAGTCGGGCAGGGAAAAAAAGGTGGAGAGTATCTTCATAATGAGCGAGACAAAATGCACATTGATTGTCAAGAGGAACATGGACCCTGACTAGGTTAGACATTGTAGGTAATAGGTCCTGAGCAACCTTCCAAAGAAATAGTATAACGTCAGAGGAGCTTTTAGATGCCAGAAATGTCTAAGGATTTTGTGTTCGAACCCTATGGAATGGGTGTCTGGGGAAGAACAAGCCCTATCAGTGGAGGAGAAAGTGCGCATGGCACTACGGATCGAGAAGAAACCTTTTTTTTTATCCCCATTCCAAATAAGCCTGTCTGATCTGGATGAGAAGCGAACACAAATACTGATGATATCAGAGACCACCGGGGAAGGCATGAAAGATCGGGAGAAGCTCCTCGTTCCAAGAAATAACAAGAGATGGGGAGACGATCCAGAGGTCAGTAATAAGGGATGGGAGGGTACGGGGGCGTTAGGTAAGACACAATCTGCCAAGAGAAGGCCTGGTTTGACCCAGGCAATAGCTCAGAATCGACTGAATTCCCAGAGGAGATTTGGCAATGAAAGTGTCTTTTCATAAGATGAAGAGCTGAAAGGGTGCCACACCAGGCAAAGAAGGCTTGATTGGGTGGCTTTGTCAATTTGGAACAGAGTCTCGGAGTTGTAATAAATTGTCTTGAGGAGTTGTGTTCTGAGCGAATGTGGGAGCGAGAGAGCATTCCACACGTTTTTAGCCAGAAGGGCATGATTATTGTTCCTATAAGTAGGAATATTAAGACCCCCAGAATTCTGGGAGAAGTGATCCGCTCTACTGACACATGTTTAGCCCGCCCTTTGTCATCGCCATTCCATCAAAAGTTACAGGCGAGAGAATCAATTTTCGTAAGGATAGTGGCGGAAAAAAGGAAAGTCTGCATGGTGGTAACCGGGATGGAGTTGAGAACTGCCTTAATCATCACAGTACGGCCTGCTGAGACAAAACCTTAGATATCCAGGAAGCGAGTTTTTGAGAGATCTTGTCCATCAAAAATGGAAATCGGTGGTCTTATGCGAGGAAAATAACAAGGGAGACCCGAGGTAGTTATCCTTAGCGTTGAAAGATTTGGTTCCCATGATCTGATTAATCATTTTTCCATGTTTGGGATGGGCATTTGTGCTAAAGAAGACGGAAGATTTCTCAAAATGACACCCTAACCAGAGACAATGCAGTATTGATGGAGTAAATCTTTAACTGCATGGGCTTCGGCAAGTGAGGCGCGACAGAAGAGGAGGAGGTCATCAGCATGGATGAAGTGGCTGATAAAGGGCGACCTGCGCCTAATTTTGATGCCTTTGATCGCATTATTCGCTTCTGCCCTAATCAGAAGGCGAGAAACCTCAACAACTAAAATGAAAAGGTAGGGAGATAAAGGGTCTTCTTGTCTAATTCCCCGGAAGGGGTAAGAGCAAGCAAAGGGTTGTCGTTAAGGAGAATTCTAAGGGAAGTAGAGATGCATTGGTTGATTAACTCTATCAAATCCTCTGAAAAACCCAATTGTCGGAAGATTTGCAAAGAAAAGACCATTCGATCTAATCATAGGCTTAGCCATGTTAAGCTTAATAGTCATCCATCCCTGAGTTTCCGTTTAAGATGTTTCATGTGAAAAAAACGTCTCATGCGCAATAGAGACATTGTCATTGATGGATCAATCATTTAAGAACACAGCTTGATTGAGAGATATAATGTTATTTACAGAGATTTAAGTCTATTAGCCAGGATTTTGGATATGATCTTGTAAATCGCGTTGCAAAGGCCAATAGGCCGAAACTTATCCGACAAGGTGGAATTACTAACTTTAGGCAAAAGTGCCAAGAAAGTTTCATTAAGCTTAGGGCCCAACCTCTTGGAGGAAAAAAAGTTATGAACCAATAGATAACATCGTTTCCAACTATGTCCCAGTAATGTTGGAAAAAGAAAGCATGAAACCGTCTTGGCCAGGGGCTTTGTGACTCCCGAAGGAAAGGGGTGTCCCTAATGATGTCGCCTGACGAGACAACAACCACGTCGACATGATTAGCCTCGAAGATCATTGGGGGAAAGAGGTGGAAAACATCATGATCTGCTGGTGGGGTAGAAGTGAGGAAAAGGGAAGAGAAGTATTGTGTCAGGAGAGTTTGTAAGGCCTATTGTTCCATCAAGACAAGGCGTGACTCAACATTTTGACTTTGGAAAGGAAAACCAACGAGGGGGAACCTTGCCTAGGACTAGACCAAGTGTGTGACACAATGGGCCAGCAGGCCGAGTCTCTAGTCCACATATAAAAAAAACTTCAAAGGTTTGATTGAGTGAGACATTTGGGGTGAGGGTGATGGCTCGTGATTCAAGGAGGATGCATGAATTGAACGACCCAAGGCGATGGAAATAGTGAGAGCCAGTCAGTAGAAGCGAGAACCCTGTCAAGTTTAGCTTTGATGTCACGTCTCTTATTAGACCAAGTGAACTGAGATTCTTTGAGCGGGAGGTCGATAAGCTGGTGTGTATCGACAAAATTCTTGAAATGATGGAGAGAAGCACAAGATGGGGTCACTCCCCATTTTTTTTTTCGTAGCGGAGTAAATAGCATTGAGGTCATAGATGATAACCCCCGGAAGGTTTTGGTGAATGTAGACCTGAAGCATGGAATTCCAAAAATGAACCCGATGTGTCGGGTTAGGTTCGCCGTAAACAAAAGACCTGACCAAGCATTAGTAGCATGATAATCTGAAATAGTGCAATTAAAGTAATATTTACAAAAGGAAATAATGGTGAGATCGATACCTTCCTTCCAAAAGAGAGTTACACTCCAGACTGTCCTATCGCAAGAACTGAGTGTTCATGTCGAAAGCTGAGCCTTTGGCGGATACAGTCCATCTTAGCTGAACTAGATTTAGTTTCAGATAAAAACATAATATATACATTGGACTTGTGGGAGAGGGTCTTTATAATTTGGAATGTTTCGGGAGACCTTGCGCCTCTGACGTTCCAAAAAAGGATCATGACGACTGAGTCGACCTGTCTGAGGTGGTCGCCAGAACCTGAGAATGATGTCCCGAAGTAGCATGGGGATAGCCATCATGAACTGTGAACCCAAGAATGTAGCTGTAAACTGTAGTTGGTGGAGTGCTCACACCTGAATAATTGTCCTGTGCCGAGGTGGTGTTCATCAGAGTGGATGTTGGTGGCTCTTGTACAAGCTTTATCTTCTGGCCCATGCCCTGCTTGAAGGATATAATCTTCTTAGGTGTACCCTGATATGACAGAGAATCAAGCTCGGGTGCCAGTTTTTGTTTGCCCAACTAAATAGTCACTTCACGACGAGCTTTAGCACCTGGGCCGACTGTCAGTGACATGGGCGGATCCACTGCTTGGATAAAGGGGTCAATTGACCCCTTAGGTTTTGTAAAAATTCATTCAAGTAGTTAAAATTTCACTATTGCCCCCTTTTGAAAATTTATATTGCCCCCCTTGAAATTTCATATTGTTCCCTCTTAAAAAAAAATCATAGATCCCAAATCACAAGAGAAACGAGCCTTTTGTGTATGGGTCTGCGCTTGAGTCTTGCGATATCTTCTTCAGTTCTTCTTCATCTCCGTCTGAAACAGGTGAATTTCTTTGATGTTCTTATTTCTCCATCTCCGACTTGTTGATTTTATGCCCTGGTCTTGCAATAAAATTTTCGACGAATTTTTGAAACCTAAATTCCTGAATTTAATATAGTTTTTTCATGTCAACCGATTCAGAGATTCTCCATCTAATATTACAACTAACAAGAAAAGAAGAAATAATGACAAACTACATGTCCAATGAATGTTGTGTCAATCAAAAAGCAATTGGATCAGCTGCTAAAGCCATTGCAGCAGGCAATACAATATGAAAAAATCTCCAAGCCAATCTCATCCTTCTTGAAACACAATCTCACAATAAGCCTTAATGATTTTTCTATAAAATCAAAAAAAATGCTAGCTATAAAATGTTACTAAGCAATCAATCTCACACTCAAAGACAAACACACCCCATACACACCACATGTACACATCCACACTACACACATAGTGACATACATAACCTGTTTGCAATGTACAGAAAAAATGATTTTTTTATGCTGTATATCTCCATCACTTAAACAAAACCCAGAAAAGAAGACAAACTTTGATGCCTTAAGTAATTTCTTGGAAACTTCTTATACAAAGGACATCTTTTATGCTGTATATCGAGGAAATTTCTTGGAAATGTTACATATTTTTTTGCCCCCCTTTGTCTGCAATCCTAGATCCGCCCCTGGTCACTGATTCCTTTTGAATACGGTCCATGGCTAGGGGGCGGCTGATGTTGTAAGGTGATCAACCTAAACAACTATAACGGGGTGATCCTGAGAGCCACCTTGTTGAGAGGAAGATGGATGTGCTTACGACAAGTACTACCTGATTTGGATGGCTTTCGGTGAGAGGGACTTGGAGTCGAACGAGATGGAGCGACGACAGAGGAGACAGAATGCTAAGAGGAGCACTTAGTGGCCTCGGTATAAATGGGTGTCACCTTAGGAGCTCGAGGACGACGAGTGAGAGGAGGTGGCCTGAAATGTGGTGCTTGACTTGAAGGGCTAAGCAGATAATGAGAGATGGCGAGAGAGGTTGTCGCCGTGACCGATCTAGCCGGGTCAGCATGGAGAGGAACCAATGGAGCAGGGCAGGATTTGTCCGGACCCTGGTTGACCGGATTAGGTTGATCCATGTCCAAATAGAGCTACAGAAGAGGCCCAAGAAGTAGGCATCATCACGCTCCATCTTTGAGGGGGCCCAGAAACCCCTGAAGAGAGGAATTGTTGAAGTAGGCCCAAAGAAAGCCCACTTACTGCTGGCACGTGAGACCCATCAGCTGGATAGGAGGGACGATTCGGTACAACAACATCCTATGAATGAGGAGCCACACTGGCAGTGGGCGGCTTGATGAGGGGACAAATTGGGTCCCACTCGAGACATTTAAGGATGCATTGTCTTGTTGCTAAAATTTCAGGTCAACCGAAGCAGGTTGTGTAGAGACATCTGTGGGAGTAATTAATGATCCTGAAGAGGAGGAACCTGACGTGTGCTGAGGTTGACTCTTACTCAAAACAGGAACTTGTGAGCTAACGCCATCCCGATTTGCATTGGTTCTAAAAACTTGTGGAACAGTACTGTCACTGGAAGAGGCTGCCAAAGTGACACCCGAGTGGCTGAGTATAGTTTAGAAGTGTCCCATTGCATGGATTTTGCATAAAAGAAATCCGCCATGATATTTTTAGTTGTTGAGGGTTGGAAGGGCCATACCCCTATATTAGAAACAAAATAGAAAATTATAACCAAGCAGATGAGGAACCTCCTACATCGCGCAAACATAAAGATGCCTAGACAGACTGCATCATTAGAAACCCTTGAGCATCCCAATTAGGTTAGCACCCAAAAGGGAGCCCAGTCACATGCTTTCCCCAAGCCTTACAATTTTTTTCTCATATACATTATACCATTAGCATCATTCTAAACTATTCTAATCAATCAATGCTAAGAGGACATGTAAACAACATCAAATCCTCAATGCTTTGCAACCTGGATAATTTCCCTGAAAACACTTAAAATTTGCTATACTTTGTTTGAGCCCTCCTTGTACTTAAGTTTGACAGTGTTAGAACAACGGATGCACGCAACAACTACCAACAAAAATGGTAAGGGAAAAAAATCTACGTAATTCCTTTTAAGAGGGTGGTATTCAATTACGGATTTTAGATTGTGAAGGATTTTAAAATCTAAGGGTATCCAATTAAGGATTTAAAATAATACATGTAAATCTAGGGGTACATAAATACGGATTTTAGAATGTTGTTTTAAAATCCATCAAAATCAGGGGTATTCAATTCATGTTTTTCAAAAGTCCACCAAATTTAGGGGTATTAAAAAAGTAGTGGATTTTAATGGATTTGTTAAAGTTGTGGATTTTGAAGGGCTTGTGAGTTGGAAAGTATATATAACAAGATTCATTCCAAATCCGACCTCCCCCTCATATTTCAACGGATTTGTATTGGCCATTGTTAAATAACACCACCATTTTCGCTGAAGGACACCACCACTTCACTTTTTTTTTTAGATCTGCTGAAGGACACCACCACCTTCCATTTTCCACCTCCTCTTCTCTCTTCACAAGAGCAACACCACCTCGCCCACAACTTTCGACCACACCACCACGCCCTACCACCGCTGGCTGCACCACCATTCGCAATTCCTCGTCTCATTTGTTCTTGTTCTTTTTTTTGTTATTCTTCTTCTTTTCATTTTCTTCCTCTTATTTTCTCTTCTTCTTGTCATCTCTTCTCTTTATCTTTATTTTTTGTTCTTCTCATTTTTCATTATGATTTCTTATTCTTCTTTTTTATCTCTGTTTTTTTTCTCTTTTTTTTTCTCTTTTTTTCTTCTTATCCCATATTTTTTTATCCTTCATCCTTGCGAAGGTTCCTACGAGTGGAGGTTCCCCACTTGCAGAACCTTCATGAGGGAAAAAATAAGAAGATAGGAGAAAAAAATAGTGAGAAAAAAAGTGGAGGAGGAGAAGAATAAGAAGAAAAAAATAGAAGAATAAGAGGTGGGGGAGGAGGAGGAGAATAAGAAGATGAAAATTGGAGGAGGTGGGATGAGAGGTGGTGGTGGTGATTGATGGAGAATAAGAAGAATGGGGAGGAGGAGGAGGAGAGGTGGTGGTGGCAGTAGCGAGGTGGTGGTGATTGAAAAAGAAGTAAAAGGGAGAGGAGGAGAGGTGGCGGTGGTGAGGCGGTAGTGGTGAAGGGGAGGATGAGGAGAGGTAGCAGTGATGATTGATGGAGAAGAAAGGGAGAGATGACAAGATATGAGACGAGAGTTTAGGGGTTTTTTGTTTATATTGATAGTATCCTTCAGAAGGTGGGGGTGTTCTTCAAAAAGGTGGTGGTGTCTTTCAAAAAGTAAGAAGGTTGGTGGTGTCCTTCAACAGAA